>JARQOC010000006.1:353728902-353945558 GCA_033576535.1 Allobates femoralis | reverse complement strand
CAACTACCAACTAACTCAGGCATTTCTGGCCACCTTAGTGGTCAGCCATACTCATAGAGGGCTTAATAACATTGCTGCCTCCCAATCATCAGCCCCTAAGACAACTGTTGTGCAGCGGCGACCGTGTATAGCCGCAACCTGTGGTTGGCGTCACGTAAAAACAACAGTATCTCCATGTCCAGTTTTCCCAGCCCAGAATGAACCCTCCACGCCAGATCCCTATCCCTAGGAGAGCCACCCACACCGAACTTTTAATGACACCACCAGGGTCACGGAGCCGGGTCTCGGTCCCTGTGATCCCCATGAAGATGACGCCTCAAGAAAGCACAGTTTCGAGTATCCTAAGGCCCTGGAGGGGTGTGTCAATAAGTCCCAAAGGCAGGTGACTACGGGTCCTCCGAGCGTCTGCCTTGCAAGTCATCTTGTCCCAATACACTTTCTTATCCTTGGGAGAATTCATGATGGTAGGCACTGTACATGTAGCCCAATGACCTCCAGTTTCTTGGCTGGTCCTGAAGATATATTGGGCTGGTACCCATGTGCAGGTAGTTCCTCTGCCCGGCTGTACAGCAGGCAGCGGATTTGGGCCATGAGGCCTGGTATTCGCATATCTGACTTCTAGAACTTACTCTTCTTCGTTTGCCTTCCACCCCTAACCAAACTCCTCCCTCCAGCCAGTAGATGGGGACTGCTCTCATTGTGAGTCTCTTCCGCCCAGCATCTCCCTGGCCTAGAGTTTAGATAGTGTTGGGTGGGTGTTGGTGGTCTCAGCAAAGTTTGTCCTTCTTACTCATGAGCATGATGCCACACCTATTGGATAGGTGCGGTACCATAGTAGCGATGAACAGCAGGGCACCACAGGGACATCTTGTGGAAGGATTTTGAAAGGTTTCCTTCCAGATTTCATTAATAAAGTATATTTGAAAGTTTATTATAATCACTTGCTCTACGTTATTATTAAATAAAATATAAATGGTGGCTACGCTTAAACTAACTTGACCCTGCAGTGTCTAAGGGTCATAATTAATGAATAAATAAGGAAAAAAGAGAAACAGGCCCTTGACAATAATTAAATATTTATGCTTTATTCATGCAAAGTAAATTTTAGTAAAAACATACATAAAAGTATGAGGATACAATATGACACAGAGAAAAAAACTGAGCCTGGCGGCAAAGTGCAGTAATAAATCCCAAGTAGTTGTAATACTTTGATTGTGTATATATTTATCTCACTTTCTGACCACTACATCCAATCTAAATAAAATAACAATGTCAATCTCTGGACATACATTACCAGTGTATCTTTTATAGACAGGAATATTAAAGGGAACCTGTCAGTTCGTTTTAGTCCCTTCTCCTATCACTACCTGTTCATGCGCCTTGCTAGCTCATCCCTGACTATTCCTCTCTGAGCTAAAACCCCACTATAAAGCTTAGGAAAATGATTTAATAACCCTCAAATTTCTATGATAATGAAGGCTCCAGTCTACATCTGTAGACTGACATGAGCGGTCTCCATTCTATCCCCCACGCAGGCTCTTAGCACGCCCCGCTGGGTGTCATCATTCCTTCTCTTCTCGCCCCCTGTTTTGATATTCCCACTTCCTCCTCATAGTATGACATGGAGCCGGACGTCAGTTCCGGTCGTGCGCAGTGTGCCGTTGTATGGATTGTACGGTCCAGGTCCAGCGCATGTGCAGTGTGCATATTGAAGCCAGGACGTACACCTGGTAAGCCCCCACAATGCCCCGGACCGGAACTGACGTCCGGCTCTGCGTCATACTATAAGGAGGAGGTGGGAATTTCAAAACAGGGGGCCGAGAAGAGAAGGAATGATGACGCCCAGCGAGGCGTGCTAAGAACCTGCGAGGAGGGTAAAATAGAGACCCGGAGACCACCCATCTCAGTCTACGCTGTAGACTAGAGCCCTCATTATCATAGGAATATGTAAGTTATTAAATCAGTTTTCTAAAGCTTTATCTCAGAGAGGGATGATTAGGAGGGATGAGCTAGCAAGGTGCAGGGACAGGTAGTGGTAGGATAGGGGGCTAAAATGAGCTGACAGGTTCCCTTTAATACCTCTGGCAAAAAGACCTACAGTCATGGCCGAAAGTGTTGTCACACTTGAAATTATTCCAGGAAATAAAGTATTTCTTCTAGAAAATTATATTGCAACTACACATGTTTTGTTATACACATTATTTTCTTTGTGTGTAGTGAACAACACAAAAATTATCAGAGAAAAAAAGGCAAATTGGACATAATTTCACACAAAACCCCAAAATGGGCCTGACAAAATAGTTGACACCTTGCCCAAATATGAGGTAAACAACTTTGTTTCAAGCATATGATGCTCATTCAAACTCACTTGTGGCAAGTAATAGGTGAGAGCAATATGAAAATCACACCTGAAAAGAGATAAAAAGGGGAGAAGTTAACTCAGTTTTTGCAAAATTGTTGAAAAATGTTGACAATCTCAGTTACAGGTCCATCCCCAGAGATCTTTGTTTCTTTGTCCAAGGTGAGCAACATAATCAAGAAGTTTACAACCCATTGCACAGTAGCTAATCTCCCTGGACATGGATGGCAGAGAAAAATTGATGAAGGGTTACAACACAAGATGGTCTGGATGGTGGAAAGCAGCCCCAATAAAGTTCCAAAGAGAATCAAGCTCTCCTGCAGGCTCAGGTTGCATCAGTATTAGCACAAACTATCTATCAACATTTGAATGAAATTAAACAATATGGCAGGAGACCCAGTCCCACTGCTAACAGGGACATAAAAAATCTAGACTATAGTTTGCAAAATGTACGCAAGTCAAAATCCTCCTGGAATAATATCTGGTGGACAGATGAGACCAAGATAGAGCTTTTTGGTAAAGCACATTACTCTACTGTTTACCAGAAGTGGAAAGAGGCCTACAAAGAAAATAACACAGTGCCTACAGTCAAATACGATGGAGGGTCAAAGATTCTTTGGAGTTGTTTCGCTGCCTCTGTCACTGGGTGCCTTGACTATGTACAAGGCATAATGAAATCTGAAGATCACCAAAGGATTTCAGGTCACAATCTAGTGCCCAGTGTTAGAAAACTGGATTTGGGTCCAAGCTGATGGACAGGGCATCAGGACAATGACCCTAAACAGTCTTCAAGAAGCACCCAGAAATAGATGGAAACAAAGAGTTGGAGAGTTCTGAAGTGTAAGCAATTAGTCTGGATCTAATTCCCACTGAACACCTGTGGAGAAATCTTAACATTGCTGTTGGGAGAAGTCACTCTTCAAATATGAGAGACCTGGAGCAGATTGCAAAAGAAGGGTGGTCTAAAATTCCATTTGAGGTGTAAGAAGCTTGTTGATTGTTATAGCAAGTGACTGATTGCAGTTATTTATTCCAAAGGCTGTGCAACCAAATATTAAGTTGAGGGTGTCAACAGTTTGTCTGGCCCATTTTTGGAATTTTGTGTGACATTATGTCCAATTTGGCAATTTTTGTCTCTTTCTTTCTTTTTTTTTTTGTGTTGTTCCAAAACACATAAAGGAAGTAAATGTAAATCCCAAAACATTTGTGATTACAATAATTTTCTGGGAGAAATACTTTACTTTTTGGAACAATTTCAATGGTACACACCCTTTCGGCCATGAATGTATCTCTTCTATGACTTGTAAACATTCGTGCCGAGTGCAGATCAGGTAAATACCCTACAAGGAGGTATAATATAAAGGAGCTATGTCATGTAAAACATTCAGGTTATACATTCACAAGAAATCAGTAAAACCATCCCATCAACTTATTTATAACATGAAGTACAACATGTGTGCACAAAACACCGGGGAATAGCATATACGGTATGTTTTGTTTAATGCGCCATTCTTCTCTTTACAGGGTCTTTACCAGAAGGCGGAGGCCCTCTATGCTATGGGTGACTTTGAGTTCGCCCTTGTGTTCTACCACAGAGGGTACAAGTTACGCCCTGAACTTCAGGAATTTCGATTAGGAATCCAGAAGGCTCAAGAAGCTATTGGGAACTCTGTGGGAAGTGAGTTTTCTGGTTTATGATATGTCATATTTGTTGTAAGTGCCTCAAGGACACCATTAGAGGGAACTCAGCCATCGAGTGCGGTGACCCAATCAGGTGGTCTATGGAGTCACCACGAGACTCTTCTCATCCCCAGGATCATCTTATAACATATTTTGTAAATGTCCCTGAGTTTTTCTGTCTACGGGTAATGACCTTTCCAGTCTAGTTGTCCTACACACACTTAAGACATGTATGACAGTCATTCCTCGGTCCCGTTATCATAGTAATACAATTGAACATGCGGATACTATACAAATTTGGTAGCTAATATAACAAGATGTGTATTTCCCTAATTTAGCTCCAGCCTCTGTGAAGCTAGAGAACAAGGACGGTATGGCGTTTCTTAGCAAGCAAGAAGAGGTTCGTAACTCAGTATTAATTACTTGGTTAATATGTTTCTCCTAGATGTATTATCAATCTTTTTTTTCTCCACTTATGAGCCATTTCTTCTCCTGGCATCCAAACGTACAATCCACTGTGAAAAAAAAACAGCTCTCCTCCCTCTTTGTCAAAGCAAGCCAGACCTCCAGCACAATGAGATATCCGGCTATGCTTTCTATTAAACCCAATGAAGCACCACTTGGCAGAATTTGCAGCTTTCATCAAATGGATTTCAGTTCAGTGCTGGATTCATAGCCACACAGCTCAGTACTACTGTTTAGTGTCTTCCATACTTCTGCTGCTTCTGTTTGTGGGCTACACAGAAAGAGGAGCAGGGAATCCTATTGTTTCTGGTATATTGTATAGAAGACCGTATAGCTGTTAACTCAGAGAGAACTGCGTTAGAGACTGCATCTAACAGAGGGAAAAACTGGTGAAAAATGTCATGTAATGGTCAGATAAAGGGATAACGCTCATGTATGCACAATACAGTTTATTCTAAAATGTAAAAGGGGATTTCCCACCAACAAAGTTAATTTTAATCAATAGATCTTGTAATAATAATAATTTCCACAATTGGATGTGTTTGCAAAAAATGTTCCTGGGCTGAGATAATCTTATATATGTGTCCCTGCTATGTACTGTGTAATGGATGTGTCTGACCATACAGGGACATGGTCTGATCATACCACATCTCCTGTGCTGAGATGATCTTATATATGTGTCCCTGCTAGGTACTGTGTAATGGATGTTTCTGACCGTACAGGGACATGGTCTGATCATACCACATCTCCTGTGCTGAGATAATCTTATATATGTGTCCTTGCTATGTACTGTGTAATGGATGTGTCTGACCGTACAGGGGCATGGTCTGATCATACCACCTCTCCTGTGCTGAGATAATCTTATATATGTGTCCCCGCTATGTACTGTGTAATGGATGTGTCTGACCGTACAGGGGCATGGTCTGATCATACCACCTCTCCTGTGCTGAGATAATCTTATATATGTGTCCCCGCTATGTACTGTGTAATGGATGTGTCTGACTGTACAGGGGCATGGTCTGATGTGGAAATTATGATTGTTACAAGATCTATTGATTAAAATGTGCTTTAAAATTAACTTTGTTTGTGGGGAAACCCTTTTTAACCCCTTCACCACCTGGGAATTTTACGCGTTAATTTTTTGCTCCCCTGTTTCCAAGAGCTGAAACATTTTTATGTTTCCATCAATATAGACATATGACAGCTTTTTTTTTTTGTACTTTCAGAAGCAATCATTTATTTTACCATATAGTGTACAGGGAAATGGGAACAAAATTCCAAATGCGGTGAAATTGCAAAGAAAAGTGCAATTACATTTTTTTGGCGGGGCGGGGGGGGTGAGTTTATTCGCCATGATCACTATATGGTAAAACTGAAGTGACGGTGTGATGCCTTAGGTTGGTACGGGTTCGTAGATACCAAACATGTATGCTATTACTGGTATCTAAGTGGTGAAAAAAATTCAGAAATTTGAAAAAAAAAAAAAAATCGCACTTTTTGCGCCATGTTCTGCGACCCGTAGCGTCCTCATTTTTCGGGATCTGGGGCTGTGTGACGGCTTTTTTTTGCGTCTTGAGCTGACATTTCTAATGATACCAATTTTGGGTGGATAAGTTATTTTGATCGCCCGTTACTGCATCTTATAGCAATTGTTGTGGCGACCAAAAAGGAAAACGTAATTTCTCATTTCGACCTTTTTTTCTGTTATGCAGTTTACGGCTCTGATTAATTGATTTTCTATCTAGATAGATCAAGCTTCTCTGAATGCAGCGATACCAAATATGTATATATATTTGTTTTAATATTTTTATTTTAAATGAGGGAAAAGGGGGGTGATTTGAACTTTTATGGGTTTTTTTTTTTTTACATGCTTGTAAAAACTTTATTAATTAATTCTTCATTTTATACATCCCTATGTGGAGGCACACTGCTGCAGGGTTCGATCGCTTGTGACAGCCCCGATGAGTTGCAGCACATCGGTACCTGTCACAAATGCATATGACTTGCCCATCCTCGGGGCCGTGGGGTACCCGGAACTGGGCTATGAGTTCTGCCGGGGAAGTCACAGGGGTCGAGACCCGGCTTCCGTGACCCCGGGAGAGTCAGTTTTCTCTTTTTGTACTGTCTGGCAGGAAATCAGGTTCTGGGGTTTGTTGGATGGCAATAAACTTTTTATAGGGAAAATGTTCGTGATGCCACCTACAGTTCTTGGTCAGCATGGGCCGACGCTGCGGGTCAGACCTTCGGGGTTGTTGGAATGGCAGCCAGATGTCGTTGCTCCCTGTAGGTGGAGCTTTTCCCCGGGGCAGACATGTTTAGTTGAAAGAGTGTGTAAGGCCTTGATTACGCTAGGTGTTCATGTCTCGTTTACTAAGGTAGTCGGCGGCTCAGTAGGCGGGGAATAACACAGTCTCACACAGCGCTGCAATTCTGTACCCGGTTTACTCATTCAGTTGTAATTGGCCACTGTGCGCTTCTCTCTACCAAGTCCAGTCTGGCATGTCCGCAAGGAATTGGGATAGCTCGCCCAAGACCCCTTTGTGTGCCTCTCTGTTCTCTGGTCACTCTCCCAGCACTACTTCTTCGCCTCTCCTGACAGCGCCTCCACACGCAGTGCCCCGATCTAGCAGCCACGGGTTGTCGGGTGACTGATACCTGTCCCCTGACCCTAGTTCAGCTGCCTTCTCAGCAGGTGCGTCGGGATGCGGCCACCACTCCTGGAGATTGCATGGCCTCCAGTTCAGTGGTTCAGGCTTACAGCATCTGTGCCACGTTCAGAGCCGGTTCCTTGGTTCTTGATCAACCCCTCTGTCAGACTATCTTAGTCTCGGATCTGGGTGCCCAGGCTGTTCTCACTCCACTTGTGCCCCTAGGGTTCTCTCTTGTTGCTCAACTGCACACTTCACTTCAGCTTGCTCCTCGCTTCCTACTTACTAACTCACTTCCCACCGCCTATTCTTGCCTTCTGCCCTTTTGACTGGGCCCTCCCACGGGTTTTGCCCATGGTCCCCTGGATCCTACGGTGTGTGGGTGTGTTTTGTTGGGGTCTAGGTTTGCCATCCCATTTCCTTTTGGACTGAGACACCACACCCGGTTAATGAGTGCAGTACCCCTTTGTGGCGACCAGACCGGTGGGGCGCCACACGTACTGTGAGTGGTTGGCTTCGCTTGCCAACCACTCACAGGAATCAGTCCTGATAGATTCTGGGGTCTCAGCAAGACCCCGGGCTATCACGTGAGCGCCGGAGATCTCACGATATCATCGCAGGATCTCCGTTGCAGGCGGGGAACGGCGCGTTCCCCGCCGCTGGGCTTTGGATTCCGCTGCCGGTGAATGACAGCGGGATCCAAGTGGTTAACTGCATCAAACGGATCCCGGATTTGATCAGTGTTGGAAGCCCTACATCTCAGGTTATGAGATCAGCTGAGATATCGGGTGTTTGATGTGAGCTCCGCACTGGAGCTCACATCGAACACTGGGATCCGACCCTTGATGTCCTCCAACGTCATGAGTCAGGAAGGGGTTAAATGAAATCACAGGTTTGTTTGAAATCCTCGATATAAATCTAGGAATCATAGCTTTTACATATCTGTGTATTTACAGATTACCCTAATTGGGGTAAAAGATGCCTAGTACTTTTCACCTATTAATTAAAAATTAACTTTTATTCTTCATATTTCCATATCTCTGTAAAGTGGTCATTAAAATTATAAAGATTAAGCCGTCAAAATTAAGTTTTTACAATATGCAGAGAGTATACGGTAGCCAAAATCTTGCAAGAATACCCAAAATTGTAAAAAAAAATATCTTTATTAATAAATATGTATAAAAAATACACCCCTAAATAATTACGAAATTACATACAAACATAAGTTCTAAGATGGTCTATTGTTATAACAGACACTAAACTCTTTGTGTATTAATACAATTATTTCTATTATAGTACAGAGGCATTATACGTTGCCCCTTTCAAACAACGAAGGTTCCACCCTACTGTACCGTGTCTGTGACATTTATGTTGCTGCATGTAAATCTAGAATTAGGGAATTTAGGGTCTCTGCTAGGGATAGACACCAAGGTACGGAGGTGGAACCTCTGTTGTTAGGCAGGGGCACCGTGTGAGGCCCTTTGTTTAATAGTGGAAATAATTGTGTTGATACCTAAGAGTTTGGCGTCTGTCATAGCAATAGACCATCTTAGAATTTATCTTTGTAATTTTGTAACTGTTTAGGGGTGTATTTTGTAGATATATTTATTAACAAAGATAATTTTAAAACATTTTTGGGTGTTTTTGCAAGTTTATGGCTAATTTTTGAGGAACTACAAAGAAATTTGGATCGATATTATGATTTAGTTGAATTATATAGAGAATATACGCTGAAGTCACCGTACGGTGATAATAGCTGATAGCAGTGACGGTCTGCAGTCCCGCCTGTTAACTACTATAGATTTGAGATAGGTGGCATGTATGAACTTTGCACAACTTATAATTTTACATGAATCTGATAACCTTTCCGCTTTGGTACAATATAAAGGCACCAATTGGTGTAAACCAGGGGTGGGGAACTCTAGGCCTCGAGGGCCGCCAACAGTGCAGGTTTTAAGGATTTCCTTAGTTGCATAGGTGATAATATAATCATCTGTACTGGTGATGATTCCAACCCTACTACTAAGAAAATCCTGAAAACATGGCCTGTTGGCGGCCCTCGAGGCCTGGAGTTCCCCACCCCTGGTGTAAAGTGATTGGTAGTATATTCACAATGTGATAAATGTTTACTTTTTGTAAATATACAGGTATAGGGCAGTAATATATTTGTTACTTTTATAATTCAGTGTTTATTTGCTTGTCAAATGTGTGAAACTTGTCCATGCAGCCAGTTTGTTAATGGTCTCTGTACGTTTTTATATTGTTTTGTTTTTTTGGTAAAAGAGTAAAAAGGCAAATCAAAAGGCTCCAGCAAAAGTACCCAAAAAAGACTTAAAGCAGCAGAAGAAGGTCGACCCTATGAAAAGCCAAAAGACTTCACGCAAGCTGCTGGGAGATCTATACAATGACAGGGAGTATTTGGAGACACTGCTGAAGGATGAAGGTGGGTAGCGGAAAGTTCTTGTTACTGTATTGGCATATTCTATACAGGTTTGGAAACCATCCATCTGCACTGACATTTTTTTCACTTAATGAACAAAGGTCAATTGTCACGCGCTTAGATTGCGCTGACTTTGCTGCATGCTGTTGTTTGTTGGGCCGTACATCCATGTGTCACAGACGTGTGACACAGTGGGTGCTGTCCGTGTGCTATCTGTGGATCCACGGATAGCACACGGACAGGCTGTCACCGCATAGTCACCTGCCTCCAGCGCCGCTGCTCCTCTCACTTCCGGGCCGCTCTTGGGCTCAGTGAAGTGAATATTAATGAGCCTAATGAGCGGCATCGGAAGGGAGAGGAGCTGTCAGCGCTGGAGGGAGGGGAGTTTGAAATTCTTTATTTTTAGGGTTGTCATTTTTGTCCGTGGTCCGTGCACACGGATGTCACACGGATGACATCCATGTTCATAGACTTTTCACGACAAAAGCGGTCCGTGCATCCGCAAAAAAATGGACACGTCGCCATGTGGAGCACACGGACATGCATCTGCTCCACACGGCGACACAGTCCATGCGGAAAAACGAAAGTGTGCACAGGACCATAGGGGAATATATGTCCCCGTATGTCCGTGCCTCCGGCACGTGTCGGCACGGATCGCACACGTGCCGGAGGCACGGATGTGTGAATGAGGCCTTAGGAGCTGCATGAGGTGATGTTGGTACGGGTGTGAAGGCCTTGTACCCAGCTGCTGTTGATGTGAGGCTTGGGTGTGACTCACCTGGAATCCCCTTCCACTGACCTTTAAATAGCCTTCCGTTCCTCTGTCAGATGCCGCTGATAGAGTTAGTTTACTCTTGGTTATTTTGCTGTACAGATGCTTGCTGCTGGGCTGAAGTCTTTTACTTGACAGTAGCTGTGATTCCGGATCGATTAGTTTAAGTAAACAATAGTACACACACACACACACACACACTAAAGCCCCAGTTACACTAAGCGAGATCACTGCCGAGCCTAGGCCTAATCAGGAGCTCAGTAAAAATGGTGGAGACTCGGACCTCCTCACCTTCAGAGGTACCTCCGAGAGCAGGGCGAGCCAGGGACCCCCAGTGTAAGGGTCAGTTTAGCTCAGCCTGAATCCCTTCGCCCATCACACCATCCTCTTACTTGATTCCCTCATCTCCTAAGCATGACATCAATATGATCTCTCTCTTTTAAATGATATTGCCACTTTAAGACTATTATTAATATAATCCTGTCTGTAGGTCAGTGCAATTTTTCAGCCATCCCTTCTTAGGCTTTGTTCACTCATAGTATTTTAACTGCCATTTTTTTTTTTTTAATTCTTTGTCTACAGTACATGTTTAATAAAATTAGTTTTATTGATTTGAAAACTCTTCAAAAAACACTGTTTCATTTTTGTAGTGTTTTTTTTTTCACTTTTCCTTTGCTTTCTGTGGGTGAAAAAAAAATTATCAAAAATGCTGAAAGAATTAATATGCTTCAGAGTTCATAAATACTTTTTAGTAAGGAGATTCTGAACATAATACATTTTTTATTATTACTCCTAAGTGGCTCCTCTACATATTAAAAAACAATCCCTGAATATACAAAGTTCTCATTGAAAGGGATTGAATAAAACATAGCTTTTATTCAATGCACTTTAACAAAATGACCCTCTATAGATAGCGTGCTCAGTGATACTATTGCCTGATGGACATCAGGAACTAATATAAACAAAAAACGATCCCCAAAGTCTCTAAATAGGACATAAACACACAAAATAAAAATTCAGAAAAGTCGTGACGCGTTTCTGCAAGGTGTCATGGACATCTCATCAGGAGACCCTAAAACAATTCCCATCTATATGTAATTAAATCCATTAAAACCAAGCACATATGGGACTCCAAACCTCTGGAACCCTGAATTATGTTATTCTATTTCTGCTGTTTTTTTAAATCTGACAGGACATATTGTAAAATCTAAAAACCTCCATATGAGCGGAGTGTTAATATCTTTACCATCTAAGGAAATGTATTGCTTCCAAAGTAGATAATCTATTATTATATCCCAAAAGATTTTTGTGCCATATGATGATTGTTATGCTATGTTATCGCATAACTATACACTGGGCCCCCCTATTTTTGCACATGGACACTTTAAAATATGGACGCGATCGCTACCATATGTGATATATGGCAGCTGGATATCAGACTCATGCATTATGCGACTCATAAATATTAAGGCCGGCTTCACACTTGCACTCCCCACTGCTGCGTACTGCGGCAGTGAAGCGAAAGCCAAGCGCAGCGCAGATACCGCTTGTCCCTATGTTTAACATGGGGACGCACGGTGATGCGCTCTGCTGCGGACAGACGAGAATGTGTGATTTGTACGCAAGCATCCGCATGCATACAAATCACACACGGAAGTGAATGGGTGCGCACGCCCATCCGCAGCCGAGCGCATCACTGTGCGTCCCCATGATAAACATAGGGACGCGCGGTGTCTGTGTTCGGCTTGCGCTTCCCCGCCGCAATACGCAGCGGTGGGGAGTGCAAGTGTGAAACTGGCCTATGAGATGGCCTCTTATGTCTAATGTTATATTAATTGTATATACCATGGAATATCACTTATAATTTGCTGCATAGGGATAACTCGTGATATTCAGTATAATCGTATTGGCTGTGGGGCACCACTCACTGAATGTGTTGGGGGACACTCTCTTGGCAGGGGAACAGTTTCCATATGGTTTATTAACTTCCACATAAACCGCTCAAAGTTAACTAAACCCACGCCATTTGTCATAACAGTCTATATCTTTAGTGGGTACACCCCACTCTGGCTATAACTCTGCCCGAGTATATCCGTGAGGATTTCACAACCTTCACTCACTGACCTCAGTCAGCCCACAACCCTCACAAATTTGAGGTTACATTTCTGGATTAAATACACTGTCTCCTGGGAGCTCAGACGTCTGGGAAGGCTGCCTATCTGGAACTACTGACCAGGATCTGTGATACAGTATATTCCACACTGACTATCAGTCCAGGTCTCCAGCATGGCAGTAGTTTCCAAACTTAATGTTGGAGCCACCGTAGGCTCTGCACACACATCTGGTCTCCAGACCCTGTGCCTCCAGCAAGTTGATTCCTTGCAAGCATCCAGAGACCATTTGACAAACAAAACAGTCTCATTATATCATTATGAGATATACTCATGGATGGGAGGTATGTGGATGGTCAGTCCCGCCCAGCACTTTCTGACCAGCAATATTCACATCTTGCCCTGAATGTATTACTGAAACCTCGTGGAACTATAAATCCCAGGGCAAACATTTCAGGTTCACATCACAGAGGACCTCTGCCTCTGCGATACATACTGACTATTTACAAAGTAGCCTGTCGCTAACAAGGCATACATTATGCCTAATGATGAGATTAAATTACAGCTATTGATATACCATTTTACTGGTGATTTATATAAATGTCACATATAGCCCTTTAAATCTCTATACTTGAACAGGGAGCTTATTGAGCTTTACCTTTTCTATACATTATCTTGGCGATGAGTTGTTATTCTCCTGAAAGGAAGATCCGTGGTAAAAAAAAGTATCAGTGAGGTCTGTAAGTGACTCCGCCAGTCAGCATCTTTTGCTACGGTAATCTCAGGCCGTATATCCACATGGTGCTGCAGCTAATCGCATGCCTCAGCTTTTTTGTACCATGCATACAGAACATCAAAGGGGTTAACTTGTATTATTTCCCCATTTACTAAGTTCCTGTATTTTAAAGTGTTAAACATAGATCGGTAGTTTGCTTAACATTGCTTTGGAACAGGGTTGGTGAAAGGAAACACTAGAAGTGGATTTTAAGCTGCAGGACCTGATCTTGAATGCAATCACCTATCTGGACACAAGAACAGAGTTCTGGAGGCAACAGAAGCCGATCTATGCCCGAGAGAGAGACCGCAAAATCATGCAGCAGAAGTGGAACCGGGACCGGAGTAAACCTGATCGGAATCAATACGTCCTCAAGAGCCTGGAAGAGATTGATACGTGTATGTAATCATCTTTTTAATGGCCTGCTTGTATTTGTGAGAGTACGTGTGTATCTTATTTATATTGTTCTTTTTTGCATTCATCATATAAATGACAAAAATATTATGATAATTAAAGTGAAATAATCACTTATTTAAATATAAAAAGGAAGGTTAAAAACTATGTCAACCATGTAGTCTTTTTTAAGTGCCTTTTCTTCTAGTGTCTTTAATTCTCTTTCAAGAAAACCATGCCCTTCTCTACTCTATGAAGCCAGAGCTGTTAATCAAAGAGGGGAGGGTGGAGATGGTGGGAAGGTGTATCTGAATTATTAGCCCCACCACGAAGCACCGACCCCCTGTACTGGCGGTTGGTGCATCACAAAAAATAAGAGGACATCTCAACTGCCCATTAGTCATAAAGAAATGAACCTCTTCTCCAAATACAAGATGCTATGTGCTCCGAGTAGTCAGATTGCAGGTCATGTGGATGAGGACAGGAATACAGGTTCAGAATTTAGAAATACAGCACCCAATAAAAGAATAGACATTACTATTTATTCGATATCTATTGCTATTGGCCCAAAAGAAGAAATATTCCTTGGTGCGCTTCTTTTCACACCTTCCCCGCCAAGTCATTTTTGTTTTGTAAACTGTTTTTTTTCTCCTCTTATTTGCTATCTTCCAGAAGTCACAACATTTTTATTTTTCCATTGACCTAGCCATTCAAAGGTTTGTTTTTTTGCTGGAAGAATTGTAGTTTTGAATGAAACATTCATTTTACCATATAACTTACTTAAATAAATGGGGAAAAAAATGTAGTGAAATAGTAAAAAAATACAATTCCACTATTGTGTATCTGATTTTGTTTTTATAGTGGTCATTTTGCAGTATAAATGACTTAGTACCGTATATACTCGCATATAAGCCGAGTTTTTCAGCCCAAAAATTGGGCTGAAAAGTCCCCCCCTCGGCTTATACGTGAGTCAATACGGTCCCCCTCAAAGTTTGGCGCCCCCACCTCACTTTCTGGCCCCCCCCCGCATGCAGGTAATGTATGAGCGCAGCGCTGCATGCGGGGGGGGCCAGAAAGTTAGGTGGGGCGCCAAACTATGAGGGGGGCCCTGCTGGGGCCCTGTATACTACCACTGGGGCTGCTGTATACTACTGGGGCTGTATGTATACTACCACTCGGGCTGTATGTATACTACCACTGGGGCTCTGTATACTACCACTGGGGCTGTATGTATACTACTGGGGCTGTATGTATACTACCACTGGGGCTGCTGTATACTACTGGGGCTGTATGTATACTACCACTGGGGCTGTATGTATACTACCACTGGGGCTGCTGTATACTACTGGGGCTGTATGTATACTACCACTGGGGCTGTATGTATACTGCCACTGGGGCTGTATATACTACTGGGGCTGCTGTATACTACCACTGGGGCTGCTGTATACTACCACTGGGGCTGTATATACTACTGGGGCTGTATATACTACTGGGGCTGTATGTATACTACCACTGGGGCTGTATATACTACTGGGGCTGCTGGATACTACCACTGGGGCTGTATATACCACTGGGGCTGTATATACTACTGGGGCTGCGTGTATACTACCACTGGGGCTGTATATACTACTGCGGCTGCGTGTAGACTACCACTGGGGCTGCTGCTGTATACTACCACTGGGGCTGCTGTATATACCTCTGGGGCTGCTGTATACTACCACTGGGGCTGCTGCTGTATATACCACTGGGGCTGCTGCTGTAACACTGCTGGGGCCTGTATATACCACTGGGGAGGCTGCTGTATACCACACTGCTGGGGGCTGTATACCTGTGCTGGGGTCCACCCTCGGCTTATACACGAGTCAATAGATTTTCCCAGGTTTTGGGGGCAAAAGTAGGGGGGTCGGCTTATACACGGGTCGGCTTATACACGAGTATATACGGTAATATTATTCTTCAGATCAGTATAATTTCATACTAAACTTACCGTATATAGTAATTTCTCAATATATGCAGTAGTGTGTAAAAGTAACATAGTAACATAGTTTTTAAGGTTGAAGGAAGACTTTAAGTCCATCTAGTTCAACCCTTAGCCTTACATGTTGATCCAGAGTGTTTTCCCCTTCCCGATTTCTTATTCTTCTCCATGTCTGTCACATTTAAATGTTTCAGATCACCAAACAAATTTAAATACTAATGTATGTTGGGTTATACACTGGAGCTAGTTTATAAGGGTGTGTGCTGCGCCTTGTTGCTGCTAGAAGGCTACAGGGGGATTACCGTGCTATGTCCCCCTTAAAAATTGTACGATTATATTATTATGGGAGCCCAGCGCAAACGTCTACCCTTTTGCCAATGGTCAATTTTTCTCAAATTAATTAGCCAATTCTCTGTACTTGGTTAACTGTCAACCGGGTGTTAATTAAAATGTTAATTCATATTCTTAAGATAAAAATATTATTCAAATTTAAAAAAAAAATACAAATTGTAAAAATTGTAGAAGTTCTTCTGTACGGTGGAGTCCTCTTCTGCGTATAGATTTCTGTTTCTCTATGGTATGGTCCTTGTTTCATATTCTTATATTGGATTTTATTTCATGGTGGATTGAAATTCTTCTATCCTTATGAGGGGTTCTACAAGGATATATTATATTAGTCTTTTATTATAATGATTTATTTCTAAGTATAACCTATGTGCTCTCCTTACCTCTAGGTGATTTCCTTTTCTGTTGTTTTCTTGCGCCTGTCCTTATTTCTTTTTAACCTATAGCTATTGGAGATATTTCATTAATCACTACATATAGCGTAATCTCCACCACCTATTACATGGCCAATAGTTTTGCATATAATAATACCTGTAATGTTCTGTTAGAATTGCGTCTTCTTCCTGATGTCAGGGTTTTTTTCTCTCCTCTTTCTATCTCTCCTGCAGGGTATGTATAGTGTACATAAATTTTTCCACCTTAGATTTCCATTTTATACTTTATTATTAATTTCATACCTTTCATAGCTCTTAAGGCCCGTCACACCTGGCGACGGGGCTGGGGATGTCGGCGGCGACTGGCGGGTGCGCGCACGTTGTTGCCGCCCCGCCAGCGTCGCCATCCCCCATTTACATAGGGCGACATCTCCAGCCCCGCGCCGGCGAGCTGACAGGTGGCATTGCCGCCGGGGTGTCTGAAAACCCCAGCGGCGACGCAGGACAATGGGAGCCTATGGCTCCCATCACCTGACAGGTCGCCGGTGGCCGGTTACAGGGGGCGATGTGTGCACACCGCCCCAGATCAGTTGCCTGGTTTCAGAGCACTGCTCTGAAAGCAGGCAACCTCCCGGCGGCGCTGACATTGCCCCTTTGCATGAGGCAACGTAGGGGCGATGTCGCCCGGTGTGACGGGCCCTTTAGAGCAAAAATATCTTCTTTTTCTCGTAATGGGGGATTTATTTTCTCTTTTCTAATCCTATGAAAAACGTATATTTGCTTGGATCTTTCTAGTGTTGCAAATGTGGCTCCTAATTTAATATCAGGTGCATATTGTTTAAATGCTATACAAAGATAACACAAGTAAACACAAAATTCAGATTATTGTTAAGGGAGAAAATAAATCCAAACCTACAGGGCCCTGTGTGAAAAAGTGTTTGCACCCTAAACCTAATAACTGGTTGGAATGTTGGCCACTCTTCTTTGCAGAATTGTTATAATTGAGTCACATTGGAGGGTTTCTGAGCATGAATCGCCTTTTTAAGGTCATGCCACAGCATTTAAAGTGACCCTAAACCCGGAAGCCAACCCCACATCCCCTTCATACCTATACATGCAGCTTGTGAAGCTGCTGCCATCCATCCCTTTATCTTGCAAAACCGCTGGGGCACTCTTCATAAATCATACTTTTCATATCTCATTTCTGGGCGTTTCAGTGTAATTTTAAAGCCGCAGCAGGCGGGCTTGTGTGCCGCTCTCCCCCTCCCTGTCCGTAATTCTGCACGCCCATGGCTGCGTGCATAAACAACAGAGAGGCGGCTCGCCTCATAGTATGGGCGGTGAAGCCGGTATGACACGTATTACGTCATACCGGTTTCACCGCCCATACTATGAGGCGAGCCGCCTCTCTGTTGTTTATGCACGCAGCCATGGGCGTGCAGAATTACGGACAGGGAGGGGAGAGCGGCACACAAGCCCGCCTGCTGCGGCTTTAAAATTACACTGAAACGCCCAGAAATGAGATATGAAAAGTATGATTTATGAAGAGTGCCCCAGCGGTTTTGCAAGATAAAGGGATGGATGGCAGCAGCTTCACAAGCTGCATGTATAGGTATGAAGGGGATGTGGGGTTGGCTTCCGGGTTTAGGGTCACTTTAAATCGGATTCAGGTCAGGACTTTGACTAGGCCACATCAAAGTCTTAATATTGTTTTTCTTAAGCCATTCAGAGGTAGACTTGCTGGTGTGTTTTGGATCATTGTCCTGTTGCATAAACCAAGTGCACTTGAGCTTTTGGCCATGAACAGATGGCTGGACATTTTCCTTCAGGATTTTTTGGTAGACAGCTGAATTATTAGTTCTATTTACCACAGCAAGTCTTCCAGGTGCTGGAGCAGCAAAACAGTCCCAGACCATCACACTACCCCCACCATATTTTACTGTTGGTATGATGTTCCTTTTCTGACATGCTATGTTACTTTTCTGCTAGATGTAATGGGACATACACCTTTTAAAAAAGTCCACTTTTGTCTCATCAGTCAAGAGAGTATTCTCCCAAAAGTCTTGGTGATCATAAAGATGTTTTCTAGCAACACTGAGACAAGCCTTTATGATCTTTTTGCTCAGCAGTGGTTTTCGTTTTGGAACTCCGCCATGCAGGCCATTTTTGCCCAGTGTCTTTCTTATAATGGAGTCATGAACACTGACCTTAACGGTGGCTAAGTGATTTCTTGATTGAGAACAGATGTCACAGTAATCAGGCCTGGGTGTAGCTAGGGAAATTGAACTCCGCTTCTCTTAGATGCGATAAACCACAGTTAAATTATGTTTTAAGGGTATGAGGTTGATCACTTTTCACACAGGGCCCTGCAGGTTTGCATTTCTTCTTCCCTTAATGATATAGATATAGACCTTCATTTATAAACTGCATTTTGTATTTACTTGTGATATCTTTGTCTAATATGTAAATTTGTTTGGTGATCTGAAACATTTAGGCTATGTTCACACGGGACATTTGTGTTGCAGCAAAAAAAACACAGCAAAACCTGTACATGTTTTTAGTATCTCCAGATTCCTTGGCGAGGAGTTTTGCTGCATTTTTTTGCTGCGTTTTACTGCGTTTTTGCTGTGTTTTGATTGCTGCGTTTTGGCAATTGAGTGCAGCAATAACACAGAAAATAATTGACATGCTCATTCCTTTCAAACGCAGTAAAATTTGGGGTGCCTACAGTTTTTGCAAAGAAACTAAACCAAAGTGTGTGGACAGCTTTTCCCTGAATCACATAGGTTTTGCTGGAAATCAAAAACACAGGATTAGATTAGCATAAAACCAAGGTAAAAACGCAGTGTGTGAACATAGCCTTAAGTGTGACAAACATGCAAAAGAATAAGAAATCATGCTCTTGTGCATTATTATCCTGTGAGCCACATCCCCCATAAGTAGCACTAAATAAAAAGGCCAATAACTCTGGAGCCATATGTTTGATTTAAAAAAAAAAAGTGGGAACGAGTGGGTTGAGTTTATCTTTTATATCTCAATTATTTTCTTTTACTTTTCCTGGATGACTTACACTTGCAATTGTTTAGATGCTTTTATTAAATTTTAAAAATTACAAAATAGCAGAGACTGGCCTTCATAGGGAACTAAAATGGTGACAGGGGCCATTAGTGGACCTTCAGCTTCCATGGCAATCCATCGGCTGGGCGTCCCAGTTAAACCCATTAAGAAATTCCCAGTTTTCACTTATTCAAAGCTTTAAGGTGGGTAAATTAGAATAAATCTGAATATGTTGGATCTTTTAATGATTTTTATAAGGTTGGTCCTGAAATAATGAGTTTGAGTCAAAACTCCCAATAATGCTGTATTTTACCCTAACCCGAGTCCCGTCTTTATTGCTATGTCTTACCACTAACTGGGGTATTTTTCAACTATTTAAGTACTCTTCAAAGGAAATGCAGAAGCAAGCTACAAGAAAGCCCGCAAAGTGTTTAAAGACATCCAGACTTGGAAAGATGACACCCCAAATAAACAGGAATTGATAGGTAACCTGCACAGTTGCATTGGCAATGCTCTTATGGACATGGGACAGATGGAAGAGGCATTGCAAAATCATCAGAAGGACCTCAAAATCGCAAATGAAAGGTATGTTGGCTAATCTTTTATCATCAACGATTGATTGTGTCTACCCCACTGTAGTCTGCTAGTCTGCTACTATATGATAAATCTTTTACCTTAGTTCTTTATTATAATACAACTCCGATATTAAAGTCATTAAGTAACTTAAATCTTATTTTTCAGCAATTTACCAGAAGCAAAATCCCGAGCCCTGGACAACATGGGGCGAGTCTATGCACGGATTGGGAAATTTAAAGAAGCTGTAAAAGTGTTAGTGTCTTATTTTGAAAAATAGACTACAGACCTGAGTGCTTCGATAGCTGGCTCCAAAAGCAAGAAATTATTATATATATATATGTCTTTTTCTCCCCTCCTATCTTTCTAACTAAAGGTGGGAGGAGAAGATTCCTATGGCAGCCTCAAGCTTAGAGAAGACTTGGCTCTTTCATGAAATCGGTAGATGCTATCTAGAGCTGGGATTGTTGGAAGAAGCTAGAGACTATGGTGTTAGATCTCAACATGAAGCAGAGAATGCCGGAGATGTTGAGTGGCAGCTCAATGCTACTGTCCTAGTGGCACAGGCCCACGGTAAACCATCTAATGTATAATAATGTCAAAAATAACTTTCCACTTTCAGCAAACTTTGCATAAATCAATGTTATATGTGAATATAGGAAATCTTGCCATACATTTTGTCAAAAAAGTTTGCTTCTTTCCCCTCTTTTGAGACACTTTTTCCCATTCCCAGCCTCCATGAATTCACCATGAATTCTAAAAACACAGTGTAGCTCCATCTTGGTCATAATACAGTAAAGTCTTGAGTTCTTATTATACTTCATGGAGAGGCGAGGAATTTAGAGGAGCAGAGTGAGAAAACAAGCAGAGGGAGACACAGAAAGATTGTGATATGGTTTCTAAGAAGCCTTTTACGTCAGCCTAGAGCTGGATTCAAATCTACACTGCTCAGTTTTGCTGTGTAATTTTTTTCCTTGCTACAGTTGTGTGGCTGTGTGCTAACTGAGGAATAAATGGGCAGGAATCCCTCTCTGTGTACTGTGCATGGGAGGCATCATTGCAGCTCAGCTGTCCTCCCATCAATTCACAGATTCAGCTGTAGAAGTGAAAACAGAGGAAAATACAGAATATGGCTGGTTTTACACTGGCGTTCCCCTCCGCAGCGTTCTGCGGAGGGGAACTGCCATGTGAGCACAGCCAGTGCAAGCACCTATGTTTATAATGGGGAAACATGGTGCTGCGCTTGACTGCGCTTGACCGTGCGCTCCCATTCACTGCAATATGTGATTTGTACGCAGGCGGATGCCTGCGCACAAATCACACACTCTCGTCCGCACCAGGGACGTGACATGTTGCATTCCTGGTGCGGACAAGAGTGTGTGATTTGTGCGCAGGCATCCGCCTGCGTACAAATCACATATTGCAGTGAATGGGAGCGCACGGTCATGCGCAGTCAAGCCCAGCACCGTGCGTCCCCATTATAAACATAGGGGCTTGCACTGGCTGCGCTCACATGGCGGTTCCCCTCTGCAGAACGCTGCGGAGGGGAACGCCAGTGTGAAACCAGCTATATTCTGTATTTTCCTCTGTTTTCACTTCTACAGCTGAATCTGTGAATTGATGGGAGGACAGCTGAGCTGCAATGATGCCTCCCATGCACAGTACACAGAGAGGGATTCCTGCCCTTTATTCCTCAGTTTGCGCTGGCTTGCGTGGGAGTACGTATCCAGGAGCAGCTGTACGAACGCATACACTAGTTGTTGTGGGTTTACACAACTGGCCCAGGTGAGCACATGCAATCTTAAGGGTATTAAGATTCCATAAACGATAGGACCCATTGCGCTCTGTTTTATCTCTCACTTTTAGATATTTAAAAATCAATGAGGAAGTGCAAAAACGCACCAAAAACTTGGCAAAAAATGCATGTTTTGTACTGGCAAGAAGTCTTTGTTTAATATGAAAGCATCACATTTTGTTACGGTTTTGCTGCAGAAAAAATGCAGCAAAAAAACCCTGTGTGAACATAACCTTATGTTTTTAGAATAAATAGCACAGTAGTTCTATGTTTAGCATTGTTTTGGGGGTCCTGTCTTAGAATCCTGCCAGCACAACAGCTACATGTAATGTGTTGCAGGCAGGGCTGCCACTACGAATTTTGGGGCCCCTGATTGCCAACATTTGGGGGCCGCCCCTGAGACTGGCTCCACCACCATCCATACTCTGCCTCCAACCATGCTCCGCCTCCACCCATGCGCCGCCTCCACCCAAACATAAATTATATTTATAGTGAAAAATTGCAACAGCACCAAAAATTAACTCAATTTATGTGCAAAGCTTTCCCAACCAGCAATCCAGATGGTTCCTTACAATAGAGTAAGAAAAGGAAAAACGGCACAAAAAAATAGAAAAAAGTGGACTTTATTGCCCAATGGGTGGCCACGCCATTGGGCAATAAAGTCCACTTTTTTTTATATTTTTGTGCTGTTTTTCCTTTTTTTACACTCTCACACAATAGAGACTGCTGCTGGCTGTACACAATAGAGAATACACAATAGAGACTGCTGCTGGCTGTCTACACAATGGAGATGGCTGTGGGACAAATGCACAATGGAAACGGCTGCCGGACAAATGCACAATGGAGACAGCAGCGGGACCAATGCACAATGGAGACTGCTGCGAGACGTATGCACATTAGAGACTGCTCTGGGTCGTATGCACATTAGTGACTGCTGCGGGATACACTTTGAAGACTGTACAGGACATATACACAGAGACTGCTGGCCGTATGTAGAGACTTCTGGCTGTATATCTTGTATACACAGACAACACTCTACTGTATATACAGGTCCACACTATATACAAACAGTATATAGATACACAAATACAGCATGTAGTGTGGACCTGTATATAGAGTATAGTGCTGTGTAGAGACAGACACACAGATAGAGAGACAGACAGATAGAGAGACATACAGAGAGAGAGACAGAGACAGACAGTCAGACAGAGACAGACAGATAGAGAGACCGACGAGCATATGACTCACCAGCAGCAGCTCCCTCCTGACTCTAGTCACTTGCATTCTGCCACCGGTGCCAGCGCCGGTGTGAATTCCTGTTCACTCAAGAGGTGAGGGGGCGGGCCCTGCTGCCGGTGCCTGAGTGACTTCCTGTTTACGGGTCGCACCCGCAGCTGTGATGGACAGGAGCTTCCTGTCAAGAGGAGGTAGGGCAGGACCGAGGGCCCGCTCAAGAGGTGAGGGGGCGGGCAATGGTGCCGATACCCCCGTTACTACCTATTTGCGGGCCGCAGCTGCCTGTGATGGACAGGAGACAGGGCAGGGCCAAAGGCCCGCTTAAGAGGTCAGGGGGCGGGGCCTGGTGGTGATTCACAGGAGAGGGGTGCCTGTGCAAGACATGAAAGGGCGGGGCCCAAAAGAGATCGGGACCCGCACCGTCATATCTTGCACGGCGGGCCCAGGTCAGCAAAGCAGCGTCACAGTGTGGGCTGACTTGGGGTGGGCCTCCCTGCTCCCAACAGCCATGCCCCCCGCCATCACGGCGGGACCCCCCCTGCCCCTGATGCAATCGCCACGCCCCCTCCAAATACGGCCAGGCCCCTGAAACAAGGCAGAGCTATTAGGCCTTAGTGGCGGCCCTGGTTGCAGGCAAAGAAAAAGCACAAACTCAGCACCACCATTATTAGAACATGTGTGCTTATGGCATACGGTATATGCAAATTGTCACAATTTGCATATGCAATTTCCCAGAGGAGCATTGGGGCTTTAAGGCTCCTCACTGCTGGCTGGCAGAAAAGTCTCCACAAGGAGAATAGCTGTTTTGACAGACCTATGGCAAATGGTGCAACAGCCACTAAATCCCAGGTGTCTGGGAACCTTCAGAGATCCATAAGGCAAAGCATCAGCGACATATTTCCTTGGTAAAAACATCTCAATTTTTCACATTAAAATGGTAGTATCAGCTACAATCACAGCGCTGGGGGAGAGGGAGCTGCAGGTGCACAGTCCGGGACTACAGCCATTTCACGCGAAAAGCAGTTGAACAACGAATTGCGCAAAATAGCCGTAGTCCCGGACTGTGCACCTTCAGCTCCCTCTTCCCCAGCCCTCTGATTGTAGCTGGCGCTATAATTTTAATGTGAAAAAATAAAGAAGATGGTTTTTAACCGAGGATGTGTGCCGTTGATGCTTTGCTTAATGGATCTAAATATAATGTACCGTATATACTCGTGTATAAGCCGACCCGTGTATAAGCCGACCCCCCTGCTTTTGCCCCCAAAAACTAGGAAAACTTATTGACTCGAGTATAAACCGAGGGTGGACTCCAGCACAGGTATAAAACCCCCAGCAGTGAGGTATACAGCCCCCAGCAGTGTGGTATACAGGCCCTCCCAGTGGTATACAGGCCCCAGTAGTATCGTATACAGCAGGCCCCCAGTGGTATACAGCAGGCCCCCAGGGGTATACAGCAGGCCCCCAGGGGTATTCAGCAGGCCCCCAGGGGTATATACAGCAGGCCCCCAGGGGTATATACAGCAGGCCCCCAGGGGTATATACAGCAGGCCCCCGGGGGTATATACAGCAGGCCCTCGGGGGTTTATACAGCAGCCCCCCGGGGGTTTATACAGCAGGCCCCCGGGGGTACATACAGCAGGCCCCCGAGGGTATATACAGCAGGCCCCCAGGGGTATATACAGCAGGCCCCCAGGGGTACATACAGTAGGCCCCCAGGGGTACATACAGCAGGCCCCCGGGGGTATATACAGCAGGGCCCCGGGGGTGCCCAGCAGCCCCCAGGGGGTACCCAGCAGCCCCCTGGGGGTACCCAGCAGCCCCCAGGGGGTACATACAGCAGGCCCCCGGGGGTATACACAGCAGCCCCCCGGGGGTTTATACAGCAGGCCCCCGGGGGTACATACAGCAGGCCCCCGGGGGTATATACAGCAGCCCCCCGGGGGTTTATACAGCAGCCCCCCGGGGGTTTATACAGCAGGCCCCAGGGGGTATCCAGCAGCCCCCAGGGGGTATCCAGCAGCCCCCTGGGGGTATCCAGCAGCCCCCTGGGGGTATCCAGCAGCCCCCTGGGGGTATCCAGCAGCCCCCAGGGGGTACCCAGCAGCCCCCAGGGGGTATCCAGCAGCCCCCAGGGGGTACCCAGCAGCCCCCAGGGGGTACCCAGCAGCCCCCGGGGGGTATCTAGCAGCCCCCTGGGGGTACCCAGCAGCCCCCTGGGGGTACCCAGCAGCCCCCGGGGGGTACCCATCAGCCCCCAGGAGGTACCCAGCAGCCCCCAGGGGGTACCCAGCAGCCCCCAGGAGGTACCCAGCAGCCCCCTGGGGGTACCCAGCAGCCCCCAAATGCTGGCACTCGCCCCCCTTGTAAGGGCCCCCCCCCGCTGCTTCTCTTACCATCCCGGTCTTCTGCTCAGCGCTGCTCCTCGGTGCTCCGTCTCGCTGCTCCCGTCCTGCTACATCCGGGATCCCCGGCCGTCGCGCGATGACGTCATATGCCTGCGACGGCCGGAGATGTAGCAGGACGGGAGCAGCGAGGACGGAGCACCGAGGAGCGGCGCGGAGCAGAAGACCGGGATGGTAATATAAGAGAGAGTGCCAGCATTTGGGGGGCATATATGAACTGCTTCCCCCTGCAGCTGATTTACAGGGGGAAGCAGTGCATAGATAATGAGCGGCCCCACGTGATGGGGCCGCTCATACAGCAGCCTCCCCCCGCCTCCTCCAGCCTCCCCAGCCCCGGACACAGCCCCCACCACATCACATACCGTAGTGACTCGTGTATAAGCCGAGGGGGAGACTTTTCAGCCCAAGTTTTGGGCTGAAAAACTCGGCTTATACACGAGTATATACGGTATGTTCTTCTCATTGATGTGTATGTTTCTTGTGGTTTTGGCCGGCAGACCAAAAACATGTTAAGAGAGTAATTGGTATCAATTGAAATTGAACTTAGTGTGTGTGGAAAAATAGATTGTGAGCCCCATTAGGGACCTGCACTGCAGTGAAATCAGGCGATAACCACCAGGCGATTTCAGTGCATTGTGGCGTGTGACAGGGCGAAAGCGACATAAACAGCGATCCTGAAATCAATCCGGGAGGCGTGCTTGGATGGTGTTTTTTTGCGCCGCATCTGCGGCGATTGGTGGTTGATACTGCGTTCCAATTGGCTGGCCGTGTTCAAGGCGACTTATTTGATGACTTGTGCATTCACGCAAGGCTGACCAATGTGAACGCAGTTCTGTCCATCAATCGCAGTGATAGGGGCGTGGTGAAATACACCCTAGCACGCCCCTATTGAAACAGTATGGCCACATCACTGCTACGATTGCGGCGCGTGACGCGGTGATGTGTGAAGGGAAGATCACTTCTGGTCTTCTGCAGGCGATTTCCGGGACGCAGGACTGCCGAAGATCGCACGGTAGATAGCTACGTGTGACAGTTCCACAGCGATCAGAAAAAAGTGCCCAAAATGTGCGCGCTCACGTCAAAACGCTGGCAATATGGAAGCTATATGACGGCGTGTTATGGTACCTTAACAGAATGTGTTGTTTAAGAGGCGAAGAGTGTGTGCGCTTGTGCCCTAAGCACTGTCCCAGGAGATATGTGCAATGTGCACATGCGCTGGGAGTAGGAAGCAGCAGTGAGAGATTGAACAGATGCCGCAGGGTGGCCAGGGGTGAGTGCATCGACATCCTTGACGCAAGGGCATTGGTACTGACGCTACATATTATATGGGAAAAAGATGTTATGGTGTAGGGTGTCTCAGGAGTCCCTTGAATGACCAGTTTAATTGACTTGGCCAAACATGTAATACATGGATATTTTTTAGTTCACTTTGTGGCCATGCAATGTCACACCAATCTAAATATATGTGACTTTCCCTGGATATAAAAGAGATGCCTGATCAATAACATCCGCTCGCATCTTTCATTTGGATATGGCAAATTTGTTTAAAATTCTTGGAGTATTCAGCATGTCCCCCTGAGCCTGCTCTCCTGTCCATTAAATGTTACTATTGATTATACTGCAAGGTGTAAACTCACTAATAGCTTTAAACCACTTCAAAATAATTTGCTCTGTAGCACAAAAAAGGCAGAGAGAACTATTTACTAAAAAAATGATTAACTGCAGAGAATCAATAACTCATTGTAAATTAATCTGTCACCACCTGATCATTGGAAAGATTGATGTTATTTTATTGAATGGTTCTTTAAGCTCAAAATTCTGAAATATTAATCATGGCCATGGTTCATGGTAACGGCACAGAGCTGACTTATTGACCTTTTATAATCACAAGCCTTTTTTTTATTCCTTTTAGTAAAATTAAAGGATTATGAGTCTGCTGTGATCAATTTCGAGAAAGCCTTAGAGAAAGCAAGGATGGTAGACAATAAGGATGCAGAACAGGCAATCATCACTGTGAGTAATCATAAACCCTAATTGTCTAGTACAGTTCTTATGTTGTTCTTGCCTCCTTAGGCTGGGTTCACACTGCGGGTCAGATGAACCTGACAGCCCCGGATTGGATCAGCACACAGAACCGGAGGGCTAATATGCCCTCCGGTCCGGTGTGCACCTGCACGCAGCTGCCGCCACTGATGAATCAGGACCCCGGCTGGCAGGGAGCTAGCCGCAGTCCTGAAACAACTGCGGTGTGCAGCCGCAGGGGTCCAGTTCCCGGATCCTCCCGGACCGGTGCAATCTGGCCCCATAGGCTCCCATGTTAGGAAGCGCCGGATTGCTCCAGATCCGGGCGAATCTGGGGCAATCCGGGAATTGCCAATTAGAGGAGATATTCTCCTCTCGGACACAAAAACGCTGCAAGCAGCGTTTTTGTGTTCGTGAGAGAATACTGAATTCTCCCGGATTGTCCCTGGCAGATAGAAACCGGATGTCAGAGAGCTGCCATCCGGCTTCTATCCGGCCCCATATGCTACTATGGGGCCAAAAATCGGTCCGGGGCTGTCCGGTTTACATGGACAGCCTTGGATCGGAACCATCCCGCAATGTGAACCCGGCCTTAGGAGGAATAATTGAAGCCAGCACTCATTGGTTAGTAATCCTAATAAGGTCAAACTGATCAGCCAGGGCCCAGCCAGTAGCTTGTAGAGCTGTAGTCTGGTGACCTGGTCTTCATCCGTCATGCCTTTTTTTTAGACTTTGTCATTCATTTTCTATTGTAACTCGATCAAGTGAGACTCTAGTAGCGCTTACGAGTTCAATGCTGATCGTCTACAGTTCAGCTGTACTATGCTGTAATTTAAAATAAATCTGTCACCAGGTTCATATGGCCTGACCTGAAAGCCACATAAATTGGGGAGAGAGACCTTCATTCTAATGCTGGGTCACTTACTGGGCTTCTTGCAGTAGTTTTAATAAAAACACAGTTTTGTCTGCTGGAGCTCTTCTCGTCATCAGTGATGAGCGCTTGTTATGTAGTTCACAATATCCACGAGTTCTTTCCATTCCCCCGACCACCATTGATTGACAACTTTCTGCCTATGCACTGTCTAATGCAGAAGCATGATGTGAATTACTGCAGCAATAAAATGAATTCATTTAATATTTTTTTTACTTTTGTGTAAGGCTCTTGAAAATGCAAAAAGTGGAACCACTGAGGAAGGTGAATCAGAAGATGTCGAGAGGGAAGATAGTTCACTTGGTAGGTAACCAGAAACCAGTGTTATACTGCTGAAAAACACCAAAGTGCTTCAGACAAAACTGATATGGTACCTTTACACGCCGCGACGGCAGGCTGGATACATCCCGCTACTTCACGTGCACGAGCACGCTCAAACGGCTACAAACGGTCAACGCACCCTCTTTACACGCCGCCATAAGGTGCGCTACGCCACGCTACATCTGTAGCTAGCTACATCGCCGGGTGTGTCAAGTAGCCAGCTGTAGCTTAGCGTACCACGTTTACACAGCGCTACAACAAGCTAATATGGGCGGACCTGGTACAGCAGGGACAGCACATAGGCGTGCCACAATCTTGGATTACGAGCCGTCCGTACGATGATAGGACAGCGCAATATCATCATGATTGGCCAGGCATCGCAGGAGGCTGTTTAATACATGACGCTCGAGCAATTGTGTAGTGTGACTGGTCAGCTCCTTAAATATGCCTCCCTATGCAGCGACTACCAATCGTCATGCAGGAGCTTCCTCCAATGATCGGTGATGGGGCGCGGTATCCCGGAGCCTGGGTCACGCCTTAGCTACATTGCAGCTACAGCCCCGGGTGTCCAGAGTTCCCTTCCGTTGCCTCTTTACACGCCGATACAGCTCGCTACCATCGGCGATGTAGCCATCAGTTTTCGAGCAGAGCTAGGAAACAGATGTATCTGTTGCCGGCTGTAGCGTCACGTCTTCAGACGCCGCTACGACGGGCTACATTGGCGCTACAAACTACATTTGTAGCCTGTAGCGGGATGTATCCAGCCTGCAGTCGCGGCGTGTAAAGGTACCAATACTGATTGATACTTTCCTAATGCATGACAGAAAATCAAAGAACATAATGGGATCGATTTATCAATACTCTCTAATCTTTAGATCGAGCAAACTTAGACGAGATAGTTTACATCTTTAGACCGTCTAATCTAAGTTTACCACATATACGGTAGAAGTTGGCTTACTTTTCGTCATAAGATTACACCAACATTTTGGCATATTTTTGCTGCGGTGTTGCGTTTGTCTAGACATTCCATTTCAGTGAAGCCAAATCCTCAGGATGCATAAACGCATAATAAATATGGTGGAAATCATGAGACAGTTTCCATTTAGCTAGATAAATTCCCCCTTGTATCATTGTATCTTTTGGGTCATCACTTTATCGTAATACACGATAACCAAATTAATTTTCTTTTGTTTTCCAGAGGAATCAAGAGTTCTTCGAGGAGAAGATTCAGTCTGAAATAAGAGGACTAGTTAGACATTTTATCTGCAGAACTTGTTGCCTTTTATTAAATTAATGGAAATAAAACACAGCAATAAAATATTTCTTTTTTGATTCATATTTTTAAAATTTTTCTTCAATTATAAATCAGTAGTAATTTTGACATTAGGATGAGTTCAGTTATTATACACAAATGAGCAAGTAGATCTTTGGTTTTATATAGGTGGAGTTTACTGTTAATTGTAACTGCCGTACTAAACCACCAGAAAAGAAACATAATGGCAGCCACAAAGAAACTAGGAGAACTTACAGTGGGTACGGAAAGTATTTAGACCCCTTTACATTTTTCACTCTTTGTTTTATTGAAGCCATTTGGTAGATTCAAAAAAAGTTAATTTTTTTTCTCATAGATGTACACTCTGCACCCCATCTTGACTGCAAAAAAAAATGTAGATATTTGTGCTAATTTATTAAAACAGAAAAACTGAAATATCCCATGGTCACAAGTATTCAGACCCTTTGCCCAGTATTGAGTAGAAGCACCTTTTCAGCTAGTACAGCCATGAGACTTCTTGGAAATGATGTAACAAGTTTTTCACCCCTGGATTTGGGGATCCTCTACCATTCTTCCTTGCAGATCCTCTCCAGTTCTGTCAGGTTGGATGGTGAACGCTGGTGGACAGCCATTTTCAGGTCTGTCCAGAGATGGTCAGTTGGCTTTAGGTTAGGGCTCTGGCTGGGCCAGTCAAGAATGGTCACAGAGTTGTTCTGAAGCCACTCCATTGTTATTTTAGGTGTATGCTTATGGTCATTGTCTTGTTGGAAGGTGAACCTTCGGCAAAGTCTGAGGTCCAGAGCACTCTGGAAGAGGTTTTCATTCAGGATATCTCTGTACTTGGCTGCATTCATGTTTCCTTCAATTGCAACCCGCCGTCCTGTCCCTGCAGCTGAAAAACACCCCCATAGCATGATGCTGCCACCACCATGTTTCACTGTTGGAATTGTATTGGGCAGGTGATGAGCAGTGCCTGGTTTTCTCCACACATACCACTTAGAATTATCACCAAAAAGGTCTATCTTCATCTCATCAGACCAGAGAATTTTATTTTTCATAGTCTTGGAGTCCTTCTATATGCAGGCTTTCTTATGTCTTTCATTGAGGAGAAGATTCCATTGGGCCACTCTGCCATAAAGTCCTGACTGTTAGAGGGCTGCAGTGATAATTGACTATGGAACTTTTACCCACCTCTCTACTCCATCTCTGGAGCTCAACCACAGTGATATTGAGGTTCTTGTTTACCTCTCTCCAGGAAGACAGCCAGGTCCAGGAAGACTTTTGGTGGTCGCAAACCTCTGCCGTTAAAGGATTATGTAGGCTACTGTGCTCTTAGGAACCTTGAGTACTGCAGTAATTCTTTTGTACCCTTGGCCTTGCTACAATTCTGTCATCTTAATGGTGATAACATATTCTGGCCACTAGAGAGTGCCATAGTACAAGGAACAGTCCTGCTGAACTATATGTCTGCCCTTCTTTCTTCATGGTATGTGAACATGAACCAAAGCTGGCACCTAGTCTACTATTATAACTTAGTGCCCTTAACATTAAAGCCTTTTGCACATGTTGCAGTTTTATATGCAGATTTGTCACAAGCAAATCCTGATGCAGCAAAGTGAATGAGAATTCTGAAGTTTTCTGCACGTGTTGAGTATTTTCGCCTTGTAGATTTGGTGCAGATTATACCTTGTGATTAAACTCTAGGGTATTTTTTGCCATGTTTACATTTTTAATTCAGTTTTTTAAGTCAAAACATAATATTAACCACTTCACACAACCAGTTTCCACCTTAATGAACAGGCTTTTTTTTCCAGTTGTGACCACTTTATGAGGTTATAACTCTGGAATGCTAAATTTAGGACAATCATTTTGTTAAAAAAAGTGAAAATTTGTCAAAAATGTTGAAAATTTAGCAATTTTCTAACTTTGAATTTTTATACTGTTAAACCAGAGAGTTATATCAGTCAAAATAGTTAAAGGGAGTCAGTCACCCCCCCCCCCCACCCCCCTAGGGCCTATTAAACTAGAAGAGCCACCTTCAGCAGTGCCTATGCTGCATTTTGTGAAGGTGGCTCTTATCACCCTATCCCCCGGGACACCAAAATAATCACTTTATAAGAAATGACTTTAGGTTCGGGAGGTATACTCCCAGGGGCGTAACTACAACAGGTGCAGGGGTTGCGATTGCACCTGGGCCCTGGTGCCTGAGGGGGGGGGGCCCAAAAGTCCCAGTTACCTATAGAAAAAGACTATTGCTATTAAAGATTTGCAATTGTGGGCCCCCTAGGAGCTTTGGCATCAGGGCCCATGAGCTTCAAGTTACGCCACTGTATACTCCCCTCCCTAGACCTAAACGCTTTGCTACTGTTACCCCTCCTCCTCGACCCTCGGGGACCCTCCTCCTCTCTTCCTTGATACTTTGTCGACGCTTGCGCAGATCCCTCAGTTTTCAGGCATGCTCCATGAGCTCTGCCTGAGAGCTGAGATCACATGGTATCGGAACATTGCGCCTGCGTATAATGCAGGCACCAGATCCCACCCTGAGTGGTCTTATGCTTTATGCAGACTGTGGGGCTGGGAATCTGGAGGAGGGAACATGTGTAGTCATACTGGTTGCGCAGGTGTCAGATTCCCAGCCCCGCAGTCGGCATACAACATAAGACTACACAGAGCGGGATCTGGTGCCTGCATTATGACATCATGTGATCTGATCTCTCGGGCAGAGCTCACGGAGCATGCCCGAGAACTGAGGGATCTGCGCAGGCACCGACACCGCTCTTAAGAAAGAGAGGAGGAGAGTCCCGGAGGGTCGAACAGGAGGGGTAATAGCAGCGAGGCATTTAGATACCGGGACGGGAGTATACCTCCCAGACCTAAAGTCATTTCTTATAAAGTTATCATTTAGGTGTTCCGGGGGGTGGATAATAGCCACCTTCACTAAATGCAGCATAGGCATTGCTGAAGGTGGCTCTTTTAGCTTAATAGACCCTGGGTGGGTGGGAGGTGACAGGTTTCATTTAATAAATATTTCCCACATGTCTACTATACATCAGCACAATTTTGAAACATTTGACTATTGGAATAAGTCTGATTAATTTTCTTATTTTTATCCTGGAGTAATATTTTCCTGTCCATATTTTCTGAAGTATTGTGGACTCTGTCTAGGCTCCAGTTTTTGTACCCTCTCTGTTGCAAACATTTTTTTTTTATTTTTCAGCTTCTACAAGCTGTAGAAGCTGAAAAAAAACATAATTTTGAGCGGCACCCCGGGGTCCAAGTGCCACAGTGTCATTATTGCCCCTGGGTGGTAATGTGGCGCCCCTGTGACCATGTGGCCACAGGATAGAACAGTTGGGATTGGTAGGAAAGTCACCTTGCACCAACACCCCACACACACACTCCGATCTTGAGCCTCAGGCACTTCATATCAGGCGAGGGATGGCGGGAGGAACTAAGTGGTGGGTGGAACATAGTACAGCACTCGGGAAGGGGTGGAGGAACTGGAGTAAAACCCAGGAACACTAAGTTGGAGGAGGCATTTCCTAGAGAAGAGGTTCCCTGGAGGGTGGTGAAGAGGGAAGCATCCCCAAACAGAGACACCCATCAGCTAGTCAGTGACTGAGACCATACTGAGAATAGAGGGGCCCGGTGGCCTGCATCACTGATGGCCGGTGTGCCCGACTGACGCAAAACACTGGTCGCTGGGCCAAAGAACCAGAGTGCTGGCTCTGTAGCTGTGGCAGGGTAAGCTTCATGCCCCCCAACCACAAGAAATCCAGTGGGGTGCGGGAACTCTATATCGCAAGACCTAACAACCGGTGTGGTGAAGGAGAAAGCCATCGTACTAAGGCTAGTGACCCAAAGAGTGGCACAGATCACTACAGAGCCCATGATGGCTGGACCTTAACCACACGCGGAGAGGAAAACGAAAGGGCCCAAGAGGTACACTGAGGGGAGAGTGATTCAGATGAACTGTCCTAGCTGCAGTGAAAACCTAAGCGCGTAAACAACTGTACAGAGCTGCTGTGTGAGCCTGAGTCTGTTGTAACTTCTGTGAAAGAACTGTGAACTGTTGTGACCTGTTAAGTGAGAAGTTACGAGTAAAAGCACGGTAAAGCCCAGTACGGTGTGGACTCAATTGTTTATTCACAGGAAAGAAGAGAAACCGCAACCGCGCAGAGACTGTGAATGCTGCCTGAACGTAGGGGATACTTAACACACTTATACTACACTACACCTTCGGATGTCCTGGGGAACAGCCCTACCCGTAGAGGGCTCACCATCCGGGTGCACCCACCACCACCCCAGCGGTGGCCTCATATAGCCACACACTACGGGTGGCGTCATGAACTACTTTTATAAACTTTGTTTCCTTTTTTTCTTTTCTTTCCATTTTTATTTGCCACACTTGGGCATACGAAGTCGGGTCATGTTGCTGTGACATTCTCCCCTGCAGACTGAAGTGAGGGCCCGATTCCGAGTACCCCTGCCCTGGGATGCGACAGTAGTGTCACACTTGAGAGCAACAGAGGATATCCACACCAGACAGAAACCGCACACAACACCTTTCTGCCTCCAGCCCTGAAGGGGAAGACCTAAACCCGGGTTTTGGGTAAGCACCCCTATAAATTCTGGTCTGGGGAGGAGTTAGTCAGTTCAGTTCCTCGGAGGACTGAGGAAGACATCCTGTGGACTGGAGCAGTGCTAAGCTCATCCCAGGTTAGCTAAGCCTAGTGTGAGGAACCCAAGGCAGTGGTCTGAGGAAGGTGAGGAGAGCATGGGGAGCGGAGCAGTGTCGTGCTCACCCCAGAGGAGGAGTGCCACAGAAACGGACACCATAGTCCGAGGCTGTGCAGGGCCTAAAGACCTGGCAGCCAATACTGGAAGGTGTGGAATTCCAAGTTCCCCAGTCAGACTGGCCCCGAGGCAAAGCAGCTTAAAGAGCCCAGGAACATGGGGCTAGAGAAGGACTTGAGTTGCCTGTCATACCGGCACCAAGCAGGAGGGAGAGAGGGTCATCAGCTCAGCTTATGCAGCAGCAGGGACCCGCTAACAAGGTGCAGCAAGGAGGCCTCAGAACCTGTTAGGTGAGGAAAACCCTGAGTTGCTCTCAGGTGCACGGACTCAGCTTAACATTATCTGTCGGTATTCCCGTAGCACCAGTAAAAGGACTGAGGAACCAACAAACCGTGAGTCTGTCTGTTGCTTTGCGCCCGCCATCCTGCACCCTACACCCTTACCACATCCACTGCCCTGGGGATCTGCTCCAGCCATGGGGAGCCGCTCCATCCATCATCCCCAGAGGTTCTGCAGCAGCCGTGGCCATGAATAGCCACAAACCACAGGTGGCGTCACGACTAACTTTCCCTTTCATCACCCCTTTCCCTATTAAGCCAAGAACCCTTTAACAACCTAACCCAGGGTCACGGAGCCGGGTCTCGACCCCTGTGACACACCGGAACTGTCTAATAGCTTGGTTCCAAGTACCCCACAGCCCTGGGGTATATCATTTGCAACAGAGAAGTTACAAAAACTGGAGCCTAGACAGAGCACATAACACTGCCGAAAACATGGACAGGAAAATATATTACTTCAGGATAAAAATAAGAAAATCAATCTGACTAATTATAATATCACTTTTACCAATGAACTCTCTCCCCAGTTCAGAGATATAGTGAGGATAATAAAAACAATACCTGCCCATGCTCAATCATGACAAAACCTTTAGAGGTTTGTACCTAAAAGTGTCCCTATCCTGGCAAATCTACTTTCCCCAAGCCTATTATTAAGTGACAGAACAAAAGATTAGTGTATGTGGCTGTCTTGCATTGGTTTCTATGGCTGCCGTCATACCCAGTGTATTGCTTGCAATCATGCTATTACAGTAAAAGCAAAACTTTCACTTCCAATATTATTACAGAAGTCTATACTTAAAGAGGACTTTGTCCTGGTTTGTTGAGTGGAGAGATACTGCCTTTTCCATCTATCCCAGAAGACATTGGCCACACTTTGTACTTGCCTCCATTGTCGTTTGTAGAGGTCTTTGTCGTTGAATTTTCCCGGTGGGGCACTTGGAACACAAGTCTTTTGCGTGAGTAACATCACAGGAGTAAGGACTGTTGGGTCTCCAGAATCACTGGAAAGTGTTGTCAGCGGCCTGGCATTCATGATAGCTGAGACCCTCGGCCTAGAACGTAGTCAAACTCTCATGTGTGAGTCTGATGTTTGCTTGCAAGAAGATAGAGTCTAGTATTTTGCGTGCTATCCCTATCATTCTTTCCCAGACACCTCCCATGTGCGAAGAATGTGGTGGGTTGAAAGTCCAGGTGCATCCTTGCTCACCTAGGTACCTTTCCACTCTAGTGACATCTACATTGGAAGGGATTTGAAGTTCTCTTGCCGCTCCAACAAAATTGGTGCCTCGGTCAGACCAAATATGCTTCACGGGGCCTCTGATTGCGATGAAGCGCCGAAGTGCATTTATGAAGCTTGACGTGTCCTTAGATTTTATCACTTCAAGATGAACAGGTCTAATGGACAGACAGGTGAATAGAACTGCCCAACACTTTGCTTCAGCATGGACCTTCCTCGTGCGTCGTGTAGTCACAGACCAATGCCAAACACGTCTAGTCCGACATTGGTGAAGGGAGGGTCAGTACTAAGTCTGTCGAGTGGAAGATTGGCCATTTTAGGATTTTGAAACCTGCCACGGAGTTTGCGACATGTAACACAGTTGAAGATGAGTTTGCTCACGTTTCTCTTTGCTCCAATTATCCATAGTCCGGCTGTCCGTAAATTCCCTTCAGTAAACCAACGGCTTTGGTGTCTCACTAAGCTATGGTGATGCTGAATGAGCAGGGTTGTGACGTGATGACGTCCAGGAATTATTACTGGGTGCTTCTCTGAAAATCCCACCTCAGCTTCTTGAAGACCGCCACCAATTCTCAGCAGCCCATCTTCGTCGACAACCGGGTCGAGCTTCCTCAACACACTGTCTCTAGGAATCGATTGTCCCTTGTTGAGGTTGTCTATTTCTCTGCTGAAGGTTTCTCTTTGGACAATACGAAGTATTGTAACCTTGACTCTTTCTAGGTTAGGAGCTGTAAATGCATGCTTGCAGAGATGCCAACCTTTACAAGGTCTCTGACTTGCGGGTAGTGCGGGTAGGCTCCTGACCATCCACCCAGACCAGCCACCATGCTGCTGTATATATACAGAAGACTCACTTGAGAAAGGCTCAACTGGAGCCGAAACGTTGTGTGATACAACCTGTTTTTCACCTTCAAAAATAAAAAACACAAAAAGGATAATCATCTCTCTTCTTTTATTGTGTGCCGGGGATATATTTAAAGACTTTGCGGGTAGTGCAGACTTGTAGGGGTGATTTACGTGAAGCAGACAAGCGATGGCTCGAGTAAGTGACTTCCAGGTTGAGAACCTGCTAAACCGATGAGAGTCAAGGTGATGGTTTGAAATCGCTGTATGTTGAATAGACACTTGAGGTACACTCCGAAGATGGGTAAGTAACAACACTCCTCTGAATGTCGAAGTGCAGGTGCTATCTCTGCGTGGTTGTTCTGGAATATCTTCGCCATGAAGGTAAAGAAATGTTCCTTCATCTCAGGTGACTTCTGAAACTTGTGTCTGAGGGAGATGAATCGACTGTAGACCAGTCCCCTGTTGTTGGGTAGGCGTCTTCTCTGCGGTCGGAATGGTAGAGATGCGACCCAAAAATTCGACTTGTCTTTGGCCATTTCTCTGTCCATGATGTCCAAGAACATCCTGTGTTCAATGGACATAGCTGCCTTGTTGTCTTCCTTTGTCCTGTGGAAGACTGTACATCCTATGTGGTCTTGTTCACCTTCACAGGCGTGGTCTTCGTTGGAAGGAACTGAGAAAGGGCAAGTCAGGAGAGTGCTGCTTGGTAACTCCTTTACCAGCAGACTATTCTGACATGGCTGGAAGAGAGATGGACCTCCATTTTCTAGTGTGCTGGTGAGCATACTGTTGACTGAGGCTGGCTTGTGTGCTCCCCCTAGACAGACTTCTCCTACTATGACCCATCCAAGGTCTAGTCTCTGTGCATATGGAGCTTTCCTAAAGCAATTGATATACTCCCTAGTCTTGTGGGCTCGAAGTATATCTCTTCCCAGTTGTAAAGCTATTGGAGCTTCTGGGTCCAATTCAGGTATCAGATGAGCTATACGCTTCAAGTGGGGGTGATGTGTTGCTACTTCCCGTGAAGGTATCTCAGACCTGTTGTCGGGAATCTGATTGCACTCCAGGATGGTCAGTAGTGATAGGCAGGTCTGGCCATCTATGGACTCCACTTTGTATCCGGTTGCTTTTCTCCCAGCCGTCTCAACGGTACCTGAACACGTCCTCAAGGAGTAGGGAGAACGGGAGCCTCCAATGCTGAAGTTGTCGAAGAAGATGGACTTCGCTAGAGACCTGTTGCTCTGGTCATCCAGGATTGCATATATCTTCATTGCTTTGTCTCTGCGGCCTGCTGGATAGACTTGGACAAGGCAGATTTTTGAACAAGACCTTCCTCCTATGAGTCCTTTACAGATCTCTGTACACTGAGAGGTGACCACTGGGGTGTCTTCAATAGTGTTTTACTGCTTCCCATCGTGCTTGCCTGGCTGTGACAACACTTGAGGGGGTGGTCCAGGGTGCAAGGCTGTATTGTGATCCGTGCTGCTGCAATCTGCACATTTCACGCTAGCTTCACAGTTCCTGGCGAGGTGAGAGGTTGTGGCACAGTATTTGAAGCAGATGTTGTTTTCCTTGAGGAAACCTTTGCAATCCTCTAAAGACTTCTCCCTGAAGGCTCTGCACTTTAGTAGAGGATGTGGTTTCCTGTGTAGGGGACACTACTTGCTGACATCCTGAGGTTTGGTTTCTTTTGCAGGAGGCTTACTCGTATTGTGAGGAGGACCTGTAGAAACAATATTAGTTTTGTGGACTGCCACGGGTGTCTTACCAGGTTTGACACCGGAGGCAGTGGAACATGACAGAGTGATGTCGAAACTAGGGTCATTTCTGATTTTAGCTTGTTGGGTAACGAAATCTACAAATACAGTGAAAGGGGGGAAAGGCACATTATGAATTTGTTTGTACCGTGAACCATGTGTGACCCACTTTTCTTGTAGACTGTAAGGAAGTTTTTGCGCTATCGGATTGACACCCCTGGCAGTGTCTAAGAATGCCAATCTGGGCAAATCTCCTTTCTCTTGCGCAACCTGTAACTCTATTAACAAGTCACTCAACTCCCTGAGCTTTTGATAACCTTTAGGCTCTATCTTAGGGAAGTCGTCAATTCTTTTATATAAAGCATTCTTTATGACTTCAATGGAACCGTATAACTCATCAAGTCTTTTCCACACTTCGTGAAGACCTATGTCTGGATGCTTTATATTAATGTCTCTAAGTCTTTTGGCATGTTCCGCTGACTCGCTCCCAAGCCACTTTACTAGGAGGTTTAACTCCTCGTTAAAGGATAAGTCCAGACCCTGAATGGCATTCTGGAATGAGGCTCGCCATGACCTATAGTTCTCGGCTTTATCAGTGAACTTTACGAGTCCTTGTGTAACCAGTTCTCAGCGAGCAAAGAACTTTGCAAAGTCTATGGTGGCTTAGTCAGCGCTAGTACGAGCTGGTGTGTTATAGTCACGTCTAGTGTGTGGTGCGTCACCATACCTGTTGGATGTTTCTGGCTTCAGAGAGTCTGTACATTACCTCCCGGGAGAAGCTGTCTCTTTAAGGCAGGACGGGAGCTTCAGCACGAGCAACAGCAGCAAGCTCTGCTATTGATGACTTGCTAGAGCCTGCTCGTGACCTTGTTTTGAGTGAGGATGTGTTGCTTCGAGACATTGTGCTTAGCTGAACTGCTAAGTACTTGGCGGGAAACTGAGTCTATGTGTGGATGGGCTTCAGCGTAGCGAAAATGGTGCTGAGCTTTCTGGCGGTCTGTTCTCCCATTGCTGCATCTGTATGGCGGCTGCTGTGATTCTTGTACGTGTGTACTGTGGGTGTTGGTCGTCTCGTACAGTCTGATCGACTACAGCCTGCGACCGGCCATTAGTTTTACTGGGTTTGGTCTGTAAACGGCTGGGTGCTTCAGTGCGGACCTGAGTCTTTAGATAAATGGGTTTGGTGTGGCAGGAATTGTGCTGTACTTGCTGGGAGGTTGCTGTAATACCCGTGTGCGGTGCAGCGTGGGTGTTAGCAGTCCCGTATAACCAACTCCTGCAGCCTGAGTCCGTTTTTACTGGATTGGTTGGTCGATACCCCCTTGTTCAGCGACTCGTTTTTGCTGAGAGAGCTCGTTATTACTGGGCGGCGCTCCTGCTACTTGCGACTGTATGGCTGCTGCGGTACCTGTGTGCAGTGCAGCGTGGGTGTTAGCGGTCCCGTACAACCACCTTCTGTGGCAAGAGCTCGTTTTTACTGTTCCGCTTCTGTCCATGTATGAGGCTGTGGATTTCCGCTTACAGCTAACCCTCGTCCACTTCGCAGTAAATAAGACTGAAGAGGTTCTGTAGTCTGAATTTATTGTGATGAAGTGAACTTGATTGGTAAAAACTATAACAGAAGTACAGAATAAATGAAGTCAGTACTGGGTGCATTAAAGAAACTGGCACTGACATAGTCATAACACAGGTTACAGTCAAAATGAATAACTGGGGTAAAGGCCCTGCAGCAGGATCTATTCTAATACAGAGTGCATCTATCTACATGCAGTGCAAAAGGCATTAACTGAAGTGGTGTATCTCACAGCACAATACACTTCACTTTAAAGTATTCTATACAGAAATACCTTTATCTAGGTACAATGCAAACAAGCTAACATGGAGAATTACATGGTAAGCATTTCTCCTATCTCACAGTTCTTTCTGTAACAGTGACTGGATCATAACTTGCTTAGGGCCCTTTCACACTTGCGTTTTTTTCCTGATTTGGAAGATCAGGAAAAAACCTGATTCTTACAGGATTCATTTTTTTGCCCATTCTCTTTAATGATTTCAGGAGAAAACATGAAGCAACACCATTCTACCTGTCAAAATTAAAGTGAATGGGCAAAATACTGTAAGAATTGGGTTTTTCCTGATCTTCCAAATCAGGAAAAAAACGCAAGTGTGAAAGGCCCCTTACACAGATTCTATACAAAATATGTATTGGAATTTTCTCTTACCGAGATCATCTCATGACAAGTGAAGAGATTTGTACATAGAAGGGAAGGAGCTAAGGATTTATGTCTCCTCAGGATGCCTAGAGCTCAGGAAATGGCTGCCGTCTCCTTCATAACAGAGGAGTAGGGGCGTTCCCTTCTATATGACTCATTTTGTTAAAGGAGACATTCTTCTTAAGTATGGGGAAACATAATACATAGGTATATAGTGACCTCTATGGGTCGTAACTGGTATAACATAATTAATACCAATTAGCTGCACTCAAATGGCAGAACATTCAGTCTATCAGGACAGACTTTGAGATGGTCTCTGGAAACTGCTGTTGATGTCTTTCCGTTGTCTTTACTAACAAGGCATACTTTAGTATTTTCAAAGTTTGAAGGTAACATGGTGTATGGTACTGGTTCCCATTGGTTATTAAGTTTGTTAGTACGTCTCTTTCTCTTGAGGACTTGTTCACCTGCTTTTAAGAGAATTGCAGGAGCATGCTTGTTATAGAATTTCTCTTGTATTTCTCTAGCTTGGGACAAATTTTTCTCTACGTATTCTTGAACCTTGCGATACTGTTGTTGGCACTCTGTATTGAAATCAGAACTTGGTGAATCTACATCTGGTTTCACGATTCCCATATCCATGTTATGAGGTACTTTGCCAGGTCTTGCTCTCATGAGATATGCTGGTGTACAATTGGTGGAACTCACAGGAACGTGATTGTATAAATCCAGTAAATCTGGCAACTTTTCTAGCTACAGGTTTCTTTCTTCTAATGGCAATGTTTTAACAGGTCTATGACTACGTGGTTCATTTTCTCATACATTCGATTTGTTTCTGGGTAATATGGTGTAGTTATTATCTTCTTACACCCATACATGTTACAGAATTCTTGAAATATCTCTGCTTCAGAAGCTGGTCCTTGATCTGTTAACACCTGTTCAGGATAACCATGAGGTCTACAAAAGTGGTCTTGAAATGCTCTGGTCGCTGTTCTGGCTGTTAAGTCCTTCACTGGTACTACTACTAAGAAACGAAAGTAGTGATCTACAATGGTGAGGGCGTAGACATGGCCTGATCTACTCGGAGTCAGTTTTGCATGATCTAAAGCCACACGTTCCAGTGGTTGCTTGGTAACAATTGGCTGTAGTGGGGATCTCTGGCTATCGCGATCCTTCCTTCTCAGGTTGCATGATCCACAGTCTCTGCACCAGTTTTCAATGGCTTTTCTCATGCCAACCCAGTAGAATCTTTCTCTCAGCAGACTCTCCAATATTTTTTCACCCGAAATGCCCTGCTCCATCATGATACGCCTCTAGGACCATCTGAATATCTTTTCTTGAAACTACTATCGGCCAGACAAGATCATGGGTTCTTGGATTAGTGTAACGTCTGCACAGCTTACCTCCATAAATGAACAGTTTACTTTTCTCTTTCTACAGCTGTTGTGTCTCTTGTGGACCTTCTGGACGAGGATGTGAGCCTTCCTGCGTCAACAGTTGCTTGACTAAGCGGACAGCTGGGTCACTGTCTTGCATTTCTGCCCATCCATGGTGGGGTAACGGATTCAACATGGCTTTTTGACGTTTGTCTTTCACATAGTTAATGCACTGAGACACATGGGGGCGGTGAAAAGCCGGTAGCTGTATCTCTTCCAGCTCCTCTGGGTATTCTCCTGCCTCTTGCAAATGGGGCATCCTGGACAATGCATCAGCATTGGAATTCTTGTGGCCTGCCTGGTACTGATGGTAAAGTTGTAACTGGACAGTCGGACCATCCAGAGCTATTCTAGTGCACCTAGCTTCACTTTCTGCATGTGAGTCAATGGATTATTGTCAGTGAAGATGGTAAATTTTGCTGCAGCCAGGTAATATTTTAAACGTTCTGTGACCGCCCAGACTACGGCTAGGAGCTCTAACTTGAACGATCTGTAGTTCTCTGGGTTCCTTTCTGTAGGACGGAGCTTCTTGCTGGCATAGGCAATCACTCTTTCTCTGCCTCTTTGCACCTGTGACACGTTCTTGGACTGGCCTACTAGGAGGTCCTGCAGGGGCGCTGCCATCTTAGGAAACACCTTAATAAACTTCCAGTAGCATCCTACCAGCCCCAGGAACTGCCTCACTTCCTTGATCGTGGTTGGTCTTGGCCAGTCCCTAATGACAATGACTTTCTTAGGATCTGGTGCTACATATTCAGCACTGACAACATAACCGAGGTACTGTACCTTAGACTTCAACAGGTGATACTTGGATAGCTTCACTTTCATGCTAAAACTGGATAACGCTTCAAAGACCTTAGCCAAGTGCTCCAGATGGTCTTCATACCATCTTGGAGTAGACTATGACGTCACCTAAGTACAGTAAGATGGTTTCAAAGTTGTTGTGCCCCAGGCAGCACTCCATCAACCTCTGGAGTGTTCCTGGTGCATTACAGAGTCCAAACAGCATGCAGTTGAACTCACAGAGGCCCATTGGCGTGGCAAATGCTGTCTTCTCTTGATCCGTCTCTGCTACAGGAACCTGCCAATACCCACTGGTGAGATCTAAGATGGAAAAGTAGTTGACAGCTCTCAATGCAGCCAGTGACTTTTCAATTCTGGGTAATGGGTATGCATCCTTATGTGTAATGCGGTTAATCTGCCTGTAATCTACACACATTCTCATTGTTCCATCTTTCCTTCTTATCAGGACTAGAGGTGCTGGTCAGGGGCTACAACTATCTCATCACCCCAGCCTCCTTCATTTCCCGTAACATTTCTTTGGCACACTGATAGTGAGCTGGCGGTACAGGCCTGTACCTCTCTTTAATGGACAGATTGTCACCTGTGGGGATATGATGTTGAACACATTTTACCTGCCCAAAGTCTAAAGGATGTTTGCTAAAGACTTGTTCATATTCCCGCACTACCCGGTAAACTCCATGCTTTTGGTGTGAAGAAGTGGAGTCTGTGCCTACATGTAACTTCTAGCACCAATCCTCAAGCTTTCCCTCAGAGCCATTGTCCTCCGCCTTATCAGACAGTTTCAAGGGTTCTACTGCCGTCTTGGAGTTGTTATTGACAATATATAACTCAGCAATGGTAGCATACCTAGGCAGTTTGACCTCTTCTTCACCACAGTTTAAATCACGCACAGGTACTCTCTCCTTGCAAACATCAACTACCCCTCTGCCTGTCAGGACAGTGGGCCTACTGTCTGAGTACACAGGCTCCACCAAGGCTTTGTAATCTTGCCCTCTAAGGCCTATGGGCTTACTCCTTGGGTGTATTGCAATGGTTACCGGATCACTTACTCTTACACTGCCGACTTCTCCTCTGGACAGCTCCACCTGCTGCCTCTGCATCAGGGCCTTTATTTCTTTCTGCAGGACTCGCTGCTGCCCGAGGTTGGAAGTTTCGGCAACCTATTGTAACAACACAATAGTCTCCCCTAGACAATTCTCAATCACATTAGTGCCTAACTTATCATTGGATTACTTTCTCGTCGATCAACATCAACAATTATTAATCCCTGGGCTTTTAACTCCACCCGCCGCAGCTTTATGGTCATATCTTTGGACCCTATCTGTGGCACAGGCTGACCATTAATAGTATAAATAGTAAAACTTTCATATGAGCAGTGTAAAATGTCAGGGTCTGCCCAGTATTTCTTGTAAAGGATATACGATATTGATGTCACCTGCAAGCCAGTGTCCAGCAGAGCGTACATGGGGATGCCATCTAGCATGAAAGGCAGGACTGGGCGTCCTCCCACGTACCTGTCACGCCAGTTCAGTGGGCCAGGTTGTCTCATTCCTGAGGGGTGGCCTGCTGCCCTAGGGTGCTTTCATTTAAAGTACAAAGTCTTGCAGTATGGCCTGGTTTGTCACAGCTGTGACAGATGGGCTTTCCTTCAGGGTCATAGCAATCGCTGGGTCATCCTCTGGTCAGTGGGTTCCTCCTCTGTTGCATCCATGGGACGTCATCTCAACTGGAAGCCAACTCGATCTTCTCTGCCGGCTTGGATCCCTGCATCTCTTGCATAGCTTTGGCCATCTCAGCCATGCCCTTAGTCAGTGCCTCAACCTTTAAGTGTAGAGCCTCAGTAGTGATAGGCTCAAGAGCCTGTGCACTGGCCCCTACCATGGCCTGCAGGGCTTGCACCCCCTCTTGGTGGTGAGATATTGCCAGGCGCCGCGCAGGTTCCTGGAGGATCAAAGCAAAGTCTCTTATACTGTCCTGCGCCCTCTGTTTACACCAGAAGAATCGTATTTTCAACTTTGCAGCAGTACAGGTGTCAAAGGTAACTTTCAGTCTGGTCATAAGATGCTCAACAGTGTCTTTATCAGAGTTCAGCCAGGACTTTACCTCCCACTGGGATGCACCAGTTAATTGTCCAATCAATATACCGACTTGTTGGTCTTCCGTCAGGGGGTACACTTTATACAGGCTTTCTAGTCTCTCCCTGAAGTCTGTCAGGGTATATGATTCCCCTGAGCACTGCGGCAACCATGTCCCCCATGGTGTATACGACATCAGGAACGGCATTACCGGGGCCATAGCTAGTACCGCGGGTGGCGGCTGGGGCTCAGCTGCTACTTGGGCTGCACCCGGTGCCGCGGGCTGGGCTGCGACCGCCCCTTGCGCAAGCTCCTCTCTACCCGCCTCCGACATTTTCCTCCCCCCTAGTGAACCTTAGCGCCCGAGTCCTTCACTGCTGTGGGGATGATTAGCTTTAGTTCTGCCGGTGCGACAGGGTTTCTCGTCCCCACTGGATGTCGTCAGAGTGTAGGTTGGGCTTCTCTTCACGCTCTTTGTAGGGTACCTCCCATGATGATACACCCCCCTCGGCTTCCCGCGCACCTCGCTTTTCAATAATGGCGACAGTCAGAAAACACACATTTCAATAAAGTTCACGGCACACAGTACCAGTGGCACTGGGCTACTGGATCCTATTTGTGACACCAGAAAACTGATGGACCCCAGGGCCGTGGGGTACTCAGAACCGGGCTTAGGTGCTTCCGGGGAGTCACGGGGTCGATACCCGGCTTTGTTACCCCGGGTTTAGCTTTAAAGAGTTTTTGGGAAGTTATAGGGAGGATTATTCGTGACATCACCTGTGGTCTGCGCCCAGGAATAGCCGCCGCTGCTGCAGAACCTCTGGGGACATTGTAAGGCAGCTGAGATTTAGTGGCTCCCCACAGGTTAAGCAGATCCCCAGGGCAGTGAATGTCAAATGGGTGTAGGGTGCAGGATGGAGGGCGCGAAGTAACAGACTTACGGTTAGTTGGTTTCTCAGGTCCTTTACTGGCAATACCGGTTCAATGACAGGTGGTGTTACTGGGAGTCCGTGTAACCTTGGAGCAACTCATGATTTTCTTCCCCCGGCAAGTTCTGAGGCCTCCCTGTTGCGCTCTCTCTTAGCGGGTCCCTGCGGCTGGTTAAGCTGAGCTGCAGCCCTCTCTCTCTCCTGCTTGGTGCCGGTATGACAGGCAGCTCAAGTCCTTTTCCAGCCCCACTGCTCTGGCAGCTACTCCTGGGTTTTTAACGCTGCTTTGCCTGAGGGCACTTGGTTTGGATGGGGAACTTGGAATTCCCCATCCTCCGGTATTGGCTGCCAGGATGTTAGGCCCTGCACAGCCTCGGACTGGTTCTTGGCGCTTTCTCCACTGGGGTGAGCTTGACACCGCTCCACTCCCCAGGCTCTCCTCCACTTCCTCAGACACTTGCCTGCGGATCCCTCAAGCTAGGTTCAGCTATCCTGGGAAGAGCTTAGCACTGCTCCAGTCCACAGGATGTCTTCATCATTCCTCCTAGGAACTGAACTAACTCCGCCCCAGACCAGTATTTATAGGGGAGCTGCCCCGAACCCGGGTTTAGATCTCCCCCTTCAGGCCTAGAGGCAGAAAGGTGTTGTGTGCTTTGGTTTGCCTGGTGTGAATACCCTCTGTTGCTCTCAGGTATGACACTACAATGACATTGTGGCATCTGGACTCTGGGGTGCCACATAAACATATGTCTAAACCTGAAATAATGCTTGGGTGTAATGAAATAATTTACGTGCAGTAATGCAGAAGAATGAACAGCAATGGAAGAATAGGAGTGACTCTGTCAAGAAAATAAGAATTACAATATCATAATATATATGTAAATGTATTAGTCAGCAGTTCAGAAACTGCCCAGGTCATACAGGATAAGGGCAGGGACACATTATCCGAGATGCAAATGTCAGTGTTTCATCACTTTTTCTAAGCCAAAACCAGGAGCGGCTCCAAAGATACATTTGAGTGCTCTCTGTTTTTTTTTTTGTTGGACAGCACACGAACCTACTGAGTTTGATGGACCTACTGTATATACACAGTCATGGAAAACACTGATCCAACTGTGAGATCTCTGGGAGTCTGAATTCATATGAGACTCAGAGTAAGTTGTTTTCAGATTTGTGTTTGCAGATCTTAATTGGCCGTTCAAATTTATTGAGATCCAACCAGGGGTTTAACTACAATAGATGCAGGGGTTGCGATCGCACCCGGGCCCTGCAGCCCTAGGGGGGCCCCAAAAGTCCCTTTGGCCTATAGAGAAAGACTAATACTATTAAAGATTTCCAATAATTGGGGTCCCCGTTGGAGGTTTTGCATTGGAGCCCCTGGGCCTAAAGTTACGCCACTTGATCCAACAGACACTGTTGCAAATCAGAATGGTTCCAGTTTCCTGCCTTTTTGCATATGTGCCACATAGGTGTTGCTTACTGATCATTTTGAATAAAAATGTATAACTTTCCAGGGCTCTTGTTATCGGCTTCACAGTGAGTACACCTCTTCAGTGAAAATAAAAATGGATGCTACACAGATGTAACTAGAATGACACCTAAGAAAAAAATGTATGTTTCTCACAGATGGTAAAATTCACAGATATGTCCATGTGTCACAGTCAGAGTACAGACCACAGGTCTCCTCATATATGAGGCTGCTGTGTTCAGGTCAGGAACAAACCGTTATTCACGTGTGAAAATGCAGCATTGGGGTAAGACCACCCAATGTGCGTTGGCACGAAGACGCAGCTACACCAAACATGGCAAGTCGGACACATTAAAATTTCCGTATCCGGTGGCTTAGTGGTTAGCACAGCAGCCTTGCAGCACTGGGGTCCTGTGTTCAAATCACACCAAGGACAAGATCTGCAAGGAGTTTGTATGTTCTCCCTATGTTTGTAACCCGCCCCAGTGCCGTGGGGTACTCGGTTCCGGGCATTGATACATAGGGGATGTCACAGGGGCCTGTGCTCGGTCCCGTGGCCCTGGTGGTCGCTAAAAGTCAGTAAAAATAATTAAAATAAAAGCAGTTTGTGACGCCAACTACAGTTCCGGTATGGTTACCGGAGCTACGGGTCAGACCTCCGGGATGATGGTAGGGAAGACAGATGGTTGCACTCCGTGTAGGTGGAGCAGGATCCCCAGGGCAGTTGTAATAGTTTTTACTCAGGGAGGCAGCTTACCACACGGCACAGTCACTTGTCCTTTCAATGCAGCAAGTATGCAGCTATTTAGGTGAGGGAAATAAAGTACTTCACACATTATTTAACTGTGAACGGGTTTACTTGCAGTACTTCAGGCAAATTAACAGATGTTACAGTCACTCGGGTCTCATTCTGGCCTGGGTAGTGTGAGGCACCGCCGGCATGATCCGCATGGCCGGGGTACATCACATGTAAGATCAGAGGATGATCCTGTGCACACTGGCCTGTTTTCCTGTGATGATAATACTGTGTGAACCAACCTGAACACAATGAGGTTTCATGAACCTAATGAGTGGCAGTGAGAGTGGGATGAGATCGAGGAGTCCATGAGGAATAGGATGTAATGAGTGAGTGCTGACAACCCGGAACACAGGGAGTTAACCTGAGCTGTGTGACAGGCTGATTAACAGCAGCTGAGGGGGTGTGTCCATGTGGGAGTGGCTGGCACGATAAGAGCCGGCCACCTGAGTGATTGAGAGATTGATTCTGGAGGCTGAGATTGATCCTGGAAGCTGAGATTGATTCAGATGGAAGCTGAGACCAGCCAAGTGCAGAGCAGTCTAGAGGCTCTGAGTACATGATGGGAGCATGCTAGCTCCATGCCGGTGCCGAGGTCCGGGGTCGTGTCCGCACCTGGAGGGGGAAGCTGTGGTTGACCCGTGGACGCTAGATCGGACGTGGTTCACCTCACGTCCGGGAAAGAGCCTGTGGGGATGCCTGGTGGAACCTGTGACACAAGTAGCGAGACCCGGATCTGTGCCCGGTAAGAAAGCAGTTCCCGAGCGATAGTGTGAACTGTGCACCTTGTGTGCGTAAATCATGTTAGGCGAGTATAGACCGCCCTTGGGACCGACTCAGTGGAGTCCGTTAAAGGTCCTGATGAACCGGAATGTATGTAGCCCTTGGAGGCAATTGTATGTAGTGTGCCAGGCGGGCATAGACCGCCTTTGGGTCCGAGTCAGAGTACTCAGTTAAGGGACCCGATGAACTATGTGTATGAGGGCTTAGGTTATGGCCCTGAATGAGAGATGATGACCTATGTAAGACCCATGTATAATCATGTGGAGAGACAGTGACCCAGCTGGTATGGATGATGTTGGAGGCGTTCCGTCCTTGGGACGAGAGGGAGGCTTGCCCTGCTGCATGCAGAGGGTACCTGATCCCTCAACCACGACCTCTAATGGTGTGGGTGTGCCTGTGGTGCCAGAGACAGGGGTAATAGGGCTCCTAGTAGGTATCGGATGTGGTTCCCGTGTACTATGGTTTGCCAATCCCTGTAATGGGCCATGGAGGGGCCACAGTCCATGGATGTGGGCTGTGAGCAGGTGTGTGATCCATGGACGTTTGAATGATGGATCACATACGGTGTGTAAGGTCCCGGTCAGGCAGGATTCCTGACTACGGGTGAATGTATATCATCATGCTGGGGTGACTAAAGCCAGGCGGCAGGTACCGCCATTGGGACCCACAGGGCCCGTTGAGGCGTATGTAACGAAGGTCAGAAGCAGGGGTTAGAAGGGCTCCCGTACTGGGTAACGCGTGGTTAGGCCGGAGGCCGCAGCCCCACGGGTTACTAGGGTTTGCCAATCCCTGTTATGAACCCGGAAGGGTCATCATCGTACTGTAACTTATGTATAGTGTAAGTAGGCCGGAGGCCGTAGCCACCATGGGAGCTGTTAGTAGAGCTCCAATGGGGACAGAGATGGTTACAGGTCCCGGGTTACTATAAAACGTTATGTGCAATATAAGTGTTATGTGATGTTAAATGTAAATGTATGGTGTATTTATGTAAAGTGTTGTTAATCAATGTGATATGTGTCAAACATGCTACCCGGGTTATGTGATTAATATGTGAAAATAAACGGGTAGACATTGGTTAACCTTATAAACACGTGTTCTTGTCGTTTTGCAAGCGGGTTCCCCGGTTGCTGCCTCACAGTAGTCACCAGGGAACCGGGATGACTCACTCAGGACCCATGGTAGTGTGCCTGATGTTCCCTGCCAGTCCCTCACTGCAGTCTCTTGTACTTTCTACCGTGTAGCACCTCAGCGCGCAGAGCCTCGAGCCAGCTCCCACAAATCTTCAGTGGGGGACTCCCCTTCAGGTCCCCCGACCCTAGTTTGGTATGCCTTTTCGAGGTGTATGCCAGGTTTTTGGCCGCAACTTCCTAGAGAAGCGCGGGGCCTCCGGTTTAACGGCTCGGGGTTAAACTCCCGTACTGTGTTCAGAGCTGGTCCTCTGCCCGGGACCAGACCCCCCTGGTCAGCATTACCCAGGTCCAGATTCGGGCACACCGCAACGCCTGGTGCCCCTAGGATCACCCTCTCTCTCACAGTCTCTAGCCGACTGTCCTTCGCTCACTGGCCTGCAGCCAACTGCTTAACTCTCCTCCCACCCATACACTTTTCTACCCACTTGACTCCTCCCATGGGACTAGATCTTCCCTTCAGCGGGTTCACCCACTGTCCCTTACTCTAGGGTATGTATGGATGGGTGTTGTGAGGGTCCTTTATTCGCCATCCCAGTTCCCTAAGTTACGGGAATACCACACACTCTTATTTGGGTGCAGTACCCCTTCGTGGCGTCCCGACCAGTGGGGCGCTACATTTGCATGGGTTCCCTCTGTTTACTCCAGCTTCCTCCCACACTCCAAAGTCATATTGATAGGGAATTTAGATTGTGAGCCCCAATGGGATAGTATTGCTGATGTATGTAAACTGCTGTGGAATTAATTACGCTATATAAGTGAATAAATATTATTATCATTCCATAACTACACTGTGTTCCAAATTATTATGCAAATCGGTTTTAAGTGTCATAGGGTTTTATTTATTTATTTTTTCAATGAAACCCATTGATGGTATTGTGTCTCAGGGTTCATTGGATCATTGAAATCAATCTCAGATATCTGTGATAATTAGTTTGGCAGATGAGCCCAATAAAAGGAAAACTGGGTGTTCCACAATATTACACAGGCCACAGTTCTGAAGTAATGGGACAGAAAAGGATGTCTCTGCTGCCGAAAAGCAAAAAATAGTTCAATGCCTTGGACAAGGGATGAAAACATTTGATACTGCACGAAAACTTAAGCGTGATCATCGTACTGTGAAGAGATTTGTGGCTGATTCTGAGCACAGATGTGTTCGTGCAGATAAAGGCAGAAAGAGGATGGTTTCTGCCAGGCAAGTTCATCAGATTAGGAGAGCAGCTGCTAAAAAAGCCTTACAAACCAACAAACAGATATTTGAAGTTGCTGGCGCCTCTGGAGTCCCTCGAACCTCAAGGTGTAGAATCCTTCAAAGGCTTGCTGTGGTGCATAAACCTACTATTCGGCCACCCCTAAACAGTGCTCACAAGCAGAAACAGTTGCAGTGGGTCCAGAAATACATGAAGACTAATTTTCAAACAGTCTTGTTTACTGATGAGTGCCGAGCAACCCTGGATGGTCCAGATGAATAGAGTAGTGGATGGTTGGTGGATGCCACCATGACCCAACAAGGCTGTGACGTCAGCAAGGAGGTGGAGGAGTCATGTTTTCGGCTGGAATCATTGGGAAACAGCTGGTAGGCCCCTTTAAGTTCCTGAAGGTGTGAAAATGACCTCTGCAACGTATATAGAGTTTCCAACTGAGAACTTTCTTCCATGGTACAAAAAGCAAAAATGTGTCTTTAGGAGCAAAATCATCCTCATGCATGTCAATGCACCATCTCATGCTACAAAGAATACCTCTGTGTCATTGGCTGCTATGGGCATAAAAGGAGATAAACTCATGGTGTGGCCACCATCTTCCCCTGACCTCAACCCTATAGACAACCTTAGGAGTATAATCAAGCAAAAGATCTATGAGGGTGGGAGGCAGTTCACATCAAAACAGCAGCTCTGGGAGGCTATTCTGACATCATCCAAAGATATACAAGCAGAAACTCTCCAGAAACTCAAAATATCAATGGATGCTAGAATTGTGAAGTTTTTTTAACTTGGAAAATTATACTGTTATCATAGGGAGATTTCTTCAATAAAATTTGATGTATATTCTAAAGGGTGTATGACTTTTATTACACTGACTGTCATTTGCACTGACCATTTAGAAAAATCAGAGAAAAATGACATTTGCATAATAATTTGGAACACAGTGTACTCTATCTGTTATTATATCTTTTTCCTATATCTTGTATGATGACATTTCATTTGAAAATCTCAATGCATCCTGGGATACTCAAAGCATTATCAGTGGGCAACGACTGCAGTCACTGCCATAGCCTTTGCCTCCTCTCTGAAACAGAGTGTCATGAGTAACACTAATTTCAGGGGTTGGTCTTGTCCTTGCGCGCTGTCATTGTGTGATGTGCACAATAACAGTGCACTCTCTTTTGTCTACTCAGTTAAGTCGTAATGAGCCAGCAACAGAGCAGAGCACCCTGGCAGTGCAGAGTGTCAGGATATCCAGCGTTCAGAGATCAACACCGCTCCTGCAAGTGACATCTCTACTGAATTACTGAATTGTGCACATCACACAATGACAGTGCACAGGGACAAAATAGGGACTAGCTCAGCTCCTTTAACATGCATCACCGATGAAGCTTCATTTCAGGGAGGAGGCAGATGCTGTGGCTTTGTTTAAGTATCCCACAAAGCGTCATCACATAGGAAGTAGGGAAAAAATGCAAAATAGATAGTGTAGTAAGGGAAGGATGGGGAATTTTTAATGTAAACATATTAGAAATTAGATGCATACAACTGAGCCAAGGCACAATGTGAACAGGTCTGTAAGACCGTGTTCACACCACTGAAAGACTAAATCACAGCAAAACAGTATAACAACGTCTAAAAATACTCTGCTATAAAAAATAAAAGTAAAAAGCAAATGCTAGTGAGAAAAGTGTTAATAACAGGGTACGTAGTTAATACTTTTTTGCAAAAAATGTATACAAAGCCGTTCTACCGCCGTCAAGGTGACCCATATCTGAACCGTCCCTAACCTACCTTATTTAAAAACTGATCCTGTATATGAAATTCTAAGTGGATTCAGGGTGCAGAAGGGTCAAAGTCCCATGAAGGGCACAGCGTAGCATACGGCACTTTGTGCTTGGCTCAGTAAGGAAGGGGTGGAGCACTCCCTATCTTGCTTAACAAGAGACTAAACAGATACAGCTGAGCCAAGGCACAAAGTGAACAGGTCTGTAAAACCATGTTCACACCACCGAAAGATTAAATCACAGAAATATTACAAATTAGTTTATATTACGGTACTAAATATGAATTTAGATAAACTTTTTTTTACCTTCAGACCACCCATTTAAACACAAAACGTAAATACTGTAAAGAAAAAAAATTGAAAAACAGAATTTGCTGTTTATTAGTCAATGCTCCCCCATTAATAAATGCATTACAAAGCGATCAGACCATCCTATGTACCTCCTAATGGCACCAATAAAGAGTACAGCTCGATATGTAAAAACCAAGCCTTCATACATATGTCACAGAAAATGGCAACACAAAATAATATAAAAGTAATTAAAAAAAAAATAAGAATGGTGTCGCCATTATATTGTGAATTATGTCATTCAAAACTACAACTTGAGTGGTGAAAAAATAATACATGGCTATGACGATGAAAAAGATATGACTCTTAGGAAAGGGGAAGGAAAAAAGGAGGCGCAAAAAAACCTAAAAATTGGGGTTTGAGGATAATAGATATCAGCTTGAGTATGCATGTTTCCAATCTAAATCTATCTATATCTCTCTATCATCTGTCTGGCCATATCTGTTTATTATATCATACTGAGTTCTTGTTATTATACACAGTGCCTCTGCTATGATGTAGTGTATGAAGCCGATAAGGAGGGCATTGTGTGCCCAGTACAATGCCCAGTGTATGTGGCTGTGGAGGGCGGGGATGGTGGCTGTAGAGGAGTTGCCCATACTGGAGGGAGGAGCAGGACAGATATGGCCACCTCCTTGCAGCTCTTCACTGGCCCACACTTGCTGTGCCCGTCATTTGGACTTCACCACACGCTGAGGCAGCTCTCCGGGGGCACCTGCTGGAAGGTAGGGCTGTGTGCCCCGTGTAGTGCCCGGTGGTCGTGCACTGCCTGCTGCAGCTTTGTGTTATAGCGATAAAAAGTGGAGGCGTCCTCTGTATGAGGAAGAGGCGGGTGATGATGATGGCTGATCAATAAACAGCGAGGAATGGGGGCAGCTGCTGCCTGTCTAGTGGGAAGAGGGCAGAGATGGCACGAGGGTCTGCGATGACTGCCAGGTGGCCTGGTGTCTGTGTATTGGCAGAAGACTGGCACAAGCGGTGTCTGTGTATTAGGAGAAGAGTAGCACGTCTATGAGTGTTTGTTCGAGAACTGGCAGTTGAGGCTGTGTATACAAGACTTGTGTACTAGAAGATTGGCACATGCCTTGGTGTCTTGTGTATTAGCAGAAGACTGGCATATGACTTGGTGTCTGTGTATTAGCAGAAGACTGGCATATGACTTGGTGTCTGAGTATTAGCAGAAGACTGGCACATGCCTTGGTGTCTTGTGTATTAGTAGAAGACTGGTACATGCCTTGGTGTCTTGTGTATTAGCAGAAGACTGGTACATGCCTTGGTGTCTGAGTGTTAGCAGAAGACTGGCATATGACTTGGTGTCTTGTGTATTAGTAGAAGACTGGCACATGCCTTGGTGTCTTGTGTATTAGCAGAAGACTGGTACATGCCTTGGTGTCTTGTGTATTAGCAGAAGACTGGTACATGCCTTGGTGTCTGAGTGTTAGCAGAAGACTGGCATATGACTTGGTGTCTGTGTATTAGCAGAAGACTGGCATATGACTTGGTGTCTGAGTATTAGCAGAAGACTGGCACATGCCTTGGTGTCTTGTGTATTAGTAGAAGACTGGCACATGCCTTGGTGTCTGAGTGTTAGCAGAAGACTGGCACATGCCTTGGTGTCTGAGTGTTAGCAGAAGACTGGCACATGCCCTGGTGTCTTGTGTATTAGTAGAAGACTGGCACATGCCTTGGTGTCTGAGTGTTAGCAGAAGACTGGCACATGCCTTGGTGTCTGAGTGTTAGCAGAAGACTGGCACATGCCTTGGTGTCTGAGTGTTAGCAGAAGACTGGCACATGCCTTGGTGTCTGAGTGTTAGCAGAAGACTGGCACATGCCTTGGTGTCTGAGTGTTAGCAGAAGACTGGCACATGTCCTGGTGTCTGAGTGTTAGCAGAAGACTGGCACATGTCCTGATGTCTGTGTATTAGCAGAAGACTGGCACATGCCTTGGTGTCTTGTGTATTAGTAGAAGACTGGCACATGCCTTGGTGTCTTGTGTATTAGTAGAAGACTGGCACATGCCTTGGTGTCTGAGTGTTAGCAGAAGACTGGCACATGCCTTGGTGTCTGAGTATTAGCAGAAGACTGGCACATGCCCTGGTGTCTGAGTGTTAGCAGAAGACTGGCACATGTCCTGGTGTCTGAGTGTTAGCAGAAGACTGGCACATGTCCTGATGTCTGTGTATTAGCAGAAGACTGGCACATGCCTTGGTGTCTTGTGTATTAGTAGAAGACTGGCACATGCCTTGGTGTCTTGTGTATTAGTAGAAGACTGGCACATGCCTTGGTGTCTGAGTGTTAGCAGAAGACTGGCACATGCCTTGGTGTCTGAGTATTAGCAGAAGACTGGCACATGCCTTGGTGTTTGAGTATTAGCAGAAGACTAGCACATGCCTTGGTGTCTGAGTATTAGTAGAAGACTGGCACATGCCTTGGTGTCTTGTGTATTAGTAGAAGACTGGCACATGCCTTGGTGTCTGAGTGTTAGCAGAAGACTGGCACATGCCTTGGTGTCTGAGTATTAGCAGAAGACTGGCACATGCCTTGGTGTTTGAGTATTAGCAGAAGACTAGCACATGCCTTGGTGTCTGAGTATTAGTAGAAGACTGGCACATGCCTTGGTGTCTGAGTGTTAGTAGAAGACTGGCACATGCCTTGGTGTCTGAGTATTAGTAGAAGACTGGCACATGCCCTGATGTCTGTGTATTAGCAGAAGACTGGCACATGCCTTGGTGTCTGTGTATTAGCAGAAGACTGGCACATGCCTTGGTGTCTGAGTGTTAGTAGAAGACTGGCACATGCCTTGGTGTCTGTATATTAGCAGAAGACTGGCACATGCCTTGGTGTCTGTGTATTAGCAGAAGACTGGCACATGCCCTGATGTCTGTGTATTAGCAGAAGACTGGCACATGCCTTGGTGTCTGTGTATTAGCAGAAGACTGGCACATGCCCTGATGTCTGTGTATTAGCAGAAGACTGGCACATGCCTTGGTGTCTGAGTATTAGCAGAAGACTGGCACATGCCTTGGTGTCTGAGTGTTAGTAGAAGACTGGCACATGCCTTGGTGTCTGAGTGTTAGCAGAAGACTGGCACATGCCTTGGTGTCTGAGTGTTAGCAGAAGACTGGCACCTGCCCTGGTGTCTGTATATTAGCAGAAGACTGGCACATGCCCTGGTGTCTGTGTATTTGATGAATATGGCACATTTATGCATGTTTGTTGGAGAACTGTCATTTCAGGCTGTGTATTACAAGACTGGCACCTGCCCATATGATTGTGTATTAGGAGCTCCCTGGCATATTCCTGAATGTCTGTATTTAGAGTTCTGGTTTGGGTGGTACTAGAAGACAGGCTCTATGTACTGATAACTGTGTTTTACCATCAGACTGGCACAGCTAATAGAAAGAGGGCAAATTCTATGTATGCATGTGCCATCCAGTATATTTATACTTATTTTTCACACTGGTGAATATAAATGTTGTGGATTTATTAATTTTTATTGAATTTCTGCTCCAGAATCTGATATTTCAGAGCATTTTATTTATGGGGAAGTCCAGATTATTGATATCGAGCTAGCCATAATTTTGAGATGAGACTTGCATCTTGAGTCAACAGGAAGGTAAAGTGTTAAATCTCCTGACAATGGGCAGCCTGTTGGTCTATGTGGAGATGTCAGTGGGTAGCAGTGAATGGTATTGACCATTGTGTGCTGGGCTTACACACTACACTCATGTTTTGTTTATAGGGGCGGCTATTGGTTGGGTTATTGGGATGAACAATGGCCACTTTACTAAGCCGAACTGATAACATTCTTCTGCCTCCCAAAACAGAATACAATATATTGATGTTGTGATCAGGAGCTAAAAATTGTTTGGTCAAATTAAAAGTGTTATACATTGTGATTATGCATATAATTGTATCGTAAATTTATAACACGTCCTATATTGTTCTCATTAGGTTGGATCAGTTTTGAATAGGTTTATACCAGAAACAGCCAAGGTTCTCCACCGCAGGATGTCCTCACAAGCCTCAAAAGATCATCCAGATGGCCAGAAGCCTCCACTTCTAGTGGATGACCACACTGTAGCTACAATTAGAGAATCCAAACTCTTGGTTCTCTTGAGAGGTCTTCCCGGGAGCGGCAAGAGCACTCTAGCAAAAGAAATTGAACAAAAATATAAGGACACCTCTCGACTGATCTCGGCTGACCTATATGACATCAAGCCGGTGGTGAGGAGCTCTGGCGGAGGAGATTACTCTAAATTAGATGATGAGCTGTCAACTTGCTTTGATAAACGTGAAGCTAGTTTGATCATCCTGGATGACACCCATCATGACCGGGAACGACTTGATAAGCTGTTTGATATGGCCAACACCTATCATTTCGCAGTGGTTGTCCTGGAACCTAAGACACCTTGGAGACTGGACTGTGCTCAGCTGAAAGACCGGAATCATTGGAAGTTATCATTAGAGGAGCTGAAGAACCTGAGGCCTACATTGGAGAAGGAACTCCTCCCTCTGTACTTTGGTTGGTTCCTCGCCAAGAGGGATGAGGATTTCATGAGAAAAACCAGCCATGAATTTTTGGAGCAGCTGGGAAACCTTAAGGCCTTCAAGAAGCGTCTGCCAGCATGTATGTGTTACCATTGTTTGTTGCAATGAGGTGGTGGTTGTTGTTTTTTGTTCCTTCTGGTGTTTAGTTACAATAAGAAGTTATGATGGGATGTAGCAACTGCACCATTATTTGTATGTTATTCCAGAACTATCAATATTTAATGACATTTCTGTGAAGAGACTTGGACTGGTGGCTCAACTTTTCCTTCCAAAATAGATAGCTGCAAAAAGTATTGTCCTTGTTGACTTTTAACTAAAGATCAACATTTGTGCTACATGTACTGTATCTGCTTAAGGCTGGGTTCACATTTGCGGACCCCTCCGCAGCGTTCTGCGGAGGGGATCCGCAATGTGACCGCAGCGGCCGCAAGCTCCTATCTTTATAATGGGAGCGCACGGTGCTGCGCTTGACTGTGCATGACTGCGCATGACCGTGCGCACCCATTCACTCCCATATGTGATCTGTGCGCAGGCGGAAGCCTGCGCACAAATCACACAGTCTCGTCCGCACCAGGGACGCGACATGTTGCATTCCTGGTGCGGACGAGACTGTGTGATTTGTGCGCAGGCGCAGTCAAGCGCAGCACCGTGCGCTCCCATTATAAAGATAGGAGCTTGCGGCCGCTGCGGTCACATTGCGGATCCCCTCCGCAGAACGCTGAGGAGGGGTCCGCAAATGTGAACCCAGCCTAAGAGTGCTAAGTTTCCTTTCCATCTGGAAATTTAAGGCCTTATTCATCCAGTAGTTCTCGCCAGCCTTCTTGTGGAGAAATGCTTGAAATGTCGCAAAACTTTTGGGCAATTCGTAAATGCTGAAAAGGTTTATGACTTTTGAAAATATTATTCTAGGTTCATCAACTTTTTTGGAAAGTGCTTAGTTCGTAGAGGGGATGGATGACTAATTCATCAAAACTTACACACAAAAAAAATAAATTCAGACCGGAATATACAATGGGGCACGGCAGATAAAAGATTCGCCAGCTATTAGGAGGCATATACGTCTTAATGAATTTGGTGCATGCTATCCTGGCCACTGTTCATGAAGACTGGAGCACAAAACACCAGTCTTGGTGAATCTGTGTGTAAGTCTGTTGCTACCTCTGCATCCTAAATCTAAAATCATGAACCGAAAAAACTGCAAAATAGATCCGCTTTTACCTATAACTGGAGAGGAGTTTCCAGAGATAACAACCACTACTCTATTATAGAAATGTGCTTTTGTTAGTTGTCCTTTCCTGACACCTAAACTGGATTAATGAAAACTGTGATCTTTCTAGTTAGGCCGGGGACACACTAATGGCCCCTTTACACGCAGCTACAGGTAACAGGTTTTCCACAGGTAACTTACTGGTTGCAGTGAAATCATGGAGACAGAGTTCCATTTGTACACAGCAACAAGATAGAACCATGTCTCCATGATTTCATTGCAGCCAGTAAGTTACCTGTGGAAAACCTGTTACCTGTAGCTGCGTGTAAAGGGGCGATAAGGCTGCTTTCACATCAGCGTTTTTGCTCATTTGCGGCAGATCTGGCAGATTTACTGCATCTGCCGTGTAATGGATGACTTGCAGCAAGCGCCCATTCATTCTCTCTGGGACTTGTGGCAAATGTAGTTTTTGCCGTGATCCGGCAGTTGCGGCAGGTCAAAAAACGCAGAGGGCTGCATTATATTGACCTGACGGATTTGTCCGTTACGCGGCAGATGTGGTACATCTGCCGGATCTGCTGCAAATCAGCAAAAACGCTGATGTGAAAGGACCTTAAGCGAATTTCATGCGAGATACTCTCATGAGTCTTGCATGACTCACCCAGAACAGCCTCCCCCTCTCTGGAGAGGAGCTTGTCAGCTCCATAGAAACATAAGCAGCTGACACGCACCTGTTTAGAGAGGCAGGGCCCATTCCAGGTGAGTCATGCAAGTATCTTGCATGCATCTCGCGTAGTGTGTCTCTGGCCTTAAGCTGGTGGTACAGATGCTTAATATTAGTTGTATGAAGTATTTCCACATAGTTCTCTCCTCGTTAATTTAATGTAGCTTCATTCATAGTTGAAATGTTCGTTATGGGGCTGTTATGCCTGGCACATGTAGGTAGAGTTATGAAAAGTAATGAAAAGCATATCTGATTGGGACTAGTCACATCTGAACTTTTTGCTCTGCTTCTCATTGTATGATGTCCACAGAGGTAACTGTATCACAATTGATAGAAGATGTTGATGTATCTGTCCGCATATTATATTTAGCACAGCTATGCAACTTGAAGGGGATATTGCAAAGTCTAATCGGTGAGGAACTGAAGAACAAGAGGGTTCCATTCTTAGGAGAGACAGTCGTGCATGTATCACTCTCCATTGCAGAATGGGAGTTATTGAAACTCTCAATAACAACATTAACCCTCAACCGGTTTTACCGTTGCTGCTTCTCACAACGTTGGCATGAGTTAGAGAGTAGCACCAGGAAGTGCAAAAGAGATCTGAGTTGGTATTTTTGTGCAAATCATTATTTCTATTTTTTAGTTGGCTATGAGGACAAGCAAAAATTGGATCTTCTGAAGCATTTTGCCAAATCTCCCAACATTCTACATTGCACTACCAAATTCTGCGATTATGGGAAGGTTTTGGGGTCGGAAGAATATGCACAACAAGAGGTGAGTGGATTATTGGATAGGTGACATCCAGTAACATATTTTTGAACATAAGCACATATCATTAGTTGCATCAGTGATGTCCTCACTTATCTAAAAATATTTTCAATTTTACAGGCCCTGTTACACATAGTGATATCGCTAACGACATCGCCGCAACGTCACAGGTTTTGTGACGTAGCAGCGACCTCAGAAGTGATATCGCTGTGTGTGACACACACCAGCGAGCGACCCTGAATCCCCCCCTCCCCCCCTGCGGCTGTGAGATCACTGATCGTTAATGAATGGCCTGGACCATTTTTCGATCGGCGATCTCCCGCCGGGCATGCTGGATCGCTATGCGTGACAGGGGAAATGACCAGCGATCCCCATTCTGCTGAGAACCTGACAGATCCAACGACTGTCGGGTGCTGACGCATCACTGGGTCATCGCTGGTAAGTCTGCCTGTATGGCATCCCACCAGCAACCACGTAGCGACGCACCAGCGATCCCAGCCAGGTCAAATCATTGTTGAGATCGCTGGTGCGTCGTTATGTGGAATGGGGCCTTAAGGCTAACCATGAAACATGCTGGTGATTATGGAGAAAAGTCATTACATCTTGTACAACTTTACTCTTCAATTAAAACTAGTATGTGCCAAGGAGAAGTCAGGAATATTTCAGTCTGACAACTAAGAAACATTGTCAAAAAATGTCTTTCACTTTATTTTTTGGACTAATTTTTCATTCTCAATATTGTCAGTTCTCAAGTAAAATGTGTCTCCATTGAAGACAGTTTTTTCCCATTTTTGAGATAGGAGATGATATTTGATGCTGATAAAAATCTATGGTGAATTGGAATTGTTTTAGGAGAACATGGAGAGGTGTTGAGTTCTCCTTCAATGGACGTTTTCTAACAAAGGCTGGACAGACATCTGTCTGGGGTGGTTTAGTTGATCCAGACAGAGGCCGCTCATTGGTGGCCATCGGAGGCGGGCACCAATGAGCGCAGACTATGCAAATAGGCGCGCAAATTCAAAGTTCGAATTTCGTGCCAATTTGCAGCCTGGCGACAGCGGCGCATTAGCGCCGCTGTCTCCAGGATACACGGGTCCGGCCAACGGTGGCCGCAGCGCACGCAAGCCAGCCAGGAGCTCAGCCGCGGCTACCTGTGGCACAGAGGTCCACGGCTCGCCAGCCGGGAGTCATCTCCCGGCTGGCGAGCCGCTGACCTCTGTGCAGCAATAGCCGCGGCTGAGCTCCTGGCAGCTGTGGTGCCCTTCGCGGCATTCAAACTGCGCGCCAAGCCGCGGTACTCTTCTGATTGGTCGCCGCGTCCGGTGTGGCTTGGTGCACAGTTTGAATGCCGCTCCTCTGGTCGCCGCGTTCAGCGCCAACCAATCAGAATAGCGGCGCTCACCATGACGCCATATTTCAAATACAATGTGCGGCATGGTGCGTACCGCTCCTCTGATTGGTCGGCGCTGAACGTGGCGACCAATCAGCGAAGCGGTGCACGGTTTGAATGCCACTTCTCTGATTGGTCGGCGCTGAACGCGGCAACCAATCAGAGGAGCGGCTCGCGCCATATTGTATTTGAAATATGGCGCTATGGTGAGCGCCGCTATTCTGATTGGCCCCGGCGTTCAGCGACGACCAGTTAGAATAGCGGCGCTCACCATGGTGCCATATTTCAAATACACTGAGCACAGGAGCTGGAAGAAGCTGCTGGGGACCCACCTGCCGTTCAGTCCTCGGACAGTTTTTAAAGTATATTTTTCCCTGAAACACTACAGCGTTTCAGAGTCAGACATATATAGCTGACCTTATACATTCAGTGTTTCATACATGCTGCCTGATCCACAGACTGCATGCATTAGCTGTCAGGTTCCCTTTAAGGTAGTAGTATACATTAGATCTATATTTGCCAAAGCCTCTGATTTTGGTGAAAATCACAAATATCTAATTGGTCTCCTGACAGCATGTGCTGGTGTAAATCAATACTGTACATGTTGGTTTTCATTTGCCAGAGGCAGTGTCTTATTCCACTTTGAGATGAACATAAAATGTTTGTGAGTGTGCACATTTATGGGGAGGTGTAGCTAATGGCTGCTTAACGTTTCAATCATCCCCTCTGTGCTTGGGCTCTGGTGATTCTGCAGTGATGACATCATGACCTCATCACGGGACTGCTGGACCGTGACATCATCACTGCTGGAGTAGAGGTCATCAAACCGTTAAGTAATGGTAATTTAATTTAGGGTATGTGCAATCAGGAGACATTGTGTTCTGGATGGAGTGTCTCCTCTCCTGCGGGAAGCCGGTAATCTCTACAGGTTAATGTAGCCGACCAGTGTCCACGGTCAGCGTTCAAGGCAGGGCAACTTTTCCCTGCATTCACCCGCCAAGATCGCCTCCGACTCTGCAGCGCTAAATTGACTTACTACAGACAAGAAGTGGCACGAAAAGCTGCCCAGCATATCAGTTAACGCTGCGGAGGAAAAAAGCACAGTGGGCATGGGATTTTTGTAAATCCCATCCTCTGTGCTGGTAACGTATAGTGTAGCGTTATGGATGCAGCGCAAACACACTGCGTACTAGAACTCTTCTAATACTGATCATGCGCACGCAGCCTAACAGTCCATGTCTGTCAACTTTTTTTTTTAGTTCCTCCGCAACCTCTTTAAAGGCCTGTTTACACGCTGCGATGTCCCAGCGACCCGACCAACGAACGGAATCGCTGGGACATCGCTATCTGATTGCTGGTGAGCTGTCACACAGGCAGACTCAACAGCGACCAGCGAGAACGCTGGTAGCCAGGGTAAACATCGGGTAAAAAAAATACTAGAAAAAAAGCAGCATCAGAAAAACTCACCATCCATGCCAAAGACAGAAAACCAAAAGCACTTACAGGACGCAGTCAGAGCCCAATTGTAGAGCAAGCCCAGCTGCTGGCTGATGAGTCGCCTCTACCAGCAAAATGTGGGAGGCGACCTGCCATGCATACACTAGGCCTGCATAGAGCACCATTCACACTGATACATATGATGCAGAGTGTCTGAAAGCTACCCAACCGCTCCGCTGCCTGAGCATTGGGCCGCACAGTACGATGCTTCTGCACCACTGGATGAACGGCGCCCCTATGGGCCCACCTGCGCCCTGGATGGATAAAAAAGTGCAAAAGTTTTTTATATGATAAATAAAAAACCTTTATAGATGGGATTTTGGTTCATGTGTTGGCCCAAGACATTTAAGCTGATGACCCACGATCAAGGGATCCCATGCTCACCAGTCCTAACAAAATTGTACAAAAAATACTAGAAAAAAAGCAGCATCAGAAAAACTCACCATCCATGCCAAAGACAGAAAACCAAAAGCACTTACAGGACGCAGTCAGAGCCCAATTGTAGAGCAAGCCCAGCTGCTGGCTGATGAGTCGCCTCTACCAGCAAAATGTGGGAGGCGACCTGCCATGCATACACTAGGCCTGCATAGAGCACCATTCACACTGATACATATGATGCAGAGTGTCTGAAAGCTACCCAACCGCTCCGCTGCCTGAGCATTGGGCCGCACAGTACGATGCTTCTGCACCACTGGATGAACGGCGCCCCTATGGGCCCACCTGCGCCCTGGATGGATAAAAAAGTGCAAAAGTTTTTTATATGATAAATAAAAAACCTTTATAGATGGGATTTTGGTTCATGTGTTGGCCCAAGACATTTAAGCTGATGACCCACGATCAAGGGATCCCATGCTCACCAGTCCTAACAAAATTGTACAAAAAATACTAGAAAAAAAGCAGCATCAGAAAAACTCACCATCCATGCCAAAGACAGAAAACCAAAAGCACTTACAGGACGCAGTCAGAGCCCAATTGTAGAGCAAGCCCAGCTGCTGGCTGATGAGTCGCCTCTACCAGCAAAATGTGGGAGGCGACCTGCCATGCATACACTAGGCCTGCATAGAGCACCATTCACACTGATACATATGATGCAGAGTGTCTGAAAGCTACCCAACCGCTCCGCTGCCTGAGCATTGGGCCGCACAGTACGATGCTTCTGCACCACTGGATGAACGGCGCCCCTATGGGCCCACCTGCGCCCTGGATGGATAAAAAAGTGCAAAAGTTTTTTATATGATAAATAAAAAACCTTTATAGATGGGATTTTGGTTCATGTGTTGGCCCAAGACATTTAAGCTGATGACCCACGATCAAGGGATCCCATGCTCACCAGTCCTAACAAAATTGTACAAAAAATACTAGAAAAAAAGCAGCATCAGAAAAACTCACCATCCATGCCAAAGACAGAAAACCAAAAGCACTTACAGGACGCAGTCAGAGCCCAATTGTAGAGCAAGCCCAGCTGCTGCTGATGAGTCGCCTCTACCAGCAAAATGTGGGAGGCGACCTGCCATGCATACACTAGGCCTGCATAGAGCACCATTCACACTGATACATATGATGCAGAGTGTCTGAAAGCTACCCAACCGCTCCGTTGCCTGAGCATTGGGCCGCACAGTACGATGCTTCTGCACCACTGGATGAACGGCGCCCCTATGGGCCCACCTGCGCCCTGGATGGATAAAAAAGTGCAAAAGTTTTTTATATGATAAATAAAAAACCTTTATAGATGGGATTTTGGTTCATGTGTTGGCCCAAGACATTTAAGCTGATGACCCACGATCAAGGGATCCCATGCTCACCAGTCCTAACAAAATTGTACAAAAAATACTAGAAAAAAAGCAGCATCAGAAAAACTCACCATCCATGCCAAAGACAGAAAACCAAAAGCACTTACAGGACGCAGTCAGAGCCCAATTGTAGAGCAAGCCCAGCTGCTGGCTGATGAGTCGCCTCTACCAGCAAAATGTGGGAGGCGACCTGCCATGCATACACTAGGCCTGCATAGAGCACCATTCACACTGATACATATGATGCAGAGTGTCTGAAAGCTACCCAACCGCTCCGCTGCCTGAGCATTGGGCCGCACAGTACGATGCTTCTGCACCACTGGATGAACGGCGCCCCTATGGGCCCACCTGCGCCCTGGATGGATAAAAAAGTGCAAAAGTTTTTTATATGATAAATAAAAAACCTTTATAGATGGGATTTTGGTTCATGTGTTGGCCCAAGACATTTAAGCTGATGACCCACGATCAAGGGATCCCATGCTCACCAGTCCTAACAAAATTGTACAAAAAATACTAGAAAAAAAGCAGCATCAGAAAAACTCACCATCCATGCCAAAGACAGAAAACCAAAAGCACTTACAGGACGCAGTCAGAGCCCAATTGTAGAGCAAGCCCAGCTGCTGGCTGATGAGTCGCCTCTACCAGCAAAATGTGGGAGGCGACCTGCCATGCATACACTAGGCCTGCTAGTGTACATCGCAGCGCTATGCATAGATACCCGATGTTTACCATGGTTACCATGTCCCAGCGTGTACTGTGCAGCGCTGGGCATCGGCCGGGAGGTCGTTGATCATTGGTCTCCCACTGTCACACACGCCGATGCTGGCCTCCCTGCGGGAGACCAGCAATCAAAAAATGGCCCTTGCCATTCCGCAACGATCAGCGAGCACCGCTACGAGGTCGCTGTAGTGTCACAAGTTGCAGCCACATTGTTAACGATGTCGACACGTGTAAACCGGCCTTAACCCTTGAAACCAATCAGTCCTGATTTAAGACATTCAGTATTTCCTGTTTATGAATTGTTTTCTAGTTTCTATCAGACCTTAAAATGTTTACTCCTGATTGTGTAAACTGCATCACTAAGTCTGGTGTATTCTGCATTCTTTTTACAGGCAGTGAAGAAGGCTTACTCCAAGGGTTATACTCTTCACATCTCCGCTTTGTTCGCCACCCCCAGAACATTTGGGGCACAAGTAGAACTCTCAGTAGACCAGCTGTTGGTGTGGCCTCTAGATGCTGAGAAAGAAGTGATGCCCAGGGATATCTTACCTAGGGGAAGTCGTGCCCATATCACTCTGGGCACTGCAGCCGAGGTGCAGGATGTTCAAACTGGTATTGACCTTCTGGAATTTGTAAAATTGCAGCAATCGGGTAATGATGGGGAAAATATGGGCGACCTGACCGGACCGGTCACTGGTAAAGTCTCTTACTATGAAAATGGTATGTGGATGCTGAACCTGTCTAGAAAGATTGAAGTGAAGTCCATCTTTTCAGGTTACTATGGAAAACCTGGTGTCAGTGTCCCTTTACGGGGCAGCAAAAAGGGTATTTTCAATCAATGTCAAATTATGTGAGTGATGGCGACAGCATAACTGGTCCAAACTTTTTGTCCATTTTTATTGTATTTAACCTTTCAAAGCAGCACTTATTTTTCTAACCTCCATCTAAATCCTTCATCTTGTGAAAATGAATTGATGGCGCAATTAAATTGTGTTTTTGGACATTGTACTTAAAGCGTAACAGCGGTAACCGCTTTCCACATAAGGTTATAGTATTAAGGCCCTTTAGTCTATTCTGTAGCAAGCAGTGACTGGAGTGTATAGCAGCCACATGGCTTCATGTCTTGTAGAGAAAGGATTATTTGCTATATAATACACTGCCTCCTCATGCTTCACAGACTTGTTTTAGACCCTTGTGGAAACAAAAGGAGATGGCACAATGAATCAAGAGGCTCCAAGGTGTAAACAGGCAAGACAAGGGGGTAATGTGTAGCAAGAAGAAAGATTCTAGGTGATGTGCCATTTTTGTACTTTTATTGCGTTCTGGAGGAGATGTTTTTGCAAATGAAAATGAACTATAAATCTGTAATTTTAGAGCTGTTATAAATGGCTTAACAAGTTAAATAACTTTTCCTTGCTGTTGTTCGTGTTTTTTTTTGTTTTTTTTTTTGTTTTGTTTTGTTTTTTGTTTTTTTTGTTCCTTTTTCCTAGAGGACAGTCTTGATCATTTGGCTAGTACGTATTGAAATCTGAACCCAAAGTTGTGTTAGAAATGCCCCTAACTAAAAGGTAAATAACTACAACACATGCAAGGGTTGCAATCGTACCCGGGCCATGGAGCCTAAGGGGGCCCACAAATTTTATTTTTGCAGTAATTGAGGGCCCTGTTGGAGCTTTCACATTGGAGCCCAGGAGCTTCAAGTTATGCCACTGCTTATAGTATAATAGTGAGGGTACACACATAATATTGCTTGTATCTTTCTGCCTCCGGGGGAAGCTTCTGAGATGTGTGGCTGTCACTTCCCTCTATCACGAGCCAAATAAGTCATGTTTCACAAACTAGAGGTGATGACTTTAGGGTAAAAGTCCTCTTTAGCCACCAGTTATATCTTGCCGTACACATTAGGTCGGCCCATTAATATTGTAGAGAATGGCGTGCAGACGACCTATGGATGGAGGAGGTGCTATGAGATCAGGGAACTGTTGCCCGCTCCAATAACAATAAAAAATAAGAGAGTTCAGTACACTCCAGAATACATGCCAAGGAAATTAATTCTCTACTGTGTTCATTCACATAAAGTATAAATTGGTCTCAACCAGTCATATGGTTGGCGACCAATGGCGTCTCCAGACATTTTGACCTTCCTGGGTCTTTATTCTTGTGGCTGCAAATATGTTTGGCTGAAGGCAGTGGTGGCAGGGTGACCTTACGGTATATTGTCCCAACTCATTAGGATGCTGGGTGATGTACGGCAAATTATGTACGGTAATTTTACATGTTATTAAGGCTACGTTCACACATAGCGCTTTTTTTGCGTTTTTTTGTGCGGGCTCTTTTACCCCCGTGCAAAAAAACACAAAAAAAGAAGCAGTGGTGTTCAGACAGCACGCTTTTTTCGGGGCTGGGGGAGGAGTGATTTCACAGAGGGGAGGAAGAATCCTGCTTCCCCCTCCCCTCTGTGACATCTGTGACCACCCATTAGATTTTGCAGTGTATTAATATACACTGCGAAATCTAAATTAAGCAAAGCCAAATGTATGTAAAATAACAAAGAATGAAATACTTTACCTGTCCGACGCCTTTTCCCGGAGTCCGGTGGTGCAGCCAGGAGATGTGTTTTCTGCAAGAGCCTGCCATCTCCTGGCTGCACCACCGGACACCGGGAAAATGGGCGGTCACAGATGTCACAGAGGGGAGGAGGAAGCAGGATTCTTCCTCCCCCCTGTGACGTCAGAGGGAGAAAACGCAGGACCACCGGCGTAAAGAATTGACAAGTCAATTCTTTTTACGCTGGCTCTTTCTCCCAGAAAGGCGCGGCGTGAAAATACGCGCTGTCTGAACGGCAAAGTGAATTTAACATTCACTTTGCTGTCAGACAATACGCACCTGCACATTTTTGAAAAGCGCTTGTAAAAAAGCGCTCAAAAATGCGCAGTGTGTGAACGTAGCCTAAATGTAATTTCCTCACTGCACCTTTAAGGTCTAGAAATGTTTTCAGGATTCGGGATGTTTTCTGCTTGGTTTAGTCCATGCATATTTTTGTATTCTTTAACTATCATAACTGAACACTGCTTCCTGAGCAGAAATGTCATATTTACAGAATGTCATAAATTGTATTACAACCTTAAAATTACCCATAATGTGAGGATAAACCGATGTCATGTTGAACTGTTCACTTCGAACATTTGCTATACCATGAAAGGTCTTCTGAATGGACAACATATTTCGTTATGTCCATTAGACCATGCTTAGACAGTTTTTAAATTATTTTCTCGTGTGCGATAACAGCATGATATATGGGTAAAGACCTTGATTCCTGCCGCTTACTTTACTGTGTCCTGCAGATTTACCAATTCTCTAAATCCTGAGCTCTGTACAAGGCTGGTTTCACACTGCCATTTTTTGGCATCCATGTAAATCCAGTTGAAACTGAATGCACCTGTATCCATTTTCAGGCCCATTGACTTTCACTTGCGGGTGCATCCAGTTCCTCCCGTTTCCCCTGATCCAGGTGTCCACGTTTTTTGTACTGAGACCAAAAATACATTTTGTTGCGATTTTGGTGTCCGTGACAAACTGTGAACACCTGGATCAGGGGCACTCCTGGTTGAATCGAATTTAGATTGTGGCTCTATGTAGCCCGTATCCCACTGAATTTGGACGCTGGTTCCAGGTTCTTGGTCTGCGCATGCCCAGAATGCAGTTCTAAATGACCAGCCACAAGCTCCCTGGGGGGGGGTGTAATTTACAACTTGATCCTGTGGAAATGGGTGTGCAACCGGATGCAACGAAAGACAGATCAGTGATCATTTACCTGCATTCCCCCGGATTAAAAAAAAAACAGCAATGTGAAACCAAGCTAACACTGACCACACCACTGATTGGTAACTTCTTGTGTACACTGTGCATAGGCAGAAAGCTGCTAATGTGGCAGCAGGCCAAGTAGTACTATAATAATATCTGCAGCAGATAAACATTGATTTTATAAAAACTACAGCAAGCAGCCCAGTAATTGACACATCTCTGGAATCGGTCTCTCAGATTAAGTATCAAAAACACCTGAAGAAAAATAAATTCCTGTCACTTCTTTCAGGCAAAATCATTCCAAATGTGACACATCAAGTGAAAAGGCTGCAAAAAAAACCACTTCAGAAAAATAAAAACTCCTGTTAACAAGAAGCTTTTCCTATAACGGGTTTTACATGGAAAACTTAACTATTCAGAAAACCCTGATGTAGCCTGATCAGAAGCTCTTCATCCTGGTCATACAGCTGCCAGCATACTCCTCATAGCCTCTCACTGGTTAGGTTTGCTCAGTATTACTTGTATAGTCTTATAAGCTACTACTGGCTGTATGAACATTATAAAGCCCATGAGCCGAGAAAGTTTTCACTACTTTCTATAAGGAAAAATGTTTTCCGTACAAGCCAAGAAGTGTTTTTTGCTATATATTTTATTATCTTGTATTACTTTTGTGCTTTTTTGCTGTTTAATTCTTACAAGCATTAATTACAATTGCCATCTCTTCAGTTTTGCGCCTTAGAAACAAAAGCAATGCAAAATATTGATGTCGATCACTTCTGCCTCAAAACCTCTTTAGACTTTCATGTAACAGTGCAGTCATATTAACCATCATCAGCACACAACATGGAGGATAGTTGTAGAGCTCCCTCACGTTCCTGGCTTCTATTCCGGAATCTGAATGCGAGTTATGTAAACGACTGGGATTGACTGGGTTGCAATCCTCACCCTAAACCTATACATTAACCCTATCTATAATGTGCCCATGTCATACACACAGTTGGGCAGGCAGTTGTTTTTGGGTGTAGTGAAAATAAAAATGGAAGTTTTGGCGCCGTAGATGAAGCCGATTCATTCATGAGACAAACATTGTTCACTAATGTCATTTGTCCTGTTACTAACGAATAATGTCCATACATACAAGAACAAGCTTAAAATGAACCTATCTGCATCCCCCAGGGCCTATTAAACTGAAAGTGCCACCTTCAGCAGCGCCTATGCTGCATTTTGTGAAGGTGGTTCTTATCCCCCTGTCCCCCAGGGACATCTAAATAAAGACTTTATTTAATCTCCCGCCCTATATGCTGATGCTTACTTAAGGACCTGGACCTGAACACCTCGCTGCTGTTACCCCTCCTCCTCTTTCCTCTGGGACCCTCCTCCTCTCTTCTTTGTCACTTCGTCCGACGCCTGCACAGATCCCTCAGTTCTCGGGCATGCTCCGTGAGCTCTGCCCGAGAACTGAAGTCACCTGGTATAACGCAGGCACCAGATCCCGCCCTGTGTAGTCTCATGGTGTATGCAGACTGCAGGGCTGTTAATCTGGCGCCTGCGCAAACATCATGACTGCGCCTGTTCCCTCCTCGCCAGATTCCCTGCACCGCAGTCTGCATACAGCATAAGACCACATACCGACTACAAATATTTAGGGAAGGAATCGTCAGGTAAGTTAAAATATCACTCCAACTTTTCATTTTATTGGGCCCCTTTGTAAATAATCAGTAAAGTAATTGTAATGAGTGCATTAAGACGTACCTGTTGCTGTCTCCTGCCATTCCCAGCACTACTCTGTTCCTCTCCTGGATCATGTGACCAACATCTTTTATGTAGGCTGGAAGCTATTTTCTCATTGTCCATCTGTGAGGCTCAGAATGAGAATCTTATAGGCATACTTTAAGAAAAGAACTAACAGTCTATGATGTGAGCCTACAAGAAAGAGCTGCATTCACTTGATGCAGGAGAGGAGTGGAGCTGACCTAGAAATGGTGGAAGATGGTGATCAGTAATTATTTTATTGCGCTCACATTACTGATGGCTAAAAGGGGGAGGAATAAAAAAAAGCACTGGGACGCCTTTAAATTTAAAACCTGCGCAATTCTTTGTCCTCACAAGAGATAAGCAACTTGAGTCGTCTGGCAATGGCTTATTCCTCTCTCCTTGTTAAAGGTAATCTGTCAGCAGGTTTTGCTGTGTAAAATTAGGACAGCATGCTGTAAGGGTTAAATAAAACAAACCGCAACTGTGCTTCTCTAATCAGTGGGCCAGCTATTGTTTACATAAAGTAATGGCTTTATTACTCTATGATTAACATTGCAGGACTAGACACTCACCCACATGACAGGCCGACACCCCTCCGCTGTGATTGACACCTCACAGTGAATGCACACTCTCTATTGAGTGCCTGGTGTGGGCTGGGGCAGCTCTGCCAGCTCAGTTACATGCTTAATGCTTTGATTGTACTAGAACGGCTGCACCCAGTAATCTATGTGATATCTCGTTGGATTCAGAATCTCCTTGTCTACTTTATGTTGCTGTCCAATAGGTAGCAAAAACCTGCTGACAGAGTCCCTTTAAAGGAACATTGGGGAATAACTGTAGGCTAGAGAAGCGTGTTCGGAGGATATGTTTAATGTGTATGGCTGCCTTAATTGGCATTGACTGGTATTTAACTATTAGGAGTAAAACACATCTATGCAATAAATTAACCTATTGTTCTCAACCACAAATAGATATTGTGGTAATTTCCTAAGACTAATAGACTTGTTTCAAACCTTTTATATTTGCGGTTTTTTTTTTTCGTAATTTTTCTATTGCCTTAAAGGGAACCTGTGATTAGATTTTCAGTAATCAACCTTCCATCAAAAGGTTATAATGCTTGATCAAACCATCAAGCCACTATGACAAATGCTCCTGTCAAAAAGTTGTAAATCTTTACCTGTAACTTGCTTAAGAGTCATCTGGATGGTGTTGGTGTGGTGAAGCGTCATTGTAGTGAAGAAAGCAGAATGGACACGATGACAGCAAGGACACTGTGACTCCATCGACACAATGCAGCCATGATGACTCTCCGGGAGCCATTTATGTATAGCGATAGCTTCTTGTTCAGTATAGTGAACATGCTGATTTACAAAAGGTGCATGTTTAGAAAAAATGAAGCCCTATGACCTTGTGGCATTGGATTGTGCCTGGTAACACTAATGACAGGTTCCTGTCCAGCTTGTTGTTTAGTTTATGGCTTAAGACTGTTAAATAACTGTTAATACTAATGTATTTGTCAGAAACAAAAAATAAATGTGAGTTTATTAAACGTGTCTTATAAATATTACCAAAATGTTTAATAAAAAAAAGAAACCTTACAAGTTGTGTGTGACTAAATTCTGTTTACCAATGAGATATATACAAGGATGCACAATGAAATGTGGAAAAAAGCTTAAAACGTACTAAAAACACAACACAAAGACATTTAAAATATACAAGAATATAGCAGTAATGCATCATAAGTTAGTACATCAATGTATACAGGCAGTATTTCCACATATCTTTGAGAAGGTACAGAATGTTTATACCGTCTTAGCCAGTAGATAGACAAATATTGGAATCTGAGAGTCCTCAGTGGTTGATACCTTTTAATGGCTAACTGAAAAGATGGTAAACATGGCAAACTTTCGGGATGCTATAGCCCCTTCAGGCTGATAATGACACAAATTCTGAAGACACATATATACATGAGCAGAGTTAGGTGATGTAGTAAATACGACAGGTGACTTAAAGCAGAGTCAGGCTAGGGAGGGGGAAAGAGAGGAGCTGGAAAAGTAAAATCAAAATTCTAAGATGAGAGGAACAGATTGTATTATTGTTCTATGATTAGTGGCCTGTGGAGACCTGAAGATTCCTCATAGGACCATAAATTGAAGCGAAACAGTTCACATAAGAAACGTCAAAAGTTCATTATCCTCTAATTTGAGTCGGATGCAAAATGTGATATCCCCAAATGCCCTTTCATTTTATATAAAAACCCATGAATCTATGTGAGACATTTAATCCTGTTTTGAATGTGTCAAAGGTCATTATCAATTTATATTCCCAAATTCTTTTTTCTGAGATTTGAAGTTGTTTTTTAAAATGAGCAGACTAATATCGGTTTCACTGTGGTCAGGGCTGGGAAAATGCTTTGCTACAGGTAGATTCATACGCTTTTCTTTTATTGAGTGGCGATGAGAATTCATTCTTGTTCTGAATTTTAGTCCGGTCTCCCCTACGTACATGCCACCTGCTGGACATTTGGTACATATAATTGAATACACCACATTGCTTGTGATGCAACTGAAGTTACCTGGGATCTTGTAGTCCTGATCTGTTCCAGGAATCTTTAAAAAATAAAACAAAACCTGCAGACAAGGGTGGTTCAATAGTCATGATGAACAAATCTGACTACCTGAAAGAAGCAAACAGACAACTGGCGGACACACGCTACTAGAGGAAATTGGAGTCTGGCCCCACACAGGACTATCACAAGGAATTAAAAAGGCTGGTTTCTTGTCTACCTGACATATCCTTAAGAGCTGGTGACCTAATACCAGAAAGTCCAAGAACAGGCACATTCTTCATGCTTCCCAAAATTCACAAACCAGGAAATTTAGGAAGACCAATCATTTCATGTGTGGGCAGTTGGGCACCCTCACTGAAGAAATTTCTGGATGGATAGAGGGTGTTCTCAAACCCCTGGTAAAAGAGACACCCAGCTACATTCAGGACACAACTGACCTATTGAATAAACTGTTTGCAATAGGTCCTCTACAAGAAGGAACCATCCTCACCACCATGGATGTGAAATCTCTTTACAGTAACATCCCACACCAGGATGGATTAAATGTCTGCAAAACCTTCCTTTGAAAACGCAGAGATTGATGCTGACTCTGTGGTGAAGCTTGGATAATTCATCCTCATGCACAACTACTTTACATTTGACGATAACATATGCTTACAGGAGACTGGCACAGCAATGGGAAGCAAAATGGCACCACAAAGTGCAAATCTTTTCATTGCCAAGCTTGAAGGTGACATTATCCTCTTGTCCTATCAGACCTCAAGCCTACTACTGTTATATTGATGACATTTTAATCATTTGTACAGAGTCTGAGCAACAGCTGAAGACATTCCATGAACACTTTAATCAGTTTCATCCCACCATCAACTTAACACTCAACTACTCCTGCACTGAAATCAGCTTTCAGGACACCATAATTAAGCTACAGAACAATGAAATAGAGACATCCGTGTACTGGAAGCCAATTAACCGTCCAGCATATCTCCGATGGTACAGTTTTTAACCAAAGCACATAAAAAACTCTATTGTGTACAGCCAGGCCATCAGATACAATCGGATATGTCTCCAAGTACATAAGAAATACTGGGAACTGCTCCTTCGATTCAAGGGACAGCAAATTATGCTTAATCACCACTGAGTACACCCTTAAGCTGCTGGGGTGCACGCCTTAAAAATATGAAACTGTTCATGCAGAGAAAAAAGCAGGCGGCACTCACCTTTTGCTTTTGCAGCAGTGTCTCCTTTATTTGGAACAGTCAATGGACATCAATCATCCGTGACAGGGTTCGGGGAGAGGGAGTGAGGAGGACGACGGCAAGCCGTTTCACTGTGACTACAGCTTCAACGGGTCCAGTTCAACCAGGCCATCAGATACAATCGGATATGTTTCAACCCTACCGATAGAGACAATCACCTTGAGGGCCTCCGAAAGATTTTTTTGAACCAGGGCTACCATCCAAGAGCAATCGAGAACCAGATTACAAGAGCCACTAGAATATCAAGGAATCATCTATTACATTACAAAATTAAAGAAGAAAACAACAGAGTTCCTCTCGTAGTCACCTACAATCCAAGCCTGGAGGTGTTAAGAGGAGCTGCATGGTAACTGCAACCACTCCTACGAAAAGATGCCCAACTAAAATCAATATTTCCGGATCCCCCACTCTTGCGTTTTAGACCAATGGTCCCCAACCTTTTTTACATTGGGGACCGGCTTCATGCAAGACCATTTGGCTGGGGCCCTGCAGGGCGGGGTGGCACAGGGGTGGGGTTATGGAGAAGGGGTGGAGCTTAGTACCCTGTTTTCCCAAAAGATGTGCTACATATTATTTTCAGGGGAAATCTTATTTTTCCATCCCCTTGCAGCCCCCAACATGGTATCCCCATCATCCCCTTGCAGCAGCAAATATCCCCATCATCCCCTTGCAGCCCCATCGACACATACACAGCCAGACACCCCCCCACTCACACACATACAGCTAAACACCCCCACACACAGACACATACATCCACACACACAGCTACACAGACACAGCGCCACACACATAGACACACCCCCACAAACAGACACTCCACCGCACACACATATATCTAAAGGGTTGAGAATGCGCAAATAGGGTCTTATCTTTTTTAGACAGATGTATGATGTGAATATTGGTATTGCTCACCTGATGTGGTTGTGTAGCACACAACCAGCGTAATCGCTCAGAAAAAACAGCTGCTGCAGGGACCATACTTCCATAGGATGCGGTGCTCAAATCACAAGGTTATTCGGACGAAGTACCTTTTATGTCCGCGCTGCTGTCAGACCGGTATACCAATGCCACTGGACGTCTAGTTATTGGAGATATAGATTTATCTCCAATACCTAGACGTCCAGTGTCATTGGTATAACCGGTCTGACAGCAGCGCGGACATAAAAGGTACTTCGTCCAAATAACCTTGTGATTTGAGCACCGCATCCTATGGAAGTATGGTCCCTGCAGCAGCTGTTTTTTCTGAGCGATTACGCTGGTTGTGTGCTTATTATAAGGAAATAAATCTATATCTCCAATACCTAGACGTCCAGTGTCATTGGTATACCGGTCTGACAGCAGCGCGGACATAAAAGGTACTTCGTCCGAATAACCTTTGTGATTTGAGCACCACACACACAGACACTCCACCAGACACTGCCACACACACAGACACACCGTCACACACACACTGCCACACACACAGCCACACACACTGCCACACAGACACAAAGCAACACACATTGCCACACAGACACACCACCACACACACATAGACAGCCACACACATAGCCACAGCCACAAACACCGCCACATACACAAAGACGCACACAGCCACACACCCCCACAGACACACACACAGCACCCACACAGACACAGACATACACTTTGCTCACAGGTCCACTCCAGTTGGTGCCACTCTGCTCTCTGCCTCGGTTGCGTATATGTACGAGCGGAGCCATCGGCCAATAACAGTGCAACAGCCACTGGTCAATCAGGGCCTGGCTGCTGCACTGTGATTGGCTGACGGCGCCGCTCGTACATCTATGCAAGCAGTTGAGGCAGAGATCAGCTCAGCGTCGTAGTGTGGTCCTGGTCACGATGAGCGGAGACGCCATTCTGAGCCGCCGCATAGCACATTTTATGTAGTGCTGGTCTGCAGCAGCACGGTCCGGCACAGGGACTCCCACGGCCCGGACCCGGTTTGTGGACTGGTGGTTAGAGACCTACTGTTTTAGACAACCTCCGAATCTAAAAAACATCATTGTCAGAAGCACCCTGTCCTCTCCAACAGCAATAGGAACCTTTCCCTGCAACCAGAAGAGGTGCAAAACCTGTCCATCTATAATGACAACAGACCAAGATAAAGATTCCTGGGACAGATCAGGACTACACGATCCCAGGTAAATTCAATTGCATCACAAGCAATGTGGTGTATTTAATTATATGTACCAAATGTTCAACAGGTGACATGTACGTAGGGGGACCGGACTAAAATTCAGAATAAGAATGAATTCTCATCGCCACTCAATCAAAGAAAAGCGTATGGATCAACCTGTAGCAAAGCATTTTTGCAGTCCTGACCACAGCAGTGAAACCGACATGTAGCTGCTCATTTTAAAAAGCAACTTCAAATCTCAGAAACGGAGAAGAATTTGGGAATATAAATTGATAACGACCTAATCAAATTCAAAACAGGATTAAATGTTTCACATGGAGGTTTGGAGCGATGGCTTGGCGTTCTGATATGGCGATATAAGATTCTTAACAGCAATGATATATCTACCATGGTTTTTCCACTGTTCCACTACTCTGGTAGATTATGCTTCGCTATATAGATGTTGTATTTACTATATATATGACTTTATTTTATGTGATTGACCACTTTTGAAATGGTGATTTGATTTTCAATAAAAAAAAAAGATTGACCATAAATGTTTCACATTGATTTATGCGTTTTTACATAAACTGGAAGGGCATTTGGGGATATCACATCTTGCAACAGACTCAAGTTAGAGGACAATGAACTTTTGACACTCATGTGAACTGTCTCGCTTTGATTTATGGCTTTCTGCTCTCGCTTGGGAATCTTCAGTTCTCCACAGATCATGTAACAATAATACAATCTGTTCCTCTTATCTTAGAATTTTGACCTTGCTTTCCCAGCTCCTCTCTCTCCCACTCACTAGCCTGACTCTGCTTTACGTTACCTGTCGTATTTACTACATCACCTAACCCTGCTTATGTATATATGTATGTGTCTTCCGAATTTGTGTCATTATCAGCCTGACGAAGGGGCCATTGTGTCCTGACAGCTTGCTATGCTTACCATCTTTTCAGTTAGCCATTAAAAGGTATCAACCACTGAGGATTCTCAGATTCACATACCGTATATACTCGTGTATAAGCCGACCCGTGTATAAGCCGACCCCCTACTTTTGCCCCCAAAAGTTGGTAAAAGTTATTGACTCGCGTATAAGCCTAGGGTATGAAATGCAGCAGACCCCCATCCTATTATATAGCCCCCCGTCACTGGTATATAGCACCCCTCAGTAATGGTATACAGGCCCCTCAGCAGTGGTATACAGGCCCCTGTGCGGTGTATACAGGCCCCCTGTGCAGTGGTATACAGGCCCCCTCTGCAGTGTATACAGGCCCCCTCTGCAGTGTATACAGGCCCCCTCTGCAGTGTATACAGGCCCCCTCTGCAGTGTATACAGGCCCCTGTGCGGTGTACACAGGCCCCTCTGCAGGTATACTGGCCCCCAGCAGTAATACACAGCCCCCCCTCCTTATTATGTCTCCCCCAGTCTGCGGCACTTGTCAAAATAACAAACACTTTATACATCACCTCTCCGGTGCAGCTCCTCCGGTCCTGGCTTCTTCCTGCTTGTTTCGGCTTCTAGTGCTGTGACCGGGCGCAGGAGATGACGTCATCGGCTGCGCCCGGTCACATGACACCGGCACAAGCAGGAAGAAGAAGCCGGGACCGGAGGAGCTGCGCCGTAGAGGTGCTGTATAAAGTGTTTGTTATTTTGACAAGTGCCGCAGCCTGGGGGAGACATAATAAGGAGGGGGGGGGCTGTGTATTACTGCTGGGGGCCAGTGTATTGCAATATGCACGGCATCCCCCCGCCGTTGATGGACGGGGGATGCCGTGCATATTCATTACACTAGTGAGGCGGCCCCACGTGACCGCCCGCGGTCACTGCGGCCCCCTCATGCTTCCCCCCACAGCATACCGAGTGACTCGCGTATAAGCCGAGGGGGGGACTTTTCAGCCCAATTTTTGGGCTGAAAAACTCGGCTTATACGCGAGTATATACGGTATCTTTGAGATCTCTAAATCTTTTCAACTATGTCTGTTAGGGCCGCTTTACATACACCAACTTCTGTGACCAACTTCTGAACAGATCTCTGGTTGCAGTGAAATCATGGACACATTGCTCCATTTGTACACAGCCACAAAATGGAACAATGTGTCCATGATTTCACTGCAACCAGAGATCTGTTCAGAAGTTGGTCACAGAAGTTGGAGTGTGTAAAGCGGCCCTTAGTGATGGTGGAGATACAAGCACAAAGTGTTGCAAAGGTATCATCACCCGCATGTCCTAATCACCAAATGTAGCTTTTATTAACAGCAGAACACCAGCAGGTTAGGGATCATTATTGGTTAAAGAAAGATCAACTTCACAGGATTTATCGTCTTAACTCTGAGGGTACCGTCAGACCTGTCGACTGCGCCAGAGATGTCGGCGGCGACTGGCGGGAGCTTGCACGTTTTTGGCGCCCCGCCAGCGTCGCCATCCCCCATTTACATGGGGCGACTCCTCCAGCGACACGCCAGCGATCCGACAGGCGGCATCGCCACCGGGGTGTCTCAAAACCCCAGCGGCGATGCAGTACCTCCCATCGCCTGTTATGTCGCCGGCAGCCGTTTACATGGGGCGATGTGGACATATCTCCCCACTTCGGCCGCCTGGTTTCACATCACTCATGTGAAACCAGGCGACCACTCAGAGGCGCCGACATCGCCCCTTTAAATTAGGCGACGCAGGGGCGATATCGGCTCCGATAGGCCACGCCCCTACATTGCCTAAGACATCAGCGGTGCCGTCGCCAGGTGTGACGGCACCCTAAACGTACCTACAGGTACCGTCACACCATTCAACATCATTTCCGACGTCGTTCAAAAAAGTGACATCAGGAACGATGTTGAAACGACATCGTTGATGCGTCGTAGCGTGTAAACGCACGATTCAACAAAGAAAGTTGTTCAAGTCGGAGTTGACAGGTTTTCCTGCATAAAACCAAAATCCCCCATAAAATAACAGAGGATGAATGAAACAACTGTCTCAAATATCAATTAATGATTTTTATTCAAGAATTCATTAAAATAATTTAATAAACATATATCTATTGAGGTACCACAATTATTACAGGCACTACTCCTTTAAAAAGAAACAATTTCTACAAAAAATCATTACATAGTAAACAACAGTATAAAAGGGTGCTGCTGTGTGACAAAAGTTATCTGATAGCTCAATATTGGTGCTCCTATAAAGTTCCTTCACCAACTGCAGCCTAAAGGTGCAGTCACACATAACGATCGCTCCAACGATCCCGACAGCGATAACGACCTGCCGGGATCGCTGGAGTGTCGTTACCTGATCGCTGGGGAGCTGTCAAACAGGCAGATCTCCCCAGCGATCAGACCCTGGGAGCCACCTCCCACATCGCTCCCTGCTTAGCGCTGTCTTGGCAGAGCAGGGAGAACGCTGGTAACTATGATAAACAGCGCGGTATCCGGGCAGCGCACGCTGCTTGGATACCCGCTGTTTATCATAGTTACCTGTGTTCTCCCTGCTTACAGGCAGTGCTAAGCAGGGAGAACGCTGGTAACCATGGTAAATGCCGGGTATCTAGGCAGCGCGCGCTGCCTAGATACCCGGTGTGTACCATAGTAACCAGCCCTGTGAGGTCACAGATCGCTGGTTTCTCGTGGTCACACGCAGCGATGCGTGCTGACCAGCGGGAAACCAACGATCAAAAAATGACCCGCAGCATTTTGCAGCGATCAGCGACCTCACAGCAGGGGCCTGATCGCTGCAAAGTGTCACACAGCACGACATCGCTGGAGAGATCGTTGTAACGTCACAGTTACAACGATCTCGCTAGCGAAATCGTTATGTGTGACTGGGGCTTTAGACCAGCAGACTCACTAGAAGAGGCAAATTCACTATCCCCATACACAATCAGATGAGGGACCCCCTGCAAAGCAACACATAAGAGTCCTGCTGCTATTACCTTTAAGTCTAGGCTGCACCTCTGCTGTTCAGTCACACAGGCTCCTCACCCCTCCTGCCGACGATCGTTTCAATAAGAATCTTCCTCAGGGCTAGTGAGTCTGCTGGTCTTAGGCTGCAGTTGGTGAAGGAACTTTATAGGAGCACCAATATTGAGCTATCAGATAACCTTTATCACACAGCAGCACCCTTTTATACTGTTGTTTACTATGTAATGATTTTTTGTAGAAATTGTTTCTTTTTAAAGGAGTAGTGCCTGTAATAATTGTGGTACCTTAATAGATATATGTTTATTAAATTATTTTAATGACTTCTTGAATAAAAATCATTAATTGATATTTGAGACAGTTGTTTCATTCATCCTCTGTTATTTTATGGGGGATTTTGGTTTTATAAGTATATGAGTGAAACTTTCAATTTTTGGACAATTGATTATAAGGTTTTCCTGCATGCAGGAAAACCTTTCAACTTAAACAACAGGCGGGATCGTTCGGTGTGACACCGCAATAGCGATGTCACGGCCGATCCCGCCTATTCGCTGCATTGCAGCGGATCGCTCGCTGGGTTGATCCCAGTCCAGCGAGTGATCGCGGCGCCAACATCGCGGCGCCAACATCACAGCGCCGTCACCAGCAACATCTATCTTGCTATGTGACAGCTAGGCTGCAATGTCGGAAGCGAGCGCACACCCGCGGCATCGCAGCCGATGTTGGATGGTGTGACGGGGCCTTAAACGTACACTTCTACAAGGAGGAATAGTGGAGAAAGCTCTTGAAAACTGTTTCACTACACAAATCAACCAACATCATGGTGCAACTTAGTCGTCTCTAGATACTTAGTGGAGCACATCTATTATATAATCACGAATGGGTTTTTTGCCCCTTTTGAGTCCGCTCACGCTGCGAGTCAGCGTGGTCATGTGGATACGCCCGAAGCATTGGCCGCGCAGCGCGAAGCATTGGCCGCGAAGCGGCCATTGCGAGTCAGAGACTCGCTCTGCTAGAATCCCGATGCATGTGCATCGGGCACTCAGCTAGTATACTTATAAGCGGGTTTACCATGTGAATTTTACAATTGAGAAAAAAGGTTTGGTACAGTGTTAGCCACAGGGCTGTGGAGTCGATAAGCCAAACATCCGACTCCTCAATTTCCCTGAATCTGAATCCACTAAAATGGACACCGACTCCACAACCATGGCTGTGAAGTTGTCATGGCAGTGAATAGTTAATAAATTATTGCAGACACCCAGAAATCTTCCAGCGTGCAGGCTAGCGGCCTGATTGTAGAAAAAGACCTTGCTCCTTTCCTTTAGTTAATTCTTTTGTCTTCTTCTCCTTCATCCTCCCCTCCTCTGGAATTCTTCTGTCTTAGAAGCTATTATATATATTGTTTTGATTTAGACTTAGCAGTTCTTATCAGAATGTCCCCGGACCGAATGTACTGTACTAATCCAAGGCTGAATTGAAATACTAACACACAGAATATGATTGAATGTTCTCTTAAGAATAAAACTGCAGATTCAGCATAATGTGATGCTAACACCCCCTAGAAACACCCCTAAGTAATGCCCCTTTAATGAAAAGTATTAAAAACTGCTAACCCCTCCTCGAATAAAGCTTTTATCATTAAGCTCTGCTTGTTGTCAGTGTGGTTCTCACCGGTGGCGTGCACACGCTTAGACAAAGCATCAATTCGGCGGCAGACACTTAAGAGGACAGCCCACCCCAAAGTCAGTAAGCCAAACATGCGACTCAGACTCAATTTCCCTAAATCCGATTCCACCAAAGTGGACTCTGACTCCACAGCCCTGCTTAGCCAGTTCAAAAAGATAGATTGCTCTCCGTGGGAGAAACAAAATAATAATCTTGTAGGTGTGATACCTTTTTAATAGCTAACAAAAATATAATGAATTATGTTACAAAGAAAACTTTCAAGACTTCTCCTGTCTCTTCATCATTCTTGGTACATTAAAATATTTGAAGTAACACATATATACACAAGCAGAGGTATAGACAGAAATTAAGTCTCATTGTCACACAGTTACAGACAAAACCTCATTTTCCTGTGACCAAACATTTGTGTGGTCCAGGACACAACATAGGGTGCTTTCACACAGCGTTTCTCTGTGATCCGTGGCTGTCCGTTGTAAAACGGACAGCCACGGATCCGATTTTGGCCCATGTTAGTCTATGGGCACGGATCACATCGGATTTGGCCTTATTGGCATCCGATTTTTGTCGGATTCTGGCCTATTTTTTGCTGTGCCCAAAATAGCAGCCTGCTGCGATTTTTGGCACAGCGGGTCAAATCGGACCGAGTTGGATCCGACCTAATCTGCGCCAAATAACATGGGGCCTATGGAGCACGGGTCCGAGGAAACAGCTGATGTCTCCTCGGACCCGATTTTAGTGTACTGAGCATGCTCAGTACACTAAAATCGCTCTGTGTATATTCATACATTGCAGAAGTGAAATCTAGTGAAAATAAAGAGTTAAAAATAAAAAAATCTTTCTTCTCACCTGTCCCGAGATCCAGCGCTGACTCCAGCCCTCGGCTCTGTGCTTCTAGGACCTGGCCTGACGTCACAGTGCAGTCACATGACCGGTTACCGCGGTAACCGGTCATGTGACTGTGACATCACACCATGTCCTGTGCATCAGAAGAAGAGAGATGAAGCACCGCGGGCCTCTTGGATAGGTGAGAATGAAGATTTTTTTTTATTTTTAAAGGCCTGGAAAGAGGGGAAGGGAACAAAGGGGGCAAAAGAGGGGAACAAAGAGGGGGCGAAAGAGGGGACAAAGAAGGAGCGAAATAGGGGACAAAGAGGGGAGACATAGGGGACAAAGAGGGGTCAAAAGAGGGGGCAAAGAGGGGAGACAGAGGGGGCAAAGAGGGAGCAGAGAGAGGAGGGGAGAACGGTGACAGGAGGAGCAGGGATAGGAGAGAGGATCCAAACGGATGCTGCTAAATATCAGAATCGGATGCCTATTTGGAATCCGATTGCAGTCATCAGTTTGGATCCGTTGCTGTCCGAGGGGAGCTGCAAAAAGTGTGATCCCCTCGGACAGCACAAAAACGCTGTGTGAAAGCAGCCATAGACAATATGAACGTTGTCATATTGAAAGGCAACTTCAAATCACAAATACATCTGGGAGTACAAATTAATAACATCCTTTGACAGCTCTAAATCAGAGAGCGTGAGGACAGTCGAAGATCTCAAATGCACATTGGGACCATAACACTTTCACACCACTAATCTTATCTGATTAAGGATTCTGTTTCGAAGCTCAGTGCTTGTATATCTAAATGTCCTTTTATGATACCATCCCTTTGCTCTGTATGTATATATTTGTGTTTCTTCAAATATTTAGTTATACCATGCCTGATGAAATCTCGAAAGTTTGCTTTGTAGCATCAGTCATTATATTTTTGTTAGGTATTAAAAGGTATCACGCCTACAATATTATTATTTTGATTCTCCACTGAATGCAATCTATCTTTTTACAAATGAAGCATAATAATAATCTTTATATAATGCCAACATATTCCGCAGCACTTTACTATTATTCAGAGGTTCGTATAAAAACAATATGTAACAGTTATTAAAAAAAAATACCATAAGGCAAAAATAAAGATGACCAAGTTCATAAGAGCTTACAATCTACAATAGTCACATATTGACTGCTCCTCAGTCCACGTGAATTGTTCTGCTGCTGTTTAAACCAGAGTTTTTTTTGTTTGGCTCATTCAGGGTTAGTATAAAGCTGCACTTGCTGAATGTGTGGTGGGCAGCTCTGCAGGTGGAAGTATAGGTTTATCAGGTGATCACGCCCCTGACCTTTAAATAGCCTCCCCTTCCTCCAGAGGGCGTTGATAGTTACTTTGCCTTTGACCAAGCAAGCTGAAGTTGGGTCTGCTCTGCTCAAGCTTTGTGCTTAAACCTTGGAAGTTGCTGTTTTCCCTTGTCCGTGGTGGGAGATGAGAGGGACTAATACAAGGATGGTTGAGGAGTTGAGGGGAAAGGGTGGTGGCCCGAACTTCCTCACCATCTGGGGTACCTTCGGGAATAGGGCTAGTCAGGGACCCCAAGTCCAGGGCCAGACTAGCTTCCCAGTTGCCCGTGCCAATACCATCCTGCTTCCTTTCCCTCATCTGCAACAAGCGTGACAATCATGAGGTGGGGATTACACAATGTACAGGTGCTAATATACTACAATATTAAAGAAAGGGGTAGACAAGGGTGCAATGGATCTAATCTGTTTGATGAAAAAATGTACGCAGTGTATGAACTCACCTTGATCGGTTGTGCGATCCACAATGTATCCCTGATGAAGAGGTCGGAGAACCTTGAAACGCGTAGGAGTAAAGCTCACCGGTTTATAATACAGAGGACGTCTGTCATTAAATACAGCAACGCGGATTGAATTATCGTTGTCGTGTTGGATAATATACTACAATGGCCCAGCCATCTTGAAGAAATGGTGTATAAATAAAAGTTGCATGAGCCATCACCAGCCAATCTTTGTAATGCTTTTGGGTTTGGTGGAATTTGCCGGAGAGTTATGTTCAGAAAAATAGTGAATGGGCTATATATAAATGACTTCCATAAGGGAAAGTGATAGGCTGCCGTAAAAAGATGTGTTTTTAGGGAGTGTCTAAAACTGTGTTTTGGATAGTCTTGATTTCTTGGGGTACAGCATTCCAGAGAATTGGTGCAGCGCAGGACAAGTCTTGGAACTAGCAGTGGGAGTTTCGAATTAGTGCGGATGCTCGCTTGAGGAGCAAAGAGAACAGGTGAGGTGATAGAGAAAAGGGAGGAGCTTTAGGGAGATGCCATGCTGTGAAAAGCTTTGAGTGTGAGAACAAGCAAGTTAAATTGGATCCTATAATGTATGGGCAGCCAGTGTAATGAATGTCAAAGAGTGGAAGTGTCTTAGAAACGATTAGCCAGATAGCTGACCCTGGCTGCTGCATTTAGGATGGACTGGAGAAAGACATTCTTCAGGTGCAATTGACAAAAGTGGATGAGAGATTGTACATAGATGGTGAAGGAAAGATCAGTGTCTAACATAACACCCAGACAGCGAGCATGCTTCCTAGCCATTATTGTGGTGCCACATACTGAGGGAGATGTCAGATTTAAGGAGGTTAGTGGACAGGGGAAGCAGAAGCTCTGTTTTGGAAAGGTTGAGTTTCAGATAAAAGAGTGGACATGATGTTGGAAACTGCAGACATTTATGTAATAGACTTGACTCACCAATTTCTGGTGCACAGAGGAAAGAGTAGTTCAAAATACTAGAACTCTGTCACACAGTAGAGTTCAAGATCAATTAGTTGCGCTTAGAGTTTGTTTTTATTGAACCAAAAAAAGTGAACAGTCCAGTGATGCTATAGAAAATGTTGATGTTTCAGCTCACCCGATCCTTCCCCAGAACATCAACTGTCTGTTATGCAATCACATAAAGCGTGCATGTGAATGGTCAAGTAACGTGGACCATGGAGTCTGTTCCGAGATAATTAATTGTAATTGTTGCTTAGTGCTCAGCAAACCTAAGTATTAGGCTGGAATATCCTTAAAACTGTCTCATACACTGTTCACAGCTTTTCCGTCCTTACCAGTTCCTAGTCGTGCCTTCTGCCTTTTGACCTTAAGCAAATATTATAATTAATAACTGAAGGATATTCCATCCTAATACTGTATTTTTCAGACCATAAGACAACTTATGGTCTGAATATACTGGCTGTGGTGCTGTGCTGGATGGGGGGGCGGCTAGAGGAGCCTGGCAGGGGCAGCAGAGGCAGCTAGTTATCACGTATCCCTGCTCATTAGTTTACTGTAATATTCACTGCATCCCACTGTCCACCTCTCAGTGCTGGCTGAAGCATGAGATGAGCGGTGGCGGGAGGCAGTGTATATTACAGTACACTAAGTGTACTGAACCAGCCTTCATTGTTTATGGCCCCCCCATCCCATGATATAGCCCCCCTGCTGCCGCTCACACTAATATAATAAACGGCATAACATACCTGTCCGCCGTCCCCTCCATCTTTCTGCAGCCACATTGATCACTTCTGTCTGTGAGCTGGCATCCTGTCATGCAACCCGGCAAAGCACAGTGATGTCATCTCTGTACGTCCCGGTCACTTGATCAGATGCCCCGGGGACACACAGACAGGAAAAGACAGATGCGGCTGCAGAAGGAGAGATGAAGTGGACTGCGGACAGGCATGTTATACTGTTGTTATTTTAGTGTGATTGGCAGCAGGGGGGCCATATACAGTAATGGGGGTTGCAATATCCCAGCATAGGGGGCCATAAACAGTGACTGAGGCTGCAATATCCCAGGATGGGGGTCATATCCAAGGATGAGGGGGTGCAATATTCCAGCATGGGGGGGCCATACACAGTGACAGGGGGCTGCAATATCCAAAACCATATTTTTACTTACCGTAGTTTTTGCTTTATAAGGGGCCTTTCACACTTGCGTTTTTTTCCTGATTTGGAAGATCAGGAAAAACCCGATTCTTACTGTATTTTGCCCAATCACTTTAATTTTGTCAGGTAGAATCTTGTTGCTTCATGTTTTCTCCTGAAATCATTAAAGAGAATGGGCAAAAAAAATGAATCCTGTAAGAATCAGGTTTTTTCCTGATCTTCCAAATCAGGAAAAAAACGCAAGTGTGAAAGGCCCCAAGACGCACTATTGTTCCCCAAGTTTTGGGGGAAAGTGGGGGGAGCGTCTTATAAAGCGAAACTACTAGGTTGTACACTAGGGTAGGTGGGGGGTGTCTTTGGAGTCGTATCCAGGTCACATGGGGTCGCTCATTAGGCTCATGTAATATGCACTGCATCCCTCTGTCAATCACCAGCAGGAGCAGCGCATATTACAGGAGCATATGAAACGGGTCCGCAGCTCAGTAGCTGCATCCCCATATGAATAGTCACTGCTTTCTGTGCTTTCATTGTGTGGAAAGCAGTGATTATCCTGGTGATATCATACCTCGCTCCATATCGCTCCGTGCAGCCAGTGCCACCCCTGCTGTCTGTGCTGTGCCAGCCTCCGGTCCTGTGAGCGTTGCTGCAGAGTGACATCATCACTGCGCGCTGCTCACAGGACAGGATGCCGGGCACTGCACAGAGAGCTGGGATGGATGGCTGCAGGGAGCGTTGGAAGAAGGGTAGTATGATATTGTTTACTATTTTTCAAAGTGTGCGCAAGGGTGGGGGCTTTATGTGCCAGCATGGGAGGGGACTGTACCACCATGGGGTACCAGCATGTGCCAGCATGGGGGCTCATGTGTGCCAGCATAGGGGGACTGCCAGCACGGGGGACAGTGCCAGCATTGGAGGCAGTGCGCCAGCATTGGAGACATATATGGCAGCATGGGGGGGGGGGGCATGTACCAGGATGGTGGACATATACAGTGCCTACAAGTAGTATTCAACCCCCTGCAGATTTAGATGGTTTGATAAGATGCAAATAAGTTAGAGCCTTCAAACTGCAAACGAGAGTAGGATTTATTAACAGAAGCATAAATCTTACCAACCAAAAAGTTATGTTGCTCAGTTGAATTTTAATAAATTTTAAACATAAAAGTGTGGGTCAATTATTATTCAACCCCTAGGTTTAATATTTTGTGGAATAACCCTTGTTTGCAATTACAGCTAATAATCGTCTTTTATAAGACCTGATCAGGCCGGCACAGGTCTCTGGAGTTATCTTGGCCCACTCCTCCATGCAGATCTTCTCCAAGTTATCTAGGTTCTTTGGGTGTCTCATGTGGTATTTAATCTTGAGCTCCTTCCACAAGTTTTCAATTGGGTTAAGGTCAGGAGACTGACTAGGCTACTCCATCACCTTGATTTTTTCCCTCTTGAACCAGGCCTTAGTTTTCTTGGCTGTGTGCATTGGGTCGTTGTCTTGTTGGAAGATGAAATTACGACCCATCTTAAGATCCTTGATGGAGGAGCGGAGGTTCTTGGCCAAAATCTCCAGGTAGGCCGTGCTATCCATCTTCCCATGGATGCGGACCAGATGGCCAGGCCCCTTGGCTGAGAAACAGCCCCACAGCATGATGCTGCCACCACAATGCTTGACTGTAGGGATGGTATTCTTGGGGTCGTATGCAGTGCCATCCAGTCTCCAAACATCACGTGTGTGGTTGGCACCAAAGATCTCGATCTTGGTCTCATCAGACCATAGAACCTTGAACCAGTCTGTCTCAGAGTCCTCCAAGTGATCATGAGCAAACTATAGACGATCCTTGACATGACGCTTTGAAAGTAAAGGTACCTTACGGGCTCGTCTGGAACGGAGACCATTGCGGTGGAGTACGTTACTTATGGTATTGACTGAAACCAATGTCCCCACTGCCATGAGATCTTCCTGGAGCTCCTTCCTTGTTGTCCTTGGGTTAGCCTTGACTCTTCGGACAAGCCTGGGCTCGGCACGGGAGGAAGCTTTCAAAGGCTGTCCAGGCCGTGGAAGGCTAACAGTAGTTCCATAAGCCTTCCACTTCCGGATGATGCTCCCAACAGTGGAGACAGGTAGGCCCAACTCCTTGGAAAGGGTTTTGTACCCCTTGCCAGCCTTGTGACCCTCCACGATCTTGTCTCTGATGGCCTTGGAATGCTTCTTTGTCTTTCCCATGTTGACCATGTATGAGTGCTGTTCACAAGTTTGGGGAGGGTTTTAAATAGTCAGAAAAGGCTGGCAAAAGAGATAATTAATCCACACTTGTGAAGCTCATTGTTCTTTGTGCCTGAACTACTTCTTAATACTTTAGGGGGACCAAACAGAATGCTGGTGGTTTGAGGGGTTGAATAATAATTGACCCACACTTTTATGTTTAAAATGTATTAAAATTCAACTGAGCAACATAACTTTTTGGTTTGTAAGATTTATGCTTCTGTTAATAAATCCTACTCTCGTTTGCAGGTTTGAAGGCTCTAACTTATTTGCATCTTATCAAACCACCTAAATCTGCAGGGGGTTGAATACTACTTGTAGGCACTGTATACTGATTGTAAGACAGGCACTGGCAGTATAAGACAGGCCCCATTTAACATTACAAATTAATTTTTTTCTCTTTTCCTTCACTAAATTTGGGGATGCATCCTATTAGGTGCGCCTTATAAAGCGAAAAATACAGTAATTTTTTCCCCTATTTTCCTCCTGTAGCAAATATGTATCGCAGGGTCTGGACACCAGACCAGTAAGGGGTTAAATCTCCTGCCATCCAGGAGAGGTCAGGACCGGATACACAAACACACACCACCAGTCCCACTGACTCTGGTCTCCCCAGGGAGCCATGATGGGAACAGCAGAGGGTGACAGAAATCACACACAGAGAAAGCTTCAAAGGGAAGATCAGATAAGGTCATAGATAACAGAGAAACCATCTCAGATAGCAGCTTCAAACAGACCCACAGAATTGGAGGGAAATCAGAGACAAAGAACATTTTTTAAAGGGGATTCAGACTGTCACACCAGAAAATGACCGTCCTGAGGTGCTGGAAGGCCCCGCAGAGACCTCGGTCTCTTAACCTGAATGTATGAATCTTGCTCATGATTTCACCATTCAACACAAGAAAGGGGTTGACAAAGCAGATGGCTTATCACGCCAAGGTGGACTGAACCAGGTACGTGCTAGGGAGCCGACCTGTGAGTCAGCCCCCATGCACGTTCATAAGGAGGGAGGTGTAGCAAATATGTATCGCAGGGTCTGGACACCAGACCAGTAAGGGGTTAAATCTCCTGCCATCCAGGAGAGGTCAGGACCGGATACACAAACACACACCACCAGTCCCACTGACTCTGGTCTCCCCAGGGAGCCATGATGGGAACAGCAGAGGGTGACAGAAATCACACACAGAGAAAGCTTCAAAGGGAAGATCAGATAAGGTCATAGATAACAGAGAAACCATCTCAGATAGCAGCTTCAAACAGACCCACAGAATTGGAGGGAAATCAGAGACAAAGAACATTTTTTAAAACATAATCTATGCAGGGCTAAATGAATGATTGTCCAATCATAGGCCAAGAATTAGAATTCTAAACTAGAAGGCCGGTCTAGGGTCTGACCCCCCCCGGCTGGGTCTATATCTGGGCTCGCACAGCTGCTGCTGGGGTGTCACAGTGATGGGTCAGTGGAAGCTGCTGTGAACATCATTCCATCTATTCCTGCCCTCCCCATCGGGCAAACAGAAGAAAGTTTAGTTTTCTGTAAGTTTCTCCTTTTTATTTCATTGTTTGCATATGTGTATGTCATTGTATTATTTCTATTTTTTATATCTTTTTATGTAAGCACTGTACCTTTTATATTAAAGCTTAAAACTTTAATAAGCTGAAACCTTGTTTGTTCTAAAAGGATTCATAGCCTAAGAAGTGTGTGATCCTGTTGATTGGCTGACAGTATTTTTCCAGGGACTTACCCCCTCTGTATGTTGGTAAGTGGTGGCAGCGTGTGTGAAGCGGGGTGCGCGGTGTGAGTCGGGGTGTGATTGATGCTCCCTTTCAGCATAGGACAGAGGTCGAGTGCTGGATCGAGTGAGGGGAGATTGATTAACCCTTGCAGGTGCAACCCCAAGTCACGTGCTGAGAAGTGTGTACGTGACACCTCCTCTAACATCTGGGTGTGTCTTATAGTCAGATATTCTTATAGTCTGATAAATATGGTACTTAAGGCCCAGTTACACACACAGATAATTGTGCAGAGATTGTTCGCAGATCTCTGGTTACAGTGAAATCATGGACACATTGTTAGATTTGTACACGGCCACAAAATTGAGCAATGTGTCCATGATTTCACTGCAACCAGAGATCAGCGAACAATGTCTGCACAATTATCTGTGTTATCAACTGAAGAAGACTGAAGTCTCAATCAAGGAATGATTTCACAACTGTAATCAAATAATGCTAAAAAATTGCAATCTTTATTATCAAAATAAATAAAATCTCATCAGAGCTAATTCCCAAAGGGAAAATCACATAGTACAGTATAAATCCTTTTCCAATACAGAGTAAAAACATTATAACACTAAACCCATACAAAAAGACAAGGTAAAAAAATAGGAACCAATATCAGTATGGCACCCTTGGTGATCAACTTGCAGCCCTTCAAAAAGTCAAAAGATCCTATAGTCTGCCTGCTCATAAGATTTAGAAGAACGTTTGGTCGTAAGAGAAAGATGAATATGGATAAGAGTGATGGCCCTGTGGATGAACCAAGGAGGGTAATTAATGTGTCTGATCATGAATTGAATCAGGACCAATTGAGGGTTTTGTCTAAAGGATTAACTTTTTCTCCCACTTCTAATCTAGACACGTTCACGTCGATAAAAGATTTACATCTATTTGCACGGAAGATCATCTTAAAAAAGATTCATGCCAAAAAAGAAACATCTATAGATACCCTTACGGATGAAGAATTTGAAGCTTTAGAGGCCTTGCGCTCTCTGGAAGAGGATCAACTATCAGCACAAGAGAATATCAAAAAGGTAGGAAAAATTCCAGATAGACTGTGGCACTACAAAAAAATTTCCGGCCATTAGTCTATGTCCTGCAGTTGAGGTATTTACCAAACTTGTAACCAATGACATAGAAAATTTGGATCGCTTTAAGGGTAAACAAAATATTACTGAAGGGGAGATGAAAGCTATTGAGGATCTAAAAAATGGGATGATGTGGTGTTCAAACAAGCTGATAAAGGGGGTAATATTGTAATATGGCCGTGTAAACAGTATGAAGAACAAGTATTCAAACTGCTTAATGATCAAACTTGCTACCGCAGGCTATACGGCAACCCTTTATCAGTCTTCAAAAAAGAACTTCTTGACATCATAGAAGAAGCAGTGAACAACGAGATAATCTCCAAGAAACTATGGGATTACTTGAAGAAATTTGAACCAAGAATAGCCACTTTTTATTTGGTCCTGAAGATCCATAAGAACATCAAAGACCCCCAGGTAGGCCCATTGTTTCTGGGAACTAGAGTTTGAGTGAACCAATATGTCTTATATTAGACCATTTTTTAAAACCTCTGGTCAATGAATTGCCATCTTTTTTGAAGGACACAACTAGTGTATTACAAAAATTAGACCAGTTACACCTTGAGGATAATATGATGTTTGTAACAGCTGACATAGAGTCACTCTATACATCGATACGCCATACTGATGGCATACAGGCCGTGAAATGGTTTTTACAATCCACGGACCTAGAACCAGAAATGATTAGATTACTATTAGATCTTCTTGAATTTATCCTAAAGCACAATTTTTTTATGTTTGCAGGAAAAACCTTTTTACAACAGCAGGGAGTGGCTATGGGAGCGACTTGTGCACCCAGTTATGCCAACCTTTTTTTAGGCATGTGGGAAAGAGATATCTTTCAGAATGAGGAAATTATAGGTATTGAAAAAGTACATCAGTGGAGACATTATATTGACGACGTGATATTTATATGGGAAGGCAGTGTTAATGAATTGGAGGCACTGATGAATAGACTAAATCAAAACGATTTGAATATAAAAATGACATATAAATATGGTAGAAAAATAGATTTCCTTGATATTAAAATTGATGTTCTTCCGGATGGCAGGATAACCACTGATGTATTTAGGAAACCAACCGCTACTAATTCCTTCTTATATGCAGATTCGTCCCATCCAGTATCCATGATTAAAGGGATTCCAGTAAGCCAATACCTGAGGATTAGAAGAATTTGTTCTAATGAAGAGACCTTTCAACAGCAATCCCAGGATCTAAGGAACAGATTTCAGACAAGAGGCTATGGACAGAGAAGTATCAAACGAGGCTACAGAAGGGCTATGGCAACAAACCGTAACGAGCTTCTATATCCGAAAAAGGACAATAAAGAGGAAATGAAGGTACGATACATTACCACTTTTAACAACAAGTGGAATGATCTTAAGCGTATTCTGTATAAACACTTGTCAGTGCTTCACACTGATCCAGTATTAAAAAATGTCCTTCCGGAAAATCCCTCTATGGTAGCTAGACGTTCTAGGAACCTGAAAGATGTCCTAGTGTGGAGCCCACTGGGACGGGGGTACTCGGTGCCGGACCGGGGTGCTGCTGGGGGATGTCACGGCGGTCCTGGTCCGGACCGTGTCCCGGGCCCGCACAATAAAATGGGGGGTTATTTACAGGGGATTTGTCACTCGTGACGCCACCCACTATATGCGGTCAGTAATGGGGCCGCCGCTGCTGCCGAACCTCCGGGGATGATGGGTTAGCAGCTTGGATGGAATAGTTCCTGTGGGCAGAACTGGGTTCCCCGGGGCAGTGGTAGAGGTAGATAAAGTCTGTGAGGATGTTATTGATGCTGCAGGAGAGTAGGGGTAGCAGTAGAGATGATAAGAGTAGAGGCAATGGCAGTCTATGAGGGCAAGTGGGGCTTCAGCATAAGGATGACACACACACTCACGGTTTCTGTTGTTCTTCAAGTCTTTACTGGCAGATGGTATTACACAGTATTGTCCACGAGTCTGTACCAGGTTGCTCTCACCCTGACCGGGTCCTTGGCTTCCTACTTAAACGCTGTGTGTGGCCCTGCTGCTGCTTGTAGCTATACTGCTGGCCCTGTCTCTGGTCACGGGTACCAATCTGCTGGGCAACTTGAGTCCTCTGTGTCACTGACCCCTCCGTGTTGCTTTGCTATGGTGTGGTGAAGATGGCGGACCTTCACTATGCCGATGTTTACTGTCCTGTCTGTCTCAGGCACAGTCTCGGATCCGGTATCCGTCTTCAGCGCCTCCCCGAGGTCAAGCTTTTGGGGTAACTCTTTATCCCGGGTATGTTCCTCTGTTACTCTGTCTCCTTTCCTCAGACCTCTCAGGACCTCCACTTCTACTTGGCTCTGCCCCTGCTCCAGACTCTCACTAAACTGAACTAACTGTCACTTCTGCTCTGAGGTAAACATCTTAGCTCCTCCCACTAGTGCAGGTGCCAGCTAAGCTCCTCCCACTATCTAGTGTAGTGTTGTGTGGGGATTAAACCTGTGTTGTTTCTCTCTACACATTCTTGCACTTGTTGATACTGTTTCTGACGTTTAGTATCCCAATCTGTTTCTTCTTCTATCTCTGTATCTGGTTTTTCAATTCCCATTTCTAGATCAATTGGTAGCTTACCGGGTCTTGCACGCATAAGGTAAGCTGGAGTGCAGTTTGTAGAACTCACAGGGACATGGTTGTATAAGTCTACCAAATCAGGTAATTTATCTGGCCACTGGTTTCTGTTTGACTCTGGTAAGGTCTTTAACAGTTCGATTACGATATGATTCATTTTCTCGCATAGACCATTTGTTTGGGGATGATACGTTGTTGTGCGAATCTTCTTACAACCGTACATATCGCAGAACTCCTTGAATAATTCTGATTCAAAAGCTGGACCTTGGTCTGCAAGGACTTGTTCTGGGTAACCATGTGGTCTACAGAAATGCGTCTGGAATGCTTTTGCTGCCGTCTTCGCTGTCAGATCTTTAACTGGTACCACCACTAAGAAGCGTGAGTAATGGTCCACGATGGTTAAGGCATAGACATAGCCTGACCGGCTTGGTGACAACTTGACGTGGTCTAATGCGACTAGCTCGAGTGGCTGCTTGGTTACTATTGGTTGAAGCGGAGCTTTCTGTAGATCTTTCCTTCTGAGGTTGCATGCGGCACATCTTCTGCACCATATTTCAATGGATTTTCTCATGCCAACCCAATAGAATCTGTCTCTTAGGATTGCTTCTAACTTCTTCCATCCGAAATGACCTGCGTTGTCATGATAAGCTTCTAAGACCATTTGGATGTCTTGCTTGGGCACGATTATCTGCCAGACCAGTTCATGCGTCTTGGGATTGGTAAATCGTCTACAGAGCTTCCCTTGGTTCAGAAACAACTTGCCTCTCTCTTTCCAGAGCTGTATAGTCTCAGCTGGGGCATTCTGATCCGGGTATGCACCTTGTCGCGTAAGCAGTTCTTTCACTAGCTTCACAGCTGGATCAGTATCTTGGGTTTCGGCCCATTCGTAGTGTCTTAACGGGTTAAGATTTACTTCCTGTTCTCTTTGGTAGATGCCGGGTTGGTAATCTTCTACCCTTGAACGATGAAAGGCCGGTAGTTCAATCTCTTCCAACTCTTCCGGTTCCTCTTCCACGTCTCTCAGGTCCGGCATCCGTGACAAGGCATCTGCTTTCCCATTCTTGCGCCCTGCTCTGTATTTGATGACAAAGTTGTAATTAGATAGCCGGGCTATCCATCGCTGCTCCAGAGCTCCTAGTTTTGCTGTATCCAGGTGAGTCAACGGGTTGTTATCCGTGTAGATGGTGAATTCTGCACCTGCCAAGTAATGTTTAAAACGTTCATTCACAGCCCAAACTACTGCCAGTAGTTCTAACTTGAAGGAGCTGTAGTTCTCGGGATTTCGTTCTGTAGGCCGGAGCTTCCTGCTTGCAAAGGCGATAACTCTTTCTTTGCCTCCTTGCTTCTGCGACAATACTGCTCCCAGTCCCACATTGCTGGCATCTGTATAAAGAATGAATGGTTGATGGTAATCAGGGTATGCCAGGATCTCTTCTCCCGTCAGTGCACTTTTTAGCTTATTGAAAGAATCTTCTCTCTCCTCATCCCACCGTGTCAGGAGATTATAGTTTGAAGTCTTCTTTGATCGTCCTACCAGAATGTCTTGCAGAGGAGCTGCTAGCTTCGTGAATCCTCGGATGAATCTTCTGTAATAGCCTACCAGGCCCAGGAATTGCCTCACTTCTTTCACGTTCGTAGGTCTTGGCCAATCCCTTATCACTATGACTTTATCAGGATCCGGTGCTACTCCCTCTGAACTCACGACATGTCCCAGGTATTGTACCTTTGGTTTGAGAAGGTGACACTTGGATGGCTTGATCTTAATGCCATACTTGGACAAAGCTTCGAAAACTTCCGCTAGGTCTTGTAGATGTTGCTCATACGTCTTCGAGTAGACTATGACGTCATCTAGGTACAGGAGGACAGTTTCAAAGTTCTTGTGCCCGAGGCAGCTCTCCATCAGACGTTGGAAGGTCCCGGGTGCGTTGCAGAGTCCGAACGGCATACAATTAAACTCACAGAGGCCCATCGGCGTAGTAAATGCTGTCTTCTCCTTGTCGGCCTCGGCCACAGGAACCTGCCAGTACCCACTAGTCAGATCAAGGGTGGAAAAGTAGTTAGCAGATTTTAGTGCAGCTAATGACTCCTCAATCCTAGGTAATGGGTATGCGTCCTTATGTGTGATGCGGTTAATCTGCCGGTAATCTACGCACATTCTCATGGTCCCATCCTTCTTTTTAACTAACACTAGAGGTGCTGCCCAGGGGCTACAACTGTCTCTTATTACCCCTGCAGATTTCATCTCTCTGAGCATGTCTTTGGTGGTTTGGTAGTGAGCTGGTGGTAAGGGTCTATACCTCTCTTTTATAGGCTGATGGTTACCTGTGGGTATAGAGTGCTCTACCCCTTTGATTTGCCCAAAGTCTAACGGGTGTTTACTGAATATTTGTTCGTATTCTTTCACTACCCGGTATACTCCATGCTTGTGACGGGGAGGTGTAGAACTGGTACCTACATGCAACTTTTGGCACCAATCCTCCAGCTTCTCCTCTGAGCCATTGTCATCCGCCTGACATGACGGGTTCAAGGGCTCGGCGGCTGTGATGTTATTGTTATCAACCGTGTACAACTTAGCCATGGTAGCATACTTAGGTAATGTGACCTCATCTTCTCCGCAGTTTAATAGGCGTAATGGCACTCTTCCCCTGTGTACGTCAACTACTCCTCTTGCTGTGAGTATGGTGGGTCTGCTATCTGAGTACACAGGTTCTACCAGGGCTTGATAGTCTTGCCCCTTGATGCCTATTGCGGCTCTACACCAGACCAACATTTCAGTTTTGGGAGGAATTACAATGGGTATTGGATCACTTACTCGTACACTGCCGATCTCACCTCCGGAGATTTTTACCTGTTGCTTTAACATCAGGGCGTTGATCTCTTTGTGCAAAAGCCTCTGTTGTCCTGTTCCGGCAGTCTCGGCGATTTGCTGCAAAACACTTAACACTTCGGAAAAACATTTCTCAATTACATTCATTCCTATCAGCATCACGGGTTCACGTTCTCGCCGGTTAACATCGATGATTATAACACCCTGGTTCTGCAATTCTACCTTCCCAACCTGAATATTGATCTCTCTAAATCTGACCTTTGGTATTAACTGTCCATTACTAGCCCATACCTCAAAGTTAAAGTCATCTGGCGCATTAGTAATGTCTGAATCAGCCCAGTACCTTTTATAAAGAACATGCGGGTTAGATGTTATTTGGGATCCAGTATCCAGCAAGGCACTAAAGGGGATGCCATTCAACACAATAGGGATCACCGGTTTTCCTCCCACGAATCTGTCATACCAGGCTGAGGGGCCTCGAGTGTTCATTCCTGGGGAGAGGCCCGCCTGCCCAGGGAATTGTCGTTTAAAGGACACTCACGAGCAAGATGGTCTGGTTCCTGGCAACGATGGCAAATGGGCTGTCCATCTGGTTGATAGCGATCACTGGGTCGTCCTCTTGCTGCTAGGTATCTTCTGGGCCTCATCCACGGAACATCCTCTTTGCTGGTCGCCAACTCAATCTTGGGTGCAGGTCTTGACTCTCGCAGTTCCTTGATGACCTTGGCCATGGAGATCACGGTGTCTGTCAGGGCATCTAGCTTTTGATTAATTGCTGCATTTGAGATATATTCCCCGGCCTCAGCAGCAGTCGCTGACATAGCAGATGTCGCTGGCGCTGCCGACTGCTGAGGTGCTGCTGCAATGTCCAGGACAGTGGGTAGCTCCCGTGGCTCTTCCAGCTGCTGCAAACGGATAGCTCTATCTTTCAGCTCAGTAAATGTCATGTCAGGGTTCTGCAGCAGTATCATGCTTAACTGTCCTCGATGGGAAGGGGAATGGAGGCCCTCTATGAATTGGTCAAATAGCATTTTATCAGCTCCCGGGGCTAAAGCAGGTTCTGCCAGCTTAAGGGCTCTGAGTGCTTCCTGCAGGTTCAAGGCAAAGTCTCTAGCACTCTGTTTAGGTTTCTGGTGGCATGCAAAGAACCTCATCTTAGCCCGGGTATCAACAGCAGATTCAAACGTTGCTTTTAGTCTAGCTGCTAGATGCTCTACAGTGTCCTTATCTGTGTCCAGCCAGGACGTAACCTCACGCCATGCATTGCCTGTTAACTGTCCTATTATCATTCCTACACGCTGGGCTTCAGTGAGGGGGTACATCACATAATACTCCTTTATCTTTAGCATAAAGTCAGTTAAAGTATTAGGCTCACCGGAGTATTGGGGCAGCCACATTGCCCCTGGAGTATACGGCATCAGGAACGGCATTATTGGTGCTGTTCCTTGCGCAGCTGCACCGCCGGGTACTATCACTGGGTCCGGCGCTGCAGCTCCACCGGCTGCTCCGTCTCTACCTTGTGCATTGGGCTGCGACATCTTGGGCCCCCTTAGTTAAGGTCCGCCCTCCGTCTTCCGCTTCCGTCCGGATGTCTTACAAAGGTTCCGCTGCGCACCAGGGATTCTCTTCCCTTCCGGATGACGTCAGAGTGGTGAGCGTTTTTTTTTTCCCGCGCGTCGCGCGCTCTGCAATGGCGGATTTTGAAATTTTCAATCTCTGTGGCGCAGTTTCAATTCAGCTTGAGCGCGCCCAGCAATGGCGGCAGATCCAAAACAGTCACTAATCACGGCACACAATGCCCGGTACCGGGCACGGTAGATCCTGTTCGTGACGCCAGGTTGTGGAGCCCACTGGGACGGGGCACTCGGTGCCGGACCGGGGTGCTGCTGGGGGATGTCACGGCGGTCCTGGTCCGGACCGCGTCCCGGGCCCGCACAATAAAATGGGGGGTTATTTACAGGGGATTTGTCATTCGTGACGCCACCCACTATATGCGGCCAGTAATGGGGCCGCCGCTGCTGCAGAACCTCCGGGGATGATGGGTTAGCAGCTTGGATGGAATAGTTCCTGTGGGCAGAACTGGGTTCCCCGGGGCAGTGGTAGAGGTAGTTAAAGTCTGTGAGGATGTTATTGATGCTGCAGGAGAGTAGGGGTAGCAATAGAGATGATAAGAGTAGAGGCAATGGCAGTCTATGAGGGCAATTGGGGCTTCAGCATAAGGATGACACACACACTCACGGTTTCTGTGGCATATTAACCCTTGGGGTGCCACACTAGTACATAGCCACTATCAGCCTGGAAAAAATAAAAAAAAGAGGATCTCTCTGGACGACTGGATCTACAAGGTTTCTATCCATGTGGACTTTGCAAAGCCTGCAGTAATTGTTTGAAGTCCAAATCCTTTGACAATCAGGGACGAACCAGGAGCTTTAAAATTTTGAAACACCTGACTTGTTCGTCTAAAGGGATTATCTATGTAGGAGAATGTCCCTGTAAAAAACTATATGTTGGGATGACAATCAGGGAAGCGAAGATCCGAATAAGAGAACATTATTTGGATATAGAAAAAGCTAAGAAAGAAACTGATGTGTCTAAACTTAAAACTCTTCCGAGACACTTTAAAGCATTCCATCAGTGTAATCCCACTTTACTCAAATTTAAGGTGATTGATCAGGTGGATCTTGGACCAAGGAGAGGAGATCTAAGCCATAGATTGGCTCAGATTGAAAGCCGCTGGATATACAGATTGGGCACTTTGGCACCCCATGGGTTGAAAGAGAACCATGGATTTGATGCCTTTTTATAAAGGTTAGCATATGTTTATCAGTTGGGGATTAGGATGATCAATGGGCTTTCGTTTTAATATATTAGATTATTATTTGATTATTAATTATTGTTTTTATTTATTTTTTAAATATAGGTTCATATTGTCTCCTGGATACAGCTATCGGATAAATTGGAAGTTGATGAAGATGAAGACTGATTGATTGACTGAATTGAAGATTATTGTCTTTAGAGAGAGACATATCTGTGATAATAATTTTTATTTTTTATTTAATATCTAATATATATATATAATTGGATTACTAATTTTAATAGATTAATTCCTTTGTATTTTTTATGGATGTCTCACCTGTTTTAGGGTATATATACTGCCCCTATTGGGATAATTCCCTTCTTATATCACAGTATACCTATGAGTAAATTGATGTGGATTTACTTATTAATTATCACCTAGCACTTAGCACTTTAGTAATATGATCCCTCTCCAAAATTATTTCCTCGTTTTTGGAGGCGATACAGTCAAAATTGAAATATGTCTTATGTATCTTTAGAAACCTTACAAGTACCATGACAACTTAAGCCACTTCCGGTATATCGGAAGCATGTGATTAGAGCACGTGATTGTCATCACGTGATGATCACCTAGGAGACAATGGATGCGCAAATCCCTCTCCCGGGTTTCCTCATTGGTGCGCGTGCGCGATCCAGCGCTGATGACGCATCACACTCTGACAAGCGGACTTACGATGTGCAGTTGCATACGCTGCCGCTTGTGGGCGGGGCAAGCGTCCGGTGTTTGCGATTACCAGCGCCATTGACAATGAGGCAACAGGGATGACGTGACGCGCTGGGGGGATATAAAAAGGCCCATGATCCCTTTGTCCAGCACGCCCCCAGAAGAAGCTACTGCGAAACGGCGTAGGGGTGGGAAACCCAGGCACAGTATTCCTTCACAGCAGGTAATAGACACTTAACCCTTTCCTGTCAGTACTCTCTGATACTTCCAGCTTATTCCTTATGTCAATGATTGATTTTAATCAAAAGGAGATTGGGAGCTTGCCTCTTATGAGCAGGCAGACTATAGGATCTTTTGACTTTTTGAAGGGCTGCAAGTTGATCACCAAGGGTGCCATACTGATATTGGTTCCTATTTTTTTACCTTGAGAGACATTGTCTTTTTGTATGGGTTTAATGTTATATTTTTACTCTGTATTGGAAAAGGATTTATACTGTACTATGTGATTTTCCCTTTGGGAATTAGCTCTGATGAGATTTTATTTATTTTGATAATAAAGATTGCAATTTTTTTAGCATTATTTGATTACAGTTGTGAAATCATTCCTTGATTGAGACTTCGGTCTTCTTCAGTTGATATTAGAGTTTAGTGGAGTGATCAGACTTTAAAAGGGACTGGTTGTTATTTACAATTATCTGTGTGTGTAACTGGGCCTTTAGATTTGCCGAGCACTAAGCAAACCACTACAATTAGTTATCTTGGAACATTTCATCCCATTGGGACATTTATTCTCTCTATAAATACTGTAAGCAGCTACCAATTGATCTTGAACTCGTTATTATTGTGTGCCAGAGTTCATCTATTATTTTGGAAACTGCAGACAGTCATTGGTGTTCTGTAATACAGCAGGTAAAGTCTGAAGTGTTTAGTTCTGTCATCAACTAAAAGATGGTACTGGAAACCAAATCTGCTGATGGTGTGTCCGATCGGGGCTGTGTAGAGAGAGAAGAGAAGAGGGCCAAGGACTGAACCCTGAGGGACCCCAATAGTGAGAGGAAGAGGGGAGGAAGTGGAGCCAGAGAATGATACACTGAAAGAGCGGTCAGAAAGATAGGACGAGAACCAGGAGAGAGCCAAGAACTGAACCCTGAGGGACCCCAATAGTGAGAGGAAGAGGGGAGGAAGTGGAGCCAGCAAATGATACACTGAAAGAGCGGTCAGAAAGATAGGACGAGAACCAGGAGAGAGCCAAGAACTGAACCCTGAGGGACCCCAATAGTGAGAGGAAGAGGGGAGGAAGTGGAGCCAGCAAATGATACACTGAAAGAGCGGTCAGAAAGATAGGACGAGAACCAGGAGAGAGCCAAGAACTGAACCCTGAGGGACCCCAATAGTGAGAGGAAGAGGGGAGGAAGTGGAGCCAGCAAATGATACACTGAAAGAGCGGTCAGAAAGATAGGAGGAGAGCCAGGAGAGAGCAGTGTCCTTTAAGCCGATGGAGTGCAGCATGGAGAGTAGGAGATGGTGGTCAACAGAGAGGTCAAGAAGAATAAGCAGAGTGGTCACCATTAAGTTTTGCCGTCAGTAGGTCATTAGTCCCTTTGATGAGGGCAGTTTCTGTAGAATGTAGGGGGCGGAAACCAGACTGTAAAGAGAGTAAGTGGGACCCGAACAGTATAGTACGAAACAATTTACAATCTAGATGTTTTTCCGCAAGCAGAAGTGAAACAAGGTGTAGGCAATTGTAACAATTAACTGCTAGTGTTTGAGTCTTTGGAAAGTACCGTTTTTCTATGTAGCTATGGTTGTGGGCAGAAACTGTGGCAGATTATCCAGGTGCCTGGGACTGACGCACGTAATCAGGCTTCAGGACACAGAGGGAAACTCTGATACATTTATTATTATACCCCTCCGCCCATCACAAAAAGAAAACATCCATATTTCAAAATTGGCAGCTGCTAAATATTGGGTGGGTAACATGTGCCGCACACACAAAGAAGATGCTCTTAGGCTTTAATGCATCGGTCACCTCCATAAACAGCCTGCAGATATAGTGGGAATCTGCAAGCAAATAGTGTTTGAACTCTGTCTGCTAGGAATTACTTCTTATAACTGTAGAAATTGCACACAAGCCTCAGACCAGAAAGGCTGGTGGATCCAGAGGACAAGACTACCTCCTCTCTCGAGAGGCTGAGCCGCAGTTTCAGTCACAACCCATGGACAAGGATGTGACCGTCTTTAGAAAGTTCATTTACTTATTTTCACTGGACAGCCCCATTTATCACCTATACAGAAGAGGCGTTCACAGGTTCAGTATCCTTGCTGTATGCGCCTCCATTTTTCCTTTTTCCAACATGTCCAGATCATTCTAGGTGAGCGACTCACATACAAGATGTCACTCCATGCATTTTGCATTTCAAAATAAGCAGACTTGAAATCGATGCATCCGTTAAAATGTATTAATCCCACACAGTAAACAGTTTAAACAGAACAAAAGTTGCACGTACCAATACAGCACCACCTCCAGAAAATAAAGAAAAAGAAAAAAAAGCTTTCTGCTCTTTACTACTGGAAAAAATTCTATGGGCCTCATCAGCTCATCAGAATATGGTAAAATAAACTTTAAGTTTTGATTTTTTTTAAACAATTGTGAAAGAAAAAAAAAATTGGCATAACCATAATACTGCCCTGCAGAATAAAGTTGCTAGGTCATTTGGAGAGTGTAGCATATGTTAGCCCGGCACTAGACTTCCATGTTAAGAAAAAATACATATATATGGTATATATTCCACCTTCCTCCATCATCATAAACCAATCCTAGTGTATATGGCACCCTTCACACCGCACACAAATAAGCAAGCGATTCTACTCGCCTCCTCTCTCCAATGCGCAGTGGCCTCTACTGATGCCAACAACACACACAGAGGTCAACTGCCGGGATATTCTCTACTCCCTGCCTGGAATTATAGGCGAGTGGAGCAGCAAATACGCTTTGCCTTTCATGGTCTGTCTTCAATAAAATGGCGCAGGGGCTGTATTTTTGGGAGTAAAGCATAATTTTTACAGCACCTTGCGACATGGAAATTAATTATTCTATACCTCCTTTTTCCCCACAATAACTAAAGTATAACAGCGCAACAGGCAAAAAAAAAAAAAAAAAACACACAAAAAAAAAAAGGCTTCGTCTTTGGCTTCGGAACCCACCAGGCATTTAGCTTTTACTTTGGGAGCTTTCTGGGCGTACACACTAATGGAAAGTCTTGCTATGAGCATTTAACTAGATGGTGAGTTAATTTTTGAATTTGTAGCAGAATTATTAGTTATACAGTATCGGTCATTTTATACTTAATATTTGAAGGATATAAAAGTAGATGTGATTTAATAAGTTGATGGCATGATATTTTGAAAGCTACGGTAAAGCATTTTAAACTTCTCAATTAAAGACTTTATAGTAGGGTATAAAAAATTAGTCAAACGTTTCATCCGGAAAACTTGTGTGATTTAATGCATTTGCAATCCCTGTGGCATCTGTGTGCCATCGATGTGGCACTGTACATACAGGTGCATCTCAATGAATTAGAATATCATCAAAATGTGAATTTTTTCAGAAATTCAATACAAAAAGTGAAATACATTATATACAGTGCTGTGCAAAGTAATTGGGACAAAGCATTTTGTAAGAAAAATTGTAAGTTGGGGTTACCAGTCAGTGATTCAAACCAGTTTTAACTGCTTTAAATAGGTGTGAGTGTACAACTTTGAGTAACAAAATGCAGTTTGACTGGTTTTAGTCAGAAAATAACAGCTGGCTGCCCCCTCAGCTTCAGTTGAGAGCTTGTTTCTGTGAGGAGTGGTTTAGTGTACTTTTTCTCTCAGTGTGATTTGTGCCTGTAAAAATGGATGTTACTCCACGGAAGAGGTCTAGAATTATAACTCTTAATGAACAAACAAGTCTGACTGTAAAGGTACCTATACACGCCGCCACTGTGCCTAGCAACAGGTATCAACCGCACGTGCACGTTTTCAACGGTTGATACCGCTCGCTGATGCCGCGTATACACACCGCCATTGCGTTGTCAACTGAACGTATCTTTGTTCTCTGGAAGTTCCCACAGAACCTGCGGATAACTTCCTGTTGAATACCTTCGCTACTTCACACGCCGCTACCACAAAGGAATATGGGCGTACATCTTTCGCGCCGCAAGTACATAGGCGTGACAGAGTTGTGTATTCCGTGACGCTAATACGCTGATTGGACAACGCAATACTATCATGATTGGCCAGCCTGTGCAGGAAGGCTGGCTAATACATGACGCCATTGCAATTGTGGACTGTGAATGGATAGCTCTTTAGATATGGCGCTCTGTGAAGGGACAGCCAATCGTAACACAGTAGCCCCCACCAATGATCGCTGATGGGGCACGGAATCCATGACGCTGTGTCACATCCCTGGGAGTTCACTAGGCGACGGAAATTCCATCCCTGTGCCCCGTTTAGACGCCACTACCATGGCAATTGTGCCTTTGTGTTGCCTTGGGTTTTTGAGCACGGCTCAGAAACAGATATCCGAATCAACAGTGGGTATCGCGATCAACTTCCCAATTTACACACCGCCATTTCGTAGCAATTTCATGGCAACAGACACAAAAATCCTAGCTAGCACCCAGTGGCGGTGTGTAAAGGTACCTTCAGGGTACCGTTACACGTTGCAACATTGCATGCAATTTCACTGGCAATTTGCTGGTTGCAGTGAAATCATGGACACATTATTCCATTTGTACACGGCAACAAAATAGAACAATGTGTCCATGATTTCACTGCAACCAGCAAATTGCCAGTGAAATTGCAAGCAATATTGCTGTGTGTGACGGTACCTTAAAAGAGAAATCGCTTCCACCGGTGGTATTGAAAAATCTACCGTTTCAAGAATAATTCGCACACAATGAAACTGGATCGTTTTCTCCAAAACGAAAAGGGAACTATGGAAAAAAAAGGAAAACAACACCAAGAACTGATAAAACACTTATCAGCAATAGTAAAACGAATGCAAGAAAAACAAGTAAAGACTTGCTTTGTCCCAATTAATTTGCACAGCACTGTAGAGTCATTACTGAGTGATCTATTTCAAGTATTTACTTCTGAAAATGTTGATTATGGCTTACAGCCAATGAAAACCCAAAGGTCATTATTTCAGGAGGATGAACGGTTAAAAACCACGCAGCCGTATTCCACGAGACTTTAAAGGGTGAAAATAATATTGATTAGTCAACTTGTTTCAGAAAGCCCTGAAACACAGAAGTACAATATTGATTTGTCCTGAGAAAGGGGCAAGGGAAACCTGAAACGCATTGACTAATAAATTAATATCATATTCACCCTTTGATGTCTTGTGGAATACGGCAGCGCGGTTTTTAACCCTTCATCTTTCCTACTCTATATGCACCACACTGGGGACTGCAGCAGCCGTGATAGGCTTTTCTTGTGGTTGCGCCTCTCAACCACACAAGCTGAGGCCTCTGATACCTAATATTCTAATTCATTGAGATGCACTATCAAAAATCAACATCATATTGCAATGTTTCAGGGCGTTTTTGGGAGTCCTGAAACACGACTAATAAATCAATATTATTTTCACCCTTTGGTGTCTCGTGGAGTACGGCAGCACAGTTTTTAACCCTTCATTCTCCCTACTCTATATGCACCACGATGGGGACTACAGCAGCCATGATATGCTTTTATAGTGGTTGTGACTCACAACCACACAACGTGAAGCTTCTGATATTTACTAGTGCATCTCAATGAACATCAAAAATCAATGTCATATTGCAATGTTTCAGGGAGTTTTTGGGAGCCCTGAAACACAATGACTAATAAATCAATATTATATTTACCCCTTGATGCCTCGTGGAATACAGCAGTGCGGTTTTTAACCCTTCATCCTCCCTACTTTCATTGTCCGTAAGCCATAATCAACATAAACACTTGAAGTAGATCACTGTTTGTAATGACTATATAATATATGCATTTCACTTTATGTATTGAATGACTGAAATAAATTAACTTTGATATTTTAATTCATTGAGATGCACCTGTATATATAGTGTACAGTGATCAAATACAGTTAATAATGGCAGTGTATCCGTAAACGTCAGCAGCTATATGGATGACCTGTGTGTGATTCAGTTACAGCACGATTCTCATCTGACATACAGAAGATAATTGTGCAGCTGCATTTCCCTTCACCCCCCTTCACATGCACATTTGGGCCGTGAAAAACCCAAGTGAGTAACATTCAGTGAGTGTCCAAAAATATGGTGGTGTGAATGTAGCCTTACACCATAGAGCTGCACAGGGAAAAGTTAGGCCATGTGCACACGTTCAGTATTTGGTTAGTCTTTTACCTCAGGATTTGTAGACAAAGCCAGGAGTGGAGCAATCAGAGGAAAAGTCTAATAGAAACACCTGCACCACTTCTGTATTTATCACCCACTCCTGGTTTTGGCTACAAATCATGAGGTAAAAAACTCATCAAATACTCAGCGTGTGCACGTGACCTAAGGGAAATCTGCCCACTGTGGATTGTATCTGACACACCCTCTGCTGTCTCTGCGAGGAAACGAAACTGAAGCAAAGACAAAAATAGAGCGGCAGCTGTGAAGGAGCAGAGAGTTATGAAGCATGTCAGCAACAAGCACCGCTTACTGCTGATCTGGAAGTGGACAGACCCTGAAGCACCCTATAGGATAAAGACAAAGGGGGGGTTTATGAACTGCATTTTTTTTTTTTTTTTTAAAAGAAGAAACATTTCAGACCACAGAAAAAATTCAACCTACCCAATCGTTGACAATCATGCATCGAACGAAATAAAAAATTTCCAACATTCATTAAGTTGGAAAATCATTTAAAGAAAAAATTGCAATGACATGCTAAAATATATTTTATTAGATATTAAAAATAAAAAGCACAGAGCACGTGGCAATAATGATCCAATGATAGAAAACCAATGACACTGGAGAACAAACAGGTGATCACAGACTATTCGTGTGCATCTTAACAGGACCAAAGCGAAAGAAGAAAGAAGCTGGACATTCAGAAAAAGAATGCAGCAAAGAGATAATAACAAAGGGCCCAATACATAGCTAGCTAGTAATGAAGTCACAAACAGTAAAAAAATTTCTCTGCAGCACTCGGCTACTACCAATAATGCACACATGCTAACAAGCGGAATATGAGGAAAAAAATTTGAAAACTTATATATATTTTTTTTTTAAACTCACATATTTTTTTTTATTTTCTGAGGTTCTTGGTACATACATTGGCCAATGTCTGTTTGCTCATCAACTTCGACATGGTGACCTCAGGTCTGGTGAGTCCTAAGCCGACATCCCTGTCCTCCTTGTCTCCATGTCTGTACTTAGCGCCCTCATCGCCCACAGGTGGTCTGAGGTTGAGATGGTGTCCACCCACTCAGAAGTGGGACAGGGAGGACAAGGAGGACAGGGATGTCAGCTTAGGACTCATCAGACCTGAGGTCACCGTGTCGTGGTTGATGAGCAGACAGACATTGGCCAATGTATGTACCAAGAACCTCAGAAAATAAAAAAAATAAGAATAGAGTTTAAAAAAAAAAAAAAATGTTCACATTTTTTTCCTCATATACCACTTGTTAGCATGTGTGCATTATTGGTAGTAGCGGAGTGCTGCAGAGAAATTTTTTCTGGTTGTTTGTTCCAGCATCCCTGCTGGCACCTGGCAGTCTGAGTGCTGTATAGTAATGAAGTCAGATACCTGTGTGTTCGTTAGAGTAGAAAGAAAAATCAGCACCCATTTGAAAAAGATTCCGTTTATTCAAGCATAACTGCAGGATGATCAGTGCGGGGAGAGGGAGGGGAGTGAGGAGTCGGAGATGACGGCTCGCTGTTTTGTGAATAGGACCCGTTGAAGCAGTAACACCGCGAAACAGTGAGCCATCATCCACCAACTCCTCACTCCCCTCCCTATCCCCGCACAGATCATCCAGCAGTGATGCTTGAATAAACGGAACCTTCTTCAAATGGTGAGTGCCGCTTCTTAATTCTACTCTTAACAAATTCAGAGGATCATAATCAGGATTGATGGGCTTTAAAATGTCCCCTATAGGGTCCGTGATTATTTAACCCTTCATTCACTGGAAATACCTGTGTTATCAGCAGTGCCACCTCCCAACGCACGTTTCGGTGTATGTGCCTTCTTCCTGGAGGAGTGGCATCATGCTGTACAGGATATCAACAAATACTAACTAGAGCCCTCATATCCAGACACGCTATACCATGTTTCTTGATTGGCTTCCAGTTAGTTTTTATTGATATCCTGTACAGCATGATGTCACTCCCCAAGGAAGAAGGCACATACACCGAAACGAGTATTGGGAGGTGGCACTGCTGATCACATACAGGTACTTGACTTCATTATTAGCCATCTATGTATTGGGCACTTTGTTTTTATTATCTCTTTGCTGCATTCTTTTTTTTTTTAGTCCACTTTATTTCACTTTAGTCCTCTTAAAATACTGTTAGTCTGATTACCAGTGCCATTGCTTTTCTATCATTATTGCCACAAACTATTATCTAATAGATAATTATATTTTATGAGTCATTGTAATGCTTTTTTTCTTAATATGATTTTCTATATTAATATAGGAATCTGACAGTCTGTTCTTTAGTCCTACACACACTTACTAAATTTTTTTTTTTTTTAGTATTTATATTCATTACTGCTTCATTGAAGTTATATTTATACAGGTGGTGCAATCTTAGCTCTCCAATGTTCATGGGATCATAACCTTATCCATTACCAATTTTGTGGAACGAAGTCATACTAGACATGGCACAATGGGCTGCAACCTTTTGCTGGTTCTGGCTGCAAAATGACTCCCACTATTACAAACCATCTTATTCACCCTTGTGAATCACAATATTATGTACAAAATGTAAAAGGAAACCTAATAGCGTGATATTTTATGTACTACATGCAAGGCAAAGCTGTGGTTTAAAATGCTTTTTATTGAAATCCTTCATATTTACAAGGGTAACTCTGCAGTGAATGGAGCTTTCAATGGACACACACTATGGACCACATTGACCAAAAATGGCAGAACTTTCGCCAAATCTAAAATTTCAACTCTGCCACTCCATATTTACCTAACGTGGCCTCTTAGGCTATGTGCTGACACAGAGTTTGGCAGTCAAAAATCTGCACCTGTCAGAAATACGCACCCAAAACATCCTTGTGCCAATGGTGTGTTTTTGCTGCGTTTTTTCATGCTGCGTTTGTTTTTAGTAAGTGTTCATTGTTACAATGGTGAATAAAGCTAGGCTAGGCAAAAAAAGAAAAAGGGGTTTCAAGATGTCATGATGTGACGTGGGGCTCTGCTGTATTTTTGGTCACCACCACAGGCACAGCAGGCAGGTATAGAATGCCACCCACCCCCACCTGGTGTTACCTGGCTGGTAATCAAAATACAGGGGGAACATCCCCCCCCATTTTTTTTTTTTTTTTTATATATAGAAGAAAAAAAAATCCTCAGCATGGGGAGGCCCAAGCGTTCTGGGCCCCCTCATTCTGCGAATTGCAACCCGCAACAAGTGCCCCAGAAAATGGCATTCATTGTAGTGCCATTTTCTGGAGCTGTACCGGACTCTTCCAATGGGTAATAAAGAGGTTAATGCCACCTGAATATTACCAGCTGGCACTAAGCCGAGGTTCATAATGTCGACCCAACGTTTGACCCGGCCATTATGAATGTCGATTAAATAGTACCTAACAGAGAAAAATCATTTTACTTGGAACAAAAACACCATTTTCATCTTTCTTAATTCCATGCAAACCCTCCACGATCCTCTGCAACGACTGTTTACGGCGAAATCTGAAACTGACCGCATTTCAGCTTTCACTACGAGTGGGGTGACGTCACGATCTAGGTCATCCAAGTTCATCTCGAGTGGTGCGGCTCTATAACCTGAGGTTAACTTTACAGTGTCACAGTGGCACCCAAACTAGTGATTTTTGGGTCCTGCTGTGACAAGCATTGCACGGTAAAGTTCACCTTCGGTCAGAGAGCTGCGTCAATCAAGATAAACCAGACCGTGATGTCACCACTCTCACAGCAGAAGCCGAAACTCAGTCAGTTTCGGGTTACAGTGTGAACGGTCATCGCAGAGTATCGTGGAGGGTTATGTGTGAGTAATAAAGATGGAAATGGTGTTTTTTGTTCAAATAAAATTATTTTTCTCCGTGTTGTGTATTATTTACTAGAGATTGATAATGGGCAGCTCTAACATTGGCCCGACATTATGAATCTTGGGCTTAGTGCAAGCTGGCAATATTCCGCTGGCACTAACCCTTGTATTAACCAGTCTGCCACCACAGGGAAGCTAGAAAAGTAGGGTACAAATGGTGCCAATGATGAATGCGCCATTGTCTCGTGCGAATGGGGGGGGGGATGGGTGTTTGGAAAGGCAGAATGCTCGGGCTTCCCCATGCTGAGGATTCCAGTCCCCAGCCGCCTAGTTGTACCTGGCTGGAAAAAAAGGGCAAAGCTAATTTTTTTTCTTTTTTTAATTATTTCAAGAAATAATAAAAAGAAAAAAAAAAAAGCTCCCCTGTGTTCAGGAAGCTGGAGGCTGGTGGCCGCCCTTACTTGCCTGCTGTGCCTGTGTTGGTGCCCAAAAATAGTGCAGAGCCCTATTTTATCAGCACAATATATACTCACTACATACGCAAATACTTCGTCAACACAGCTGCATATCACAGAGCTAACACTGAGGTCTGTGTGAAAATCGAGGCAAAATACGCTGCAAGAATTGACATGCTGCAGATTTTCTGATAATAAAAATCGTGGCATTTGCGCCGTGGGAAAACCCTCAGCATGGGCACAGGTCTTTTGCGTTTACATACCTTGCTTGCATGTCATTGTGCTGCAGATTTGTGACAGATCTGAAACATAGCCACAATAAAATCGCGGCTAAATACACGGAAAACTCACAGCGTGGGCACATAGCCTTAAGAATAAAATTGGAGCAAATTACGCCAGTGCAACTTTGTAAACATGAAAGAATACTTCCCAATGTTAGAGAAGACCAATGTGTTGTATATTTATGCCGAAATGTGAAAATTGCTAATTCTTGAAATATATTAAAATAGTACAATTCACAAAAGGTAAAATAAAAAATCTCGAGATGAATATGTCAAATGTCGCACCTTAATATCTAAAAAATCACAAAGTCACAAACAGATTTTTAACTTGTTAAAAAACTAGTTGTAACAAATGTATTTGTTCCACATCTTTTTTAACATCAGTCTAGAATGTGTGACTTTTTTGCAACTGTTATGTAGAAATGCAATGCAGGTATGTCGCATTTCACATTAAATCATTTTTAAGCTTTGGCATAGATACTAAAAATAATACACTATAAAGGCATAAAGATTGGTAAATTTAAGTTAGGTATTTTATGACAATAAAACGTCGCAGTTTGCTGAAAAACTTTGGCGTAAATGCAATGGCAGATGTCCCTATATATGTTCATTTATTTAATAAAGCAGCACTACAGGACTTTTTATGATGCTTACTCATTAGCAATGTCACATCAGTTGCATCCATGCATTTTCCTCCTTGATTATGGCCCACTGTGTCATGCGGTCTTCAAGCCGGAATACCAGCCCAGTACATGTATGGAAAGGATGTCTGTCTCTGATTTCCTGTGACCTAAAGAATGACCAAATCGTATCTCACCCTTCTCCTTGCAGCTTTTATGTTCCACTTTCCTGTAGGTCCTTTAATGCATCAGACAAAATAATTTCTGCTATAAGGAAAGTGATTAAGTAGGGAAATGCATAGAGTGAACAGCTGCAGCTCCCCCTATACATTCAGCGATACTCAATATTATCTTCAATCACTGCATTGAGAATCTCCACTGTATCCTAAAAGATGCTACTTCAGCCTATATATCCCCCAACCTCCAGCTTGTTAAAGATGACAAAGAGAAACTTCTCACAAGCAGATGGCAGGGGAGACAGATAAGCTGCATTATGCAGGATACAGAGACTTTGGGGACAACAGTTCTAGGTCACTAACCTATAACTTGCTGCTCTTAGATTGTGCTCAGAGGGGAGCAAGTGAGGTGATGAGACACCATCATCTACAAAGTGTAATCAGAGGAAAAGAATGGATCAACATGACAATCAAAAATATACTGAAGTGCTGCTTTAAGTGGAACAGGTTTTTTTATACACATTTTTCTTCCAGATTTTGGCCTTATCTACTACCCAAGTGATGGCATTTCAAAGTACAAAGAAACGTGCATTTAAAAAGTGTTTTTTTTTCTTTCTTTCTTGCAGCCCATACTTATGTTCAATTTATACATAGAACACATTAAAAAAATTAAGCCAAATAAAACATTGAAAGAGTCCAGGTTGGTTTACTTATCACTGTTCCTATCATGCCCCAATGTGTACCAGCTGGGTAACATTACAGCTGCATTGGCAAGGGCTAATGGAAACCAGGGTTAAGATGTTCTGAACCATTCCAAATATTGTGTGTCAAACTTAAGTAGATTTCCAGCGATCCCATTGTGATCTGCCTGGACCAGCAGCAATAATTAAGAGATCCAGTTCGGCTACAGGTAAATTCATATGCAACTTCCAGGTCTGTCTAGAATCGGACTAATCCACAGAGATGTAGGTGAGTGGGGATACCAGAGTCTATATACGAGCGCTTCTGATAAATGATAAAGGAATCCAAACATATGTATACAGGCAACTCCGGAGAATTACAGAACCTTCTGTGTAGGAGCTTTGAAGAATGTAAAGGGGGTGAGGAACAAGTGTATTCTCCTACCCAAAGACACCAAACACTCTGCAGGCAGTGCGATGGACGAGGTTATACTGGTCAGGCTCTTACATTTTATTTGAGAAATTCATTCATGCCTTGTTCAGTTTTTCCTTCACACATGAGCACACAAAGAGGTATTTAAACCGAGATGGAGTCAAAATAATATTAATTAAAAAAAAATACACTTCTCTAATAAACAGAGACATAAGATGCTGCTGATGTTGAGAAGTCTGATTAAATATTGTCCTTATTCCAGGTTAAAACACTTGTACAGAGGAGGAAGGGATTGGAGGGGGGATACAAGACTTTTTGAGACTGGAGGTTCAGGGACGTGGACTCGTTAACCAAACTGGAAAAAGAAGTTTCCGGGTCCAGATGCTGCAAGAGATAAGAGACTTTATTAATACACAATTATCAGACAGAAAAGGCATGAAGAGTATTGAATATTTAAAGGTAATCGGTCATCAGGTTTTTTGCTACCCCACCTGTGAAGAGCATGACGTAGAGGCAGAGACCCCAATTCCAGTCATGTATCACGTACGTTACTGGGTGCTGCAGATCTAATAGTTCACTGAATGTTGAGCTCTGTATAACCCCTCCCACACCACTGATTGGCAGCATTCTGTGTACACTGTGCATAGGCAGAAAGCTGCCAATCAGAGGTGGAGTTGGACTACTTGGCAGAGTGAATTTCCTGCTGATAACTTTAAAAGACTGGAGTTACACTAGTGAATGACTTGGGCACCAACAGCATTGCACTGCCCGAACAGGTAGATTATTATTATTTATTTATATAGCGCCATTAGGTTCCATGGCGCTTTACATGAGGATGAGGGAGACAAGAACAAGTACACTAAATCTAGGCGATCAGGACGTACAGGTACTGGAGGGGCAGGGACCCTGTCCACGAGGGCTCACAGTCTATAAGGGGCGGGGGGTTAGGATACAGTAGGATGGGGGAATGTCAGGTATGGGGCGGTCGCCTTGGTCTCATGGCAGGTTGTAGGCTTGACGGAACAGGTGAGTCTTCAGGTGACACTTGAAGCTTCTCAGGGTAGGAGAGTGTCTGTCGTATTGGGACAGGGAGTTCCAGAGTAAGGCAGATGCCAAACATGAATCTGACACGCTCAGGTCAGGAGAGCCGCAGACAGTCCGGGCACTTTCATACAAGTCATACGGCTGTGAGACTCTAGCCTATGAATCAGGGCTACGTAGTTGGTAAGCCAAACCTTTAACTCCAATTCAGACTCCTCAACTTCCCTAAATCTAACTCCACAGCCCTGCTAAAAGCTACACTGAGCAGCCCAGCAAGTGCCACATCACTGGAATCAGGGTCTCTGCCTGTAAATCATGATATTTTTAGATGCAATAGAATAAAACCTGATTACATATCAGTTGAAGCAGATGGTATTTAAACGGGTGACCTCATAATGATAACCCCCATCCATCATCCATGTGTGTTATTGCAGAAGAAGGAGCCACTAACAAGTAGAGCTGTCACTGTGGGCCACTCGTCATTCATCTGAATGGTCCCCATGTAACACGATATTTGCAGTGCTATTCAACTTTCCTCAGTCATATTTTGTCATAGGATATGTGAACCTTTGCAACCAATTATCTTTTATTATTTTCTCAAATTCAGATTTAGACAAAAATGCTGCAATTTGAGTATGAAATTAGATGAGAGTCCTCCATTCAAACCTATGGGTGCGAGAAAAAATTAAATCGGATGACACATAATAATTCGAGTTTCACAGATCCATTACCATTCTATAGCATAGTCCTGTCAATGATCAGAGCTGGCACAGGGCAAGCACAGCATGCGTATTGTCTATATAATGGTGTCAAGAGAAGGGTCTCTCCAGCAGCTGCACATTACATACATAGATGTACAGTGTCTATTAGTGTACACTGACTACCCTTCTCCTTACAGAGCGTGGACAATACTGTCAATTCACAGCACATCATTCTTAGCCATTCATTTGCATTAAGTCTCAAAATGTGGGAACATGAGACAAAAATGTGTCATCAGGGCCTCTTATAACGGAGGAGTTACACAGTGACAGCACTCATTTATTTTCATAATTCAACAGCATAAAAGAGGGAACATTGTAATCTATATTAAATATGCTTCTTTCAGCATTTATCAGACACTTCTTTTACCTGCACTGATCATGCAAAAATTGCTCTAATCTGTCTACAGATCTGTCTTCAGTGAGAGATCAAATGACACCTTTGGCTAGAAGTCTATGGTGAGGTAAGATGGAGGGAGACAGGAACAGAGAGAGACCGAGAACCTGCTGAAGCTTCTAGTGCAGAAGGGAGTATAGTGTATCATCTACTTATATAATCCGCAGTTGGGAATTCGGGCGTTGTCGCCGAATCCCAACATGCTTTGCGGGACTGCGAGTGATGACGCGCAGCGTCATCACGAGCCGCAGACCCGCACCACTGTAAAAAAAAAAAAAAAAAGTTAATGCTCACCTCTCCCCGAGCCCCCGCCGTCTCCTGCCGTCTTCCTCCAAGCTTCCGGTGGCTGCCACAGGCTCCGAGTGTCTGCAGAGCTCTTCTATTGCAGTTCAAGGACCTGTGGTGATGTCACAGTCACGTGACACCAGGTTACTCCATGGTAACCTGGTGTCACGTGACTGTGACATCACCACAGGTCCTTGAAGTGCAATAGAAGAGCTCTGCAGACACTCGGAGCCTGTGGCAGCCACCGGAAGCTTGGAGGAAGACGGCAGGAGACGGCGGGGGCTCGGGGAGAGGTGAGCATTAACTTTTTTTTTTTTTTTTAACCCCTGCCTTCCTGTTTGGAGACCTTTTACTGTACTGAGCATGCTCAGTACAGTAATGTCTCCTCCAGCCTTACAGCCTCCCCATCCTCACTGCCTCCTCCAGCCTCAGTCTCCTCCAGCCTCACAGCCTCCCCATCCTCACAGCCTCCTACAGCCTCCTCCAGCCTCACAGCCTCCCCATCCTCACAGCCTCCTACAGCCTCACACCCTCCTCAAGCCTCACAGCCTCCCCATCCTCACAGCCTCCTCCAGCCTCACAGCCTCCTCCAGCCTCACAGCCTCCTCCAGCCTCACACCCTCTTCAGCCTCACACCCTCCTCCAGCCTCACACCCTCCTCCAGCCTCACAGCCTCCTCCAGCCTCACTGTCTCCTCCAGCCTCACATCCTCCTCCAGCCTCACAGCCTCCCCATCCTCACAGCCTCCTCCAGCCTCACAGCCTCCCAGCCTCCTCCAGCCTCACAGCCTCCCCATCCTCACAGCCTCCTCCAGCCTCACACCCTCCTCATCCTCACTGCCTCCTCCAGCCTCACTGTCTCCTCCAGCCTCACAGCCTCCCCATCCTCACAGCCTTCTCCAGCCTCACAGCCTCCTCCAGCCTCACAGCCTCCCCATCCTCACAGCCTCCTCCAGCCTCACAGCCTCCTCCAGCCTCACAGCCTCCTCCAGCCTCACAGCCTCCCCATCCTCACTGCCTCCTCCAGCCTCACAGTCTCCTCCAGCCTCACAGTCTCCTCCAGCCTCACATCCTCCTCCAGCCTCACAGCCTCCCCATCCTCACAGCCTCCTCCAGCCTCACAGCCTCCCCATCCTCACAGCCTCCTCCAGCCTCACAGCCTCCTCCAGCCTCACAGCCTCCCCATCCTCACAGCCTCCTACAGCCTCACAGCATCCCCATCCTCACATCCTCCTCCAGCCTCACATCCTCCTCCAGCCTCACAGCCTCCCCATCCTCACAGCCTCCTCCAGCCTCACAGCCTCCTCCAGCCTCACAGCCTCCTCCAGCCTCACAGCCTCCTCCAGCCTCACAGCCTCCTCCAGCCTCACAGCCTCCTCCAGCCTCACTGCCTCCTCCAGCCTCACTGCCTCCTCCAGCCTCACTGCCTCCTCCAGCCTCACTGCCTCCCCATCCTCACAGCCTCCTCCAGCCTCACATCCTCCTCCAGCCTCACACCCTCCTCCAGCCTCACACCCTCCTCCAGCCTCACAGCCTCCTCCAGCCTCACAGCCTCCCATCCTCACAGCCTCCTCCAGCCTCACAGCCTCCTCCAGCCTCACAGCCTCCTCCAGCCTCACAGCCTCCTCCAGCCTCACAGCCTCCTCCAGCCTCACAGCCTCCTCCAGCCTCACACCCTCCTCCAGCCTCACACCCTCCTCCAGCCTCACACCCTCCTCCAGCCTCACAGCCTCCTCCAGCCTCACAGCCTCCCCATCCTCACAGCCTCCTCCAGCCTCACAGCCTCCTCCAGCCTCACAGCCTCCCCATCCTCACAGCCTCCTCCAGCCTCACAGCCTCCTCCAGCCTCACAGCCTCCCCATCCTCACAGCCTCCTCCACCCTCACAGCCTCCTCCAGCCTCACAGCCTCCTCCACCCTCACATCCTCCTCCAGCCTCACAGCCTCCTCCAGCCTCACAGCCTCCTCCAGCCTCACAGCCTCCTCCAGCCTCACAGCCTCCTCCATCCTCAGCCGCACTACCTGACACCGCTGCCATCCTGCCAACCGTCGGCCCCGCACCATCGCCACCGCCCTCGCGCCCTCTGCGAGGTCCATGCTGCCCGGATGCCGCCGGAGCCTTCCGCCCCTCGCCACTCTCTCACCGCTGGGCTCTCAATGTCGCCATACTGCTGGAGTAGCGGTCTACGGGCTGTGGCCGGGTGCCAGGAGCCAGAGACGTCGTCCTGTGGCCGCCAACAGCCAATGGGAGTGAGCGGACCGTGTCAGCCTGCAAAGCCTGACACGCCCCGCTCACTCCCATTGCCTGCCCCTGCAAGCGGATTGGGCGCTGTGTTGTACACACGGGACGCCCATCCCATTGCCCAGGACTTGGCGTCCTAGACCAATCGGATGACCGTCCTGTCTTTACCACACACCGCCCAATCCGCTCCTTCCGCTCAGGTCACATGTGTGACCTGAGGGCAAGAACTGATCCCTCTCTGCATCACCCAACCCGCCGCAGAGGACAATGCCGTGTGACTGGGGCTGCGATCAGCCCCAGCATGCAGCCACGTCCTGCCGCCGAGCGGTGATGTCACCCTCCAGCCGCATCTCTCCTCACCCCTCCAGCCAGACCTCTCCTCACCCCTCCATCTGGACCTCTCCTCACCACTCCAGCCTCTGCTCTCCTCGCCCCTCCAGCCTCTGCTCCCCTCACTCCTCCAGCCTCCCGCCACATCATACTCTGCTATCCACAGAGCCCCCTCTATACTCTGACACCCACAGAGCCGCCTGTATACTCTCCTACCCACACAGCCGCCTGTATACTCTGCTACCCACAGAGCTGCCTCTATACTCTGCTACCCACAGAGCCGCCTCTATACTCTGCTACCCACAGAGCCGCCTGTATACTCTCCTACCCACAGACCCGCCTGTATTCTCTGCTACCCACAGAGCCGTTTCTATATTCTGCTACCCACACAGCCGCCTCTATACTCTGCTACCCACAGAGCCTTCTCTATACTCTGCTACACACAGAGCCGCCTGTATAATCTGCTAACCACAAACCCGCCTGTATACTCTGCTACCCACAGAGCCGCCTGTATACTTTTCTACCCAGAGAGCCGCCTGTATAATCTGCTACCCTCAGAGCAGTCTGTATACTCTGCTACCCACAGACCCGCCTGTATAGTCTGCTACCCACAGAGCCCCATATATACTCTACTAGCCACTCACCCGCCTGTATACACACAATTCATTTCACCGCGCTCCCGATGCAATTGCATCGGGCCTTTTTACTAGTTGTTATATAATGGACAGAAATAGTGGTGTACCTCAAAAGTACACACCTGAACGTTTATTCTGAAAAGTCATCTTAAAGTGCGGTTACACGTTGCAATGTCAGTGAAATAACCCTGGAGTCATATAAGCTGTCTTTGTGGAGGTTCTTTTAGCCAAATTTACTAAATTTAGAAGGGATAGGGAATATAAAGGACTAGTAACTTACATTTTTTTTATTAAGTGATAAATTTCATTTCTGGATCAGAAAGTTGTAATTAAAAAAAAAAAAAAAAAAAAAAAAAGGGTGTTGCCAGCCTTAGGCCCCTTTCACATATGCAATCCGGACAAAGAAACGCAACTGCCGCAAGTGCTGCGTACCGGCCGCACTTGGGGCAAGCCCCATGCATTGTCTATGGGGCTTGCGGTAAGGTGCGGCTGCGAAATGCAGTCAGCAGCGGGTTTTTTTCGCGGCCGCAACCGCACTTGCCACACCTTACTGCAAGCCCCATAGGTAATTCATGGGGCCTGCCGAAAGTGCGGCCGTTAGGCGGCAGATACAGTAAATCTACCGCATTTTGGTGAAAACGTCAGTGTGAAAGCAGCCTTAAAGGGTGTTTTCCCATGAACAAAGTTAATTTTAAACAATCGATCTTGGAATAATAATAATTTCTACAAATTGGTGTGTTATAGAAAATGTTCCTGTGCCGAGATAATCTTATATATGTGTCCCTGCTGTGTACTGTGTAATGGATGTGTCTGACCATACAGGAACATGGTCTGATCATACCACATCTCCTGTGCTGAGATAAGCTTATATATGTGTCCCTGCTATGTACTGTGTAATGGATATGTGTGACCATACAGGGACATGGGCTGAACATACCACATCTCCTGTACTGAGATAGCGGGGATACATATATAAGATTATCTCACCCGAGGAGATGTGGTATGATCAGATCATGTCTCTGTACAATCAGACACATCCATTACACAGTACATAGCAGGGACAGATATATAAGATTATCTCAGCACAGGAGATGTGGTATGATCAGACCATGTCCCTGTACGGTCAGACATGGGCATTACACAGTACATAGCAGGGACAGATATATAAGATTATCTCAGCACAGGCGATGTAGTATGTTCAGCCCATGTCCCTGTATAGTCAGACACATCCATTACACAGTACATAGCAGGGGCACATATATAAGATTATCTCAGCACAGGCGATGTAGTATGTTCAGCCCATGTCCCTGTATGGTCAGACACACCCATTACACAGTACATAGCAGGGGCACATATATAAGATTATCTCAGCACAGGCCGGCCCATGAGTGACAGGAACACTCGCGCAGTGAAGCGGGGCGGGTATCTGTGATCCATAGAAGTGATGAAGTCTCGGGAGACTTCGGCACTGATAGTGGTACCTGTTCCACTGCGTAGGCACGGGTGCCGCAGTCAGTGCCGAAGTCTCGTGAGATTAGTGTAGTCTCACGAGACTTTAGCATTGTTCTATGGCCCGCTGACACACGTTCCACTGCCCCGATACGAGTGTTCCTGTCGGGGCAGGAGATTTGATGCAGGGCGGATCAGCGAGATGTTCTACCAACATGACCCAAATAGCTTCCTCCGTGACTCAACAGGAGGCCAGCTGTGCACAGAATATAACTTCATATCACAGGTATGTGGGGTCACTCTGGGCATATACAGGGGTTGCATGATGTATAACCTGCTGGCCACAGTATAAAATGACCTAAAGGGGGGGAGGGGGAAGGGGGGACAGGTTCCCTTTAATATTCAATTACAAAAGTCCTTAATAATAAGACGGAGATTGACATATTAAAAGCAAAGCAGAGTGACTGCAACGTGATTTTTTCTTGCATTGCAATCGGACCGATGCTATTTAATGTCCGAGCACACATTTGCGAGTGTCGGGCGTTTTTTTTCTCATCCGACTGGCGGACAAGAAAGCAGTCACAACATGCTGCTATAGTATGCAATTCATGTGCGAGACTCGCCAATGCAAGTCTATGGGTCTGACAAAATGACGAACAACACACGGACATTCGCAAGGGATCAGTTTTTTTTCACTGATACATTCTCATTCTGCAGCTGAGAAAACTGTAAAATATTCCTGTAAATTCTACAGTAAATAGTTGCTGAGAAAAAAACCGAATTGCACACGGACACCACTCGGATGTGATCTGAGAAAAATGTCGGGCAGTCACATAGTAGTTGGGCCCCGTTAACACGCTGCGTGTTTGTCACTTCTTTTTATGCACGTTTTTGCCGCAAAAACGCATGTGCGTCTGCCTTTCCCAGCAAAGTGAATGAACATTATTAGCACTGGAAGAAACCCGCGTAAAAAAAAGTGCAATTCAAGTTGTTCTCTCGCATATTTTTACGCACGTTTTTCCCCTTAAAAAAGCGTGAGTAAAAAGACGTGACAAATATGCAGCGTGTGAACGCAGTTGGATGCAAAACGGACCAAAAAACGGACGTCACTCGTAAGACTCTCGGGAACGACAATCGGTCCACATTTTTTCTCGCCAGTGTGTTTCCACCCTAAAGCTCCAACTTCCTAGTAGAGCTCTGAATGTGGACGAGGATGGTGGTAGCCTTATCTACCCATGGTCCATAAAGGGCTGACTGGCCTCACTGGTCCATTCTGTAAAAAAAATCTACTGAAAGGGCCAGACATCTCCTCTCCATATAGAGCAGACATTAGAAACATCCAATTACTGGATAGGGATCACTTATTAATGTACAAAGCCATCAATCATACACAAATGGTTCTTGTAAAATCAGAATGTATTCATTTTTCTTCACATCCTCCTAAAACTCACCCTCAAAGCTGAAGCCTCCAGGACTACTGAAAAATGCCTTAAATATATTGTTGGCATCAAAATCTGAAAAAGAACAATAAAAAAAATATATTTTAATACGACAAATATACATGTGAATTGCTGAGCAGCATACAAAGCCAGCTCATCTTTCCACAGATTGGATAATGTTAGGTGCTGATGGGAGGATCATCCATAGCTTGGTCACCACACAATGTCTCACTTCCCATACCTTGGTCACCATACAATGTCTCCCCTCCCACAGCTTGGTCACCACACAATGTCTCCCCTTCCATAGCTTGGTCACCACACAATGTCTCACTTCCCATAGCTTGGTCACCATACAATGTCTCACTTCCCATACCTTGGTCACCATACAATGTCTCCCCTCCCACAGCTTGGTCACCACACAATGTCTCCCCTTCCATAGCTTGGTCACCACACAATGTCTCACCTCCCATAGCTTGGTCACCACACAAATGTCTCCCCTCCCATAGCTTGGTCACCATACAATGTCTCCCCTCCCATAGCTTGGTCACCACACAATGTCTCCCCTCCCATAGCTTGGTCACCACACAATGTCTCCCCACCCATAGCTTGGTCACCATACAATGTCACCCCTCCTATAGCTTGGTCACCATACAATGTCTCCCCTCCCATAGCTTGGTCACCATACAATGTCTCACCTCCCATAGCTTGGTCACCATACAATGTCTCACCTCCCATAGCTTGGTCACCATACAATGTCTCACTTCCCATATCTTGGTCACCATACAATGTCTCACTTCCCATACCTTGGTCACCATACAATGTCTCCCCTCCTGCCATAGCTTGGTCAGCATACAATGTCTCCCCTGCCATAGCTTGGTCACCATACAATGTCTCACTTCCCATAGCTTGGTCACTATACAATGTCTCCCCTGCCATAACTTGGTCACCACACAATGTCTCCCCTCCCATAGCTTGGTCACCATACAATGTCTCACTTCCCATACCTTGGTCACCATACAATGTCTCACCTCCCATAGCTTGGTCACCATACAATGTCTCACCTCCCATAGCTTGGTCTCCATACAATGTCTCACCTCCCATAGCTTGGTCACCATACAATGTCTCACTTCCCATAGCTTGGTCACCATACAATGTCTCACTTCCCATAGCTTGGTCACCATACAATGTCTCACCTCCCATAGCTTGGTCACCATACAATGTCTCACTTCCCATAGCTTGGTCACCATACAATGTCTCCCCTGCCATAGTTTGGTCACCATACAATGTCTCCCCTGCCATAGCTTGGTCACCATACAATGTCTCACTTCCCATACCTTGGTCACCATACAATGTCTCCCTCCCATAGCTTGGTCAGCATACAATGTCTCCCCTGCCATAGCTTGGTCACCATACAATGTCTCACTTCCCATAGCTTGGTCACTATACAATGTCTCCCCTGCCATAACTTGGTCACCATACAATGTCTCACTTCCCTTACCTTGGTCACCATACAATGTCTCCCCTGCCATAGCTTGGTCACCATACAATGTCTCCCCTGCCATAGCTTGGTCACCATACAATGTCTCACTTCCCATACCTTGGTCACCATACAATGTCTCCCCTCCCATAGCTTTGTCTCCATACAATGTCTCACTTCCCATAGCTTGGTCACCATACAATGTCTCACTTCCCATACCTTGGTCACCATACAATGTCTCCCCTCCCATAGCTTGGTCAGCATACAATGTCACCCCTGCCATAACTTGGTCACCATACAATGTCTTACTTCCCATAGCTTGGTCAACATACAATGTCTCCCCTGCCATAGCTTGGTCACCATACAATGTCTCCCCTGCCATAGCTTGGTCACCATACAATGTCTCACTTCCCATACCTTGGTCACCATACAATGTCTCCCCTCCCATAGCTTGGTCAGCATACAATGTCACCCCTGCCATAGCTTGGTCACCAATGTCACCCCTGCCATAGCTTGGTCACCATACAATGTCTCACTTCCCATAGCTTGGTCACTATACGATGTCTCCCCTGCCATAACTTGGTCACCATACAATGTCTCACTTCCCATAGCTTGGTCACCATACAATGTCTCCCCTGCCATAGCTTGGTCACCATACAATGTCTCCCCTGCCATAGCTTGGTCACCATACAATGTCTCCCCTGCCATAGCTTGGTCACCATACAATGTCTCCCCTGCCATAGCTTGGTCACCATACAATGTCTCCCCTGCCATAGCTTGGTCACCATACAATGTCTCATCTCCCATAGCTTGGTCACCATACAATGTCTCCCCTGCCATAGCTTGGTCACCATACAATGTCTCACTTCCCATAGCTTGGTCTCCATACAATGTCTCACTTCCCATAGCTTGGTCTCCATACAATGTCTCACTTCCCATAGCTTGGTCACCACACAATGTCTCACTTCCCATAGCTTGGTCACCATACAATATCTCCCCTGCCATAGCTTGGTCACCATACAATGTTTCACTTCCCATAGCTTGGTCACCATACAATGTCTCCACTGCCATAGCTTGGTCACTGTACAATGTCTCACCTCCCATGTTCATTCCATCCTCCTCCAAGTCCTGACCACTGTCATAGCGAGCTTTCTTCTTGGGGTCTGACAAGATTGTAAAGGCCTCACCAACTTCTTTAAATTTCTTTTCCTCCTCCTTCTGAATTTCTGTCGTTGCACCACTATGTCTGTCTGAAAGAAGAAACCAGAGGGATTTGTATGTACAGACCTATGAATAGCTCAGACTGGCCATTACTGTAGGTGCGTCACACAGGTATGGTGGATAATCAGTACAAGTAAACCTCCTATACCTGGATGATGCATAAGCGCTCGTTTTCTGTATGCTTTCTTGATCTCATCCTCTGACGCATTCTTGTCTATCCCTAGAATCTTGTAGTAATCTTTCCGCTTGCTCTTCTTTAATTCCATCTGTGCATTCTTGAGGAATTGCTTGTGTTCTGGGGAGAAAAGGGTGTAAAGAGAAAAATGTCCAATGAAAGTCCCATTGTTTGTCCATACACTATTGTCTGCTCACAAATGTGGAGAACCCAGTGCGGGCTCTTCTTGGTACAGTGGCACGCCATCTGCCATTCCCTCCCCCACAACACAGAATGACACATAAACAAACACTGGGGTATGTATTCCACAAATGTTGGGCTTCTGCCCAGACCACCAACTTCACTAAAGTATGCGCTAAAAATGGCATTGTCCATGAAAATCTGAGATATGTGAACATGTCACTGCCTCTGACTGCTCAGTCTTACAATGCATCTCACCCCCTGGGCTACTGCATTTGTCATCATTTCATTAGGACTGTGCACAATATTAATAGGGCTGTCTAGACAGATTAGAAAAACGGCATCTGATAACAGCTTAGATTGTTATGGATTAAAAAAAATAAAAAATAAAATAAAAATCACTCTACTGATGCCCTACGGGTTTTAGTTCCAACAATTCCTTTTTCTCGCCATCATCGCTGATCCTGGTCCCCGCAGATGATCATGTGCCAATCATAAGGGAGGTACGGTGCCAGCTAGTTATGTGACCGTTGCAGCCAAATGGTGATTGGTTGCAGCAATCCTGTGGCTATACAGTACCTGATTAGCTGTGCTTAAAGTGAACCTGTCACCGCCTGTCAAACGAACATCACCACCTTCAGCAGCACCTATGCTGCATTCTATTATGGCTATTATGCCCTGACTGCCCCTGTACACAGAATAAATTGCTTTTAAAAATGTCCCTCCCTGTATTATAATTACCTGTGTCTGGTCCAATGGGTTTAATTGCAAAACCATCCATCCCACCTCTCAGTGCCAGGCTGACATCCTCTTCTTGTGATTCATGTGGATAACGCCTCCTGTTATCCCGCGCTTGTGCACTATGCTCTGCCTTACTGCGGGCGAATTCTTTCAGGTGCACAGGAACGAAAAGTGGCACAGGAGTAGTAACTCTGCCTGCAGTAGGGCAGAGCAAAGTGCGCCTGCGCCAGCCTATGCGCAGGCGCAGGATTTTCAAAGCGCGACATGGATAACGTAGGAGGCGTTATCCACATCAATCACAAGAAGAGGATGTCAGCACGGAGAGGTGAGGTGGACGGCAATCAAACCCATCGAGATTATTATAAGTTATTTATTCTGTGTACAGGGGCAGTCAGAGTATAACAGCCTCCTTCTTAGAATACAGCACAGGTGCTGCTGAACGTAGCACTTTTAGTTTAAAATCCCTAAATCTAACAGGTTCACTTTAAACGTGAAGACCAGAACAGCAGGAAATTTGTGAGCCAAATAGGACTTCTTTTCTGTGGATAAGGGCTTTAATAAGAATTTGTCACCAAGTTTTGCTTCCCTGAGAGTAGCATAATGTAGGGGCAGAAAAATAAAGGTGGAGCAAGATTCCCCAATCTTAAACTGTACTACCAATCGGCCATCTTGACTCGATTATTTGATTGGCATAACAATAAAACCTGTAAACAATGGGGCAGTTTGGAGCAAAGTTGTTCAGAAGTTCCCCTACACAATTTGCCCTGGATAAAATGTACCAATAGGGGACAGCTTGGTCCGGGTTCGGAGGCCCTGCAGGTCACCCTCCAGGTCTGGGAGCAGGAGACCAGGAGAGAGATCCTATCTTGTGGCAGAGGGCCCATTTCACCCATTTGACAATCCAGATTTCCTCCTTTGGGTCGGACTGAGACAGTAATTAATTAGAATAGGGCAGATGATCCATGCTGCCACCACGTCTTGAAGTGTAATGCCCTGATGCCTTCTGAGACCTTTGTTAGGTCTGTCGGTGATGTACCCTGGACGGAATAGTCGCAATTTCATTCTTTTGTACATAAAGGAGGTGGAGAGACAAACTATTCCTCCCAACCTTCCCCATTTGAGAAGTTGTTCCTAATAGATTCTCCACCCTCTCATTGCCTGTCGTTAATATACTCATACCTAAATCATAATGACGGGGAAGACAAACCAAGGGGTGGGAGGAGGAGCTGGGGACGACTATCTTGGGAGCTGATTGGGATAGCGTATCCATCTTATCACAAACTATGGCATGCCAAGCCCAGGAAAAAAAATGTAAAATAATTTCCAGATGGTATAGTTGCCCGGTAGATCTTCATGCGTTGTTCCCGTCGGTGACAGATAGATGTTAGAGATTGTCTTGTGGGAAGGGGGACTATGACCCACATATGGTGGAGTTGTGACGAAATACAGCCCTTTCGGAAGGGTGTCTTCTCTAGATACAAGGAGATAAGGGGTGGAGATGTGGAGAGGTCACCACAAATTGCATTACTCTCCATGTTCCCGGGCTCCATTATTCTCAAAAGCAAGATATCTTGCGGTTCTGCATGGCGGCAGCCCATACAATCATTCCGAGATATCGGAAAAAAGCGGTCTGTCCCCCCTTGACAGATTGACTGACAAATGCAGGTGTCTTTATAGAATGGAAGATCTCACTGTGGAACTTTATGGCTTCAGGGACAAATTTCTATCCATGTGGGGATTATGGGTGACATTTGTGTATTCCCCGAGGTATCTCGAGATGTTTGGCCCATCCTGAGAGGGGAATGCCCAGTCCCCTCCTTCCCGAACAATCATTCCACAACTCTCCCTACCACCTTTGCCTTTACTATTTCTACTAACAACACATCCTTGTCTTACTCTAACTTCCTTATCCCATAAATCACGACTTAATGATGAAAGATGAGATACTGACACGCTCTATTCCTATATTAATAGTTACTTACCCCCAGCTCTGAGAGGAGCACTTGCTAACATAGTTGTCCTAGTTTAGTTTGTACTTTGTTAACACTAGATTTTATGTTTGTATGAATGATACCATGGATTCCAACTGTCTACTCATCTGCCTACTAAATTAGCTCCACCCAGGCCTGTACCATATTCCACAAGAGACACTTGTTCAATTCGGTTTTGTTGAATGCCTTGTACTTGACCATGCCGCAAGTGCAAAACCGCACTTGCCGCACCTGCCGCAAGTCCGCCTATACTTTGCATGGAAAAAACCGCAACCGCGCCGCAAGTGCAGCCGGTATGCGGTAATCGCGGCAGATGCAGTTTTTTCACCGCATCTGCCGCGATTTGAAAAAAACGCTGATGTGAAAGGGCCCTAAGAGTGTCTTGTCTGTTTACGTCCTTGATTATGCTAATAAAGATTAAACACACATAATGTAGGGCAGAGAATTTAGTAAAATAACATGTACCCGCGAGATTTGATGCAGAAACAGTACACCTACCTTTTGTGTTTTCTGTTTGGTAAACCTTCTCGTAATCTCTAACTGCTTCTTCATATTGTTCTGTGTCTGTGTAACTGAACAGAAACACAACATTATTTATGTCTGACGTTTGAGCCTGGAAGTGCCGGATTTATGGCCCCCAAAGAGTGTAGTAATGAACAAGACATCGGGGGGGGGGGGGGGTACACTGGCGCACAAATACCAATGCCTACTATTCTTGCTCCGCTCACTTAGACATTAGAATAGGACAACGCTCAGACACACGACCTGGCAGATATCTAGATGGAATGGCACCAACCCCGCTAATGTCTTCATGCAGAAGTGAGTGGAGCCGGTTTACCCCTTTGATACTGAATACATTGCACATTCTAGTTTCTTACCATTGTGCTCGTCGTAAATACGCCTTGATATACGTTTCATCCAGTTTTATTGCATTCGTACAATCATCTATGGCCTCGTCCAGTTTTTTAAGCTGTTGAGATTACATATGATAGTTATATTAAATGTAATAAAGATCCAAGATATGGGTTGTCTAATGAAGTACATAATAGAAAAATATACACTGTGCAGAATTATTAAGCAAGTTGTATTTTAGAGGATTATTTTTTATTATTGATCAACAATTATGTTCTCAATCAACTCAAAAGACTCAAATATCAAAGCTTAATATTTTTGGAAGTTGGAGTGTTTTTTTTTTTTAGATTTGGCTATCTTAGAAGGATATCTGTTTGTGCAGGAAACTATTACTGTGCAGAATTATTAGGCAACTTAATAAAAACCAAATATATTCCCATCTCACTTGTTTATTTTCTCCAGGTAAACTAATATAACTGCACAAAATTTAGAAATAAACATTTCTGACATGCAAAAACAAAACCCAAAAAACTTAGTGACCAATATAGCCACCTTTCTTTATGATGACACTCAACAGCCTTCCATCCTTACATTGTCAGTTGCTTGATCTGTTTACGATCAACTTTGCGTGCAGCAGCCACCACAGCCTCCAAGACACTGTTCCGAGAGGTGTACTGATTTCCCTCCCTGTAGATCTCACATTTTAGGATGGACCACAGGTTCTCTATGGGGTCCAGATCAGGTGAACAAGGGGGCCATGTCATTATTTTTTCTTCTTTTAGACCTTTACTGGCCAGCCACGCTGTGGAGTAGTTGGATGCATGTGATGGAGCATTGTCCTGCATGAAAATCATGTTTTTCTTGAACGATACTGACTTCTTCCTGCACCACTGCCTGAAGAAGTTGTCTTCCAGAAACTTTCAGTAGGTCTGGGAGTTGAACTTCACTTCATCCTCAACCCGAAAAGGTCCCACAAGTTCATCTTTGATGATACCAGCCCATACCAGTACCCCACCTCCACCTTGCTGGCGTCTGAGTCGGAGTGGAGCTCTCTGCCCTTTACTGATCCAGCCTCTGGCCCATCCATCAAGAATCACTCTCATTTCATCAATCCATAAAACCTTTGAAAAATCTGTCTTAAGATATATCTTGGCCCAGTATTGACGTTTTATCTTAAGTTTCTTGTTCAAAGTGCTCGTTTTTCAGCCTTCCTTATCTTAGCCATCTCCCCGAGTATGATATTTTTGATACTCCAGTAACATTGCAGCTCTGAAATATTGCAAAACTGGTGGCAAATGGCATCTTGGCAGCTTCACGCTTGATTTTCCTCAATTCATGGGCAGTTATTTTGCACCTCTTTTGCCCAACACGCTTCTTGCGACCATGTTGGCTATTTGCCATGAAATGCTTGATTGTTCACACTTCAAATGTTTGGCAATTTCAAGACTGTTGCATCCCTCTGCAAGACATCTCACAATTTTGGACATTTCAGAGCCCGTCAAATCTCTCTTCTGACCCATTTTGCCTTAGGAAAGGCATTTGCCTAATAATTAAGCACACCTTATATAGGGTGTTGATATCATTACACCAAACCCCTCCTCATTACAGAAATGCACATCACCTGATTTACTTAATTGGTAGTTGGCTCTCAAGCCTATACAGCTTGGAGTAGGACAACATGTATAAAAAGTATCATGTGATCAAAATACTCATTTGCCTAATAATTCTGCACACAGTGTATATTATAATCTGAGAGTCCTCAGTAGTTGATACCTTTTAATGGCTAAATTGAAACGATGGTAAAAAAAAGCAAAGCAAGCTTTCGAGATTCTATGCCTATGGCTTCTTCATCAGGCTTAATAAGGACGCTCAGATTCTAATATTTTTCTATCTACTGGCTAACACGGTACAAACATTTTTTACCTTCTCAAAGTACATAATAATCATTAACAACTTGTAATAAAAATAGTTATTTTATTTTGCCACTGCAATACCACAAAGAACGCTTCAACAAGCAATCAAAATGCCATATCCATCTCAAAATGGTATCGATAAAAACTGTCTTGCCCCTCAAAAAAAGTAGATTTTTGTGTGTACTCATCGTAAAATCCTTTCCTCTGACCCATCATTGGGGTGTGACACAGGACCATGGGTTTTGCTGTTATCTCTATGAGGCTGACACTAAGGGTACCGTTACACAACACAATATTACATGCAATTTCTCTGGCAATTTGCTGGTTGCAGTGAAATCATGGACACATTGTTCTATTTGTAGACGGCAACACAAGAGAACAATTTGTCCATGATTTCACTGCAACCAGCAAATTGCCAGTGAAATTGCATGCAATGTTGCGGTGTGTAAAGGTACCCTAAGCGATTACAAAACAGATCAGCTCCTCCCCTGCAGTATACACCCCCCGGCCAGGCCCCGACAAGTTTATAGGTCTTGGGTGATACAACCTTTTGTTTTTTTCACTGTGCAAAAATGCTGCTGATCTTCATGTGCTTTTTAGCGAGTTCTGATAATACAAACCAACCGGAATGTAATTGTTTCATGTTTAAAATAAAAAAAAAAGATTTTAATCACTGCTTTACAAATTTAATACATTTTTGGATATTTTTGCACATAAACTCCAGTTGTTTCTCTCTATTTTCAATGTGGCCCATTGGGAGGTGCAATATACAATTTCTGTAGAAATGTTAAAATGACGAAATTGAACTTTATGTTTGTGCTAGTGACCAAGCAGTAATAATATTTATTTATTTATTTAGTGCTATTAATTTCATAGCACTTTACATACATGAGTTATGCTGTCCCCATTGAGGCTCACAATCTAAACATCCTATCAGTGTATCTTTGCAATGTGGGAGGAAACCGCAGTGCCCGGAGGAAATCTACGCAAACACGGGGAAAACACACAAATTCCTTGCAAATGTTGTCCTTGGTGGGAATTGAACCCTGGACCTCAGCACTGCAAGGCTGCATGCAGTGATAACTACTGAGCCACAGTTCCAAAGAGTGGGAAAGCAAATAACGGAGTTCAACCAAAAGTTAAAATGCAAACTCAAAAACCGGAATAATGTTCGATCCGGGCAACAGGGTGGGTGCTGTGTCCGCTAATGATGGCACAAAAATCTCCTTCTCTCAATCGCCTCATTGGGAGACACAGGACCATCGGACACCCCAAAGCAGTCCCTGGGTGAGCAAGAAAAGCACGTAACCTGGAAGATGAGACTATGCTGTACATCTAGAGCCACCTACATGGAAAGGTGCATCACCGCCACCTACAGGACATGTTTACCAAGGCTTGCGTCCGCAGAGGCCTGGGAAAGAAAATTATAGTGCTTAAAGGTATGCAAGGCTGGACCAGGTCGCCGCATTCCACACTTGTTCCGCAGATCCCTGGTGCCAAATAGCCCAAGATGCTCCCAATGCGCAAGTGGAGTGCGCTCATAATCCACGAGGAATGGGCACATTCCTCAGTCGATACGCCTCTTGGATGGTAGATCTATCCACCTAGCCAGAGTGGCCTTAGACACTGCCATGTCCTGTCTGTAACCCTCCGGAAGAATGAACAATGTGTCCGTCTTACGGACAGAAGCCGTTCTGAGAGCTCTCACAAGGTCCAGGGTATGCAAGGCCTTCTTCACACAGTGCATCGGGAACGGGCAGAAAGATGGAAGGAAGGATGATATCTTCGTTGTGGTGGAATGAGGAAACACACCTTTGGGAGGAAAGATGAAACTGGGCGCAGCACCACTTTATCTGGATGAAAGGAAAGAAAAAGGTTCTCGCAAGAGAGCGTAGTCAATTCCAAAACACGTCGGATGGACGTGATCGCCACAAAGAAACTAACTTTCCAGGAACGGATAGAGAGAGACTTCTTTTAGAGGCTCAAAAGGCGGCCTTCTGAAGTGCGTTCAGGACCAAGTTAAGACCCCATAGTACTAGAGGTCTGCGGTAAGGGGGAACCAACAGACACTGCTTGCATGAAGGTCCTAACCGGAAGACGTGTCGCAAGTCTGCATTGATAAAGGACTGAAAGAGCAGAGATGTGGCCTTTTAGGGAGCTGAGAGCTAACCCTGAATCTAGCTCAGAATGGAGAAAAAAAACTCAGGACTACCGGAACTGACACAGTAAAAGGTGGCCATGGTCCTTGCACCAGGAAAAAACGGATTTTTGTGTACTCACCGTAAAATAATTTTCCCTTAGCCATCTCATTGGGGGACACAGGACCATGGGTGTTATGCTGCTTATCCCTAGGAGGCGACACTAAGTAAAAGCAAAAAACAACAGGCTCCTCCTCTGCAGCATACACCCCTTGGCTGGGCCAGGCCACGCCAGTTTTAGTGATCAAGCAGTGGGAGATAAACAAGTGCAACAAGCAAACAACCAAAGTGGTAACAATGACGAAAAAGGTACCAAAAAGGAAAAGACCCTACAAGTAAACAGGGTGGGTGCTGTGTCCCCCAATGATGGCTAAGAGAAAACGATTTTACGATGAGTACACAAAAATCCGTTTTTCTCTAACGCCTCATTGGGGACACAGGACCATGGGATGTCCTAAAGCAGTCCCTGGGTGGGAAATGACAACCCAAGGAACAAGGGATTAGTCCCAGACTTCCAGGAGAGCCTAATAAGATAGGTGCTCCACTGCCGTCTGAAGGATCCTCCTACCCAGGGCAGCATCCACTGAAGCCTGGGTATGGACCCTGTAATGCTTTGAAAACGTGTGCAAGCTAGACCAAGTAGCGGCCTTGCACACTTGTTCAACTGAAGCCTGGTGCCGAATGGCCCAAGAAGCACCGACCGCACACGTTGAATGAGCGCGCAGTCCACCAGGTATGGGAACTTGCCTTAGGCAGTAGGTTTCCTGGATAGCGGAACAAATCCATTGTGCCAGGGTAGCCTTAGAGGCAGCTTGCCCTTTTCGTGGTCCTTCAGGAAGGACAAACAAGGCGTCAGTCTTCCTGTAAGAGGCCGTCCTGGAGATGTAATATCTTAGGGCTCTCACGAGGTCGAGGGTATGCAGAGCTTTATCCACCCGATGAACCGGAGCCGGACAGAAGGACGGCAGAATGATATCTTCGTTAAGATGAAAAGAAAAAGTCACCTTATAAAGAAAATCGGGGACTGGACGCACTACCACTTTGTCTTGGTGGAAAATCAGAAAAAGGTTCACGGTAGTAAAGTGCTGCCAGTTCAGAAACCCTCCTGATGGACGAAATTGACACCAGGAAGGTTACCTTCCACGATAAAAGAGGATGAGCCGCCTCCTTTAAAGGCTCAAAGGGGAACCTCTGAAGTCCGTCCAAGACTAGGTTAAGGTCCCAGGGCTCAAGCAGTCTCCTGTATGGAGGAACCAGGCGGGAAACACCTTGGAGGAAGGTTTTGACTTGGGCCCTAGAGGAAAGGCGGCGTTGGTAAAAAAAAAACTAAAGAGCAGAAACCTGCCCTTTCAGGGAGCTCACAGCCAGACCTGACTGAAGGAAGCGGAGAACCACGGGGATAGACAGAGGGAGAGGGGAGAGGCCTCGATCCCTACACCACGAGAAAAATAGTCTCCACGTACAGTGGTGGACACGAGAAGAGGCAGGCTTTCAAGCCCTGATCATGGTGGCAATAACATCTGGAGAAAAACCGTCCCGCGTCAATACCCAGGTCTCAACGGCCATGCCATCAAATTCAGGGCCCTGGAATTCTGATGGGAAATAGGACCCTAAATGAGGAGATCCAGCAGGTCTGGAAGATGCCAAGGGACGTCAGCGAGCAGCCACCTAACTCGGCGTACCAGGCGCGCCTGGGCCAATCCGGGGCTATGACTATGACTGGGACTCCTTCGGCTTTGATTTTCCTGATTACCCATGGAAGCAAGGGTAGGGGAGGGAAAATGTATGGCAGTTGGAAGGGACGCCAGGAGTAAACCAGAGCATCCACTCTGACGGACAATGGATCCTGCGACCGTACTATGAACGCGGGCACTTTTGCATTCAGACGAGACGCCATCAGATTTAAGTCTGGCGTCCCCCAGCAGTTACATATTTGCTGGAATACCTCCGGATGGAGGGACTATTCTCCGGCGGCTAGACCCTGGCGACTCAGAAAATCCGCTGCCCAGTTCCCCATTTCCGGTAAGTGAACCGTGGAGATGACTGACTCCGTCGATTCTGCCCAACAAAGGACCGCTGGACCTCGTGTTACGCTGCCCTGCTGCGCGTACCTCCCTGTCGATTGATCTAGGCCACCGCCGTCGCATTGTCCGATTGCACACGGATATGGTGACCCGCAAGCAGGGGATGGAATGCTTCGAGGGCAATCGCACGTATCTCGAGGATGTTTATTGGCAAGGACGACTCCCGGGAGGTCCAACGGCCGTGAGCCGTGTGATGTCGGTACACAGCTCCCCAGCCGAGGAGACTGGCATCCGTGGACAGAACCAGCCAGTTAACTGCCAGAAAAGATCGTCCCATGGAGAGGGAAGTTGGCCGAAGCCACCAAAGGAGTGCTCGCCTGACCGCGGGTGATAGTCGGAGAGTCGTGTCGAGGGAAAACGAGCTCCTGCCCCAGGTCGACAGGAGGGCTAGTTGCAATGGGTGGAGGTGAAATTGGGCAAAGGGGGTGGCCTCCATTGCCGCAACCATCCTGCCCAGAACCCTCATGCTGAACTGAATGGAGTGTAAGGGAAAACACAGCAATGTGTATACTGCCTGCCGCAGGGTAGACGCCTTGTCCTGGGGAAGAGAGACCAAACCCCAGTAAGTGTCTAGGGTCATGCTGAGGAAGGTGATGGACTGTGACGGGACCGGGGATATTTTTTCTAGGTTCAGTAGCCACCCTAGACGAGACCGTGTCGACTGTAATCTGGACGCTGCTTACACAGTCCTGAAAGGAAGGAGCTTTTATCAGCAGGTCGTCCAGGTAGGGCAAGACCGCTACGCCCCCTGGCACGAAGTACACTCATGGCGGCCGCCATAACATTGGTAAAGACTGTTGGTAAGGTAGCGAGGCCGAAAGGTAGGACTACGAACTGGAAATGAGAATCCTGTACTGCGAAGCGGAGGAATTGTTGGTGAGCTGGGGCGATGGGTATATGCAAGTATGTGTCCTTTATATCAATGGAGGCAAGGAATTTCCCTTCCTCCATGGACGCAATGATGGAATGTAGTGACTCCATCCTGAACGTCCGGACAAGAAGATGCCTGTTTAGGTGCTTGAGGTCCAGGATGGGGCGCACCGTGGCATCTTTCTTGGGGACGACGGAGAGGTTGGAGTAAAACCCCTTGAACCTCTTGGGCTCCGGTACAAGGACGATTACTCCCGCCTGTAGTAGTGATTGGATCTCTGTGAAGAAGGCCCGGCGGCGCTTTGGGGACATTAGGGGATTTGAGGGAAAGAATCGGCATGGAGGACGGGATAGAAACTATGTGGTAGCCGGAAGACACAAGATCTTGAACCCATCTGTCACGGATGACCAGATGTAGCTGAACAGCTGTAGACAGCCGCCGACAGTGGAAGTGTCTTCCAGAGCGCTTTAGAAGTCAAGAAGAGGAGAAGTGCTGGGATCGAGACTCCCTGGGCTTCGACTGTCTCTGTCTGGACTGCCAGGAGGTACTTGCTTTAGGAGAAGACTGGGAAGGCCTGTCTCTATAAGGGGCCCAAATAAGGGCAGGGGGCGGTCGAAAGGTTGCCCAGCCAAAGGAGTTCCGAAAGGAACGGAACGTGGTCTGTAGGCGCCTGACGAAGGTTTTTCTTGGCTTAAGTTGGGGAAGGGAAGTGCTCTTCCCGCCTGTGGCATCAGATAAGTTTGTCCAGGCGCTCGCCGAACAGACAATCAGGAAAATAAGGGAGGCCTGTAAATGACTGACGCCAAGTCCGCCCGCCACTGTCGGAGCCAAAGGGCCCTACGAATGGCAATGGTATTAGAGGCAGAGAAAGCTGCGCAGGTAACAGAGTCAAGGAATGTCTGGATCAAGTAATCCGCAGCCACGGTGATCTGGGCGGTGAGGTCAGTGAAGGTATGAGGGAGCTGGGACTCCTGCAAGGAAGTGGATAGGGTTTCGGCCCAGACCATGATAGCCTTTGCAACCCACACAGAGGCGAAAGACGGCAAGAGGGAAGATCCTGCTGCTTCAAAGGCGGAGTGAGCTGCTCCACTTGTCTGTCGGTCGGATCCGTTAGGCAATGACAGCGGTGTTTTAGTCGCAAGGCGGGAGACGGGGGGGGAGGAATAGTCGATAGATGGTGAATCTGCCCAGCCTTTGGAGATAGCTAAGGCGAAGGGGTACAGAGACTCTATTGGCCACTTTACACGCAGCAACAGGAAGATAGAGTACAGCAGGTGTCGGAGACAATTGTACCTTTTACCTTCAAAACACCTTGCAGATACCTGAATTACACGCAGCCACTTCAAGGTGTTTTGAAGTTAAAAGGTACAATTGTCTCCGACACCTGCAGTTTTCTATCTTCCTGTTGCCGCGTGTAAAGTGGCCATAAGGCCTTGCAGTTACCAAAGCGCTTGTCAGGTTTCTCCCTTTGTTTAGTAAGGACTGCCTGAAATTCTTGATGGTCCACAAAGACCTTTTGCAGCTTATTTTGCTCTTTTAAAAGAGATTGCATGCTCAGGTGTGGAGGACGCAACGTCGTCCACGTTTAAAGTGCAGTTGACCGCTGTAATGAGAGAGTCAATGGCCGCTTGGTCATCAGGGGAGTCTATGTCCACGGATTCGTCCTGGTGTAGGCAACATTCCCCTTCTTCTAGGTCGTCGGATGCAGCAGAGCATGGTCCCTGTTCCCTTGATGGGGATGCATGGGAGCAGTCTGAGGACACGGGCAACAAGTTTCTGTGTGACCGTTGTCTTATGTCCTGCTGTTGTCAGAAGGACCCTCCATGTAGGGCTCCTCTGCCTGTTCTCTGTCTGGGGGCCCCCCGAAGTGGCATTGCATAGCTTGTACCAGGTTTTGGGACAGTTTCTCCATAGACTGACAGAAATAGGGTCCCATCTGGTGTATTGGGGGCCCTGGGGTCCGGACCGCTGGCAGCAGCAGCAACAGCGGCAGAGGGCTCTTGAGGGCCTGCAGGGGTACAGGACTGTCAATAAGGGGTAGTAGGTTTTCGTGGCAGGTGGAGCATGAAGAATAATAGGCTGTATGAGCCTTTGAATTCTTTGTATCCTTTGGGACATACATGGTTGCAGGGGGTGCAGAGCTGTGAGCAGGGCAAGGGAACAGAGAAGCAAGTGGGCAGCCTCTAAGGATAAACAGGATGTCTCTCACCTGGGTCCGCAGCCGATGGTTCTGTGCCCTCAAGTTCAGGCTCCTGCTGTCCCCAGGTGCTGCTTCCTACTGGTGCGGCCTGATAATGTCCTCCGTCCTCTGAGTGGAAGAGTAATGGAGGCAGCGGCGCAAGCAAAAATACGCGCTCTGGAGAGGGCGTAGCCAAGACAAGGGGCGGGGCTGGCATCCAGATGACACAAATGGTGATCAGGGGGCATGGCCACAGTGCGCCGCGTCATTCCAGGGACGGGGCCAGCCGGGAGACCGGGAAAAAGGACAAAAACAGACGAAACACAGAACAAAATTGGCCAGGACACCGGCGGTTACGTCAGTGGCCTGCGGATTGTGCGGCCTGCCGCAGCAGTGGGCGGAAACGGGCCGGTGAATAAAGTGCCCTTCTGAAGTGGTAACAGCCATAAGCCCTGAGCCCTCCGCTGGTAAAACAGGATGTCTTGACAGAGATGAGCCCCACAAGGGGCAATATCACAGGGGGATCTCATCTGCGGAGAGGTCTCAACCCAGGATGCTGTATGGCAGGCTGGGAGTCCAGTGGGCTGTCTTTTTGCTGCTGCCTGCTGCTGTAGAGGCAGAAGTCCTAGCACTGGTATCAAATGGGTCTGCACCGTTGTGGAAGGGGTTACGGGGAAGCAACACTCCGCTTGCCTGTCCGTTGAAGAGTGAGGGGATATCAGTGACCGAGGAAACGGTCGTCCATGGGAAGTTGCAGCCCGAAAAAATTCCAATGTCGTAGGAGGGGGTACCGGAAGGGTACACTCCACGTTCCCACCTGTTGATTGTTTTGGGAAATCGGTCCCCAAGGGCATACCGTCGCCCATCTAGTAGAAGAATTCTGGAGAGATGTACCTCCTACAGACATCAAGCTAAAGCTTAAGTGTGGCCTGGCCCAACCAAGGAGTGTATGCTACAGAGGAGGAGCCTATTGTTTTTTGCACTTACTTAGTGTTGCCTCCTAGGGATAAGCTGCATAACACCCATGGTCCTGTGTTCCCCAATGAGGCGTTAGAGAAAGAACATCTTCCACGTACGATTATAGATATGTGCGGAAACCGGTTTTCGGGCTCTAATCATGGTCTCAATTAAGTCTGTTTTTTTTTTTTTTTACCAGAGTCAGGTCCTTGGTCTCAACGGCCACACCATCAAAGTTAGGGCCTTCGAACCCTGGTGGCAGATCGGACCTAGAGTCAGGAGGTCTGGACGGTCTGGTAAGCGCTAGGGGACGTCGGCGACCAGCTGGACGAGGTTGGCATACAAGGCACGCCTTGGCCAGTCCAGAGCCATGAGGATGACCGGAACTCCATCTGATTTGATTTTCCCCACTACCTTCGGAATTGATGTTAGTGGGGAAAAAAATGTACGGAAGATGGAAATGGCACTATGATTGCTTCCCTTCCCTCCTTTTCTTCCCCATTTTTTTTTTTTTTCTCCTTTTTTTTTTTCCGTTTTACTTTCTGTTATCAGCTCTTTTTCTCTCTTTCCCTCCCCTCCTTTTCTTCCCCAAATTTTTTTTTTTTTCATTCTCTTTTACTTTCTGTTATCAGCTCTTTTCCTCTCTTTCCCTCCCCTCCTTTTCTTCCCCATTTTTTTTTTTTCCTTCCCCTCTTTTACTTTCTGTTATCAGCTCTTTTCTTCTTTTTCCTCCCCTCCCCCTCTTCTTCCCCATGTTTTTCCTTTTAACTCTTTTAAAACCTGCAGGTATGTGATTGGTTAGAAATAATTGATGTATATTTGTCACACATGCGAGAGGGGGCTGTTTTTTGCTTTTAAATTGTATATATTCTTTTTGTCTGTATTGCCATTGTACTGACGATTAAGTGGGCTAGACCCACGAAACGCGTCCAGGAGCTCCTTTGGAGCATGTGTGATTTTTAAAATTTTTGAAAATAAAAAGGAATTTTGTGGCACCGGATTCTACACTTTTTACTATGATTGAATCAACGCGTCCGCCCCGACAGAAGTGGGGTCGTGTGATTGGGCCATGAACGTAGGGACCTTGGCGTTCAGACGAGATGCCATGAGATCTACGTCTGGTGTTCCCCAGCGGTAGCAGATTTGTTGGAACACTTCCGGGTGCAGGGACCATTCTCCTGCGGCGAGTCCTTGGCAACTGAGGAAGTCCGCCGCCAAATTTTCTACACCCGGAATGTGCACTGTTGAAATGACTGACCCAGTCAATTCGGCCAAGTTGAGAATGTGTTGTACTTCGGAGAGGGACGCCCTGCTGCGGGTGCCGCCCTAACAATTGATGTAGGCAACTGCCGTCGCGTTGTCCGATTGGACATGGATGTGACAGCCTGCCAGGAGATAGTGAAGAACCACAGAGACAGGGGTATGGCCCTTATCTCTAGCAGGTTGATTGGCAGAGTTGATTCCTGTGTGGACCAGTGACCCTGGGCAGTATTATGACGATAGATGTCCCCCAACCGAGAAGACTGGCATCTGTGGTGAGGACTGCCCAATTAACCTGAAGGAAGGACCATCCCCCGGCAAGAGATGGTTGCCGGATCCACCAGCATAGTGCCTTCTTGGTCGATGGGGTCAGGGAGAAGACCCTGTCCAGTGAAAAGGGTCTCCTGTCCCAGATCGTTAGCAGTGCCATCTGTAGAGAGTGAAGGTGAAACTGAGCGAATGGGACTGCTTCTATTGCTGCCACCATTTTGCCCAAAACCATCATCTCGAAACAGATGGAGTGCGGGGAAGGTTGGAGCAGGATGTGTATTCCCCATTGTAGAGCTTGAGCTTTGTCTCGGGGAAAAGTGACCAACCCCCGAGATGTGTTTAAAACCATACCCAGGAAGGCGATAGATTGGGCAGGGATCAGAGACTATTACTGGAGATTGACCAGCCAACCCAGTCGTGAAAGAGTGTCTATGGTTATCTGGACACTCTCCTCGCAGGCTGTGAAGGAGGGAGCTTTGACAAAGAGATCGTCTAGATAGAGCAAGAACGACTACTCCTTCGGAGTGAAGGATGGTCATGGCGGCCGCCATGACCTTCATGAATTCCCTTGGTGCCGTAGCGAGACCGAAGCGTAATGCAACGAATTAGTAGTGCTCCTCGTGGAGCGCAAATTTCAGAAAATGTTGATGTGCCTGAGCTATAAGGAAGTGAAGGTACACCTCCGTTATGTCTATGGAGGCGAGGAACTCTCCTTCCTCCATAGACACAATGATGGAGCGTAGGGACTCCATCTTGAAACAACGGACGCGAATGTATCTGTTTAGAGGTTTCAGGTCCAGGATGGGACGCACCGTCCCTTCCTTTTTGGGGACCACGAAGGGGTTTGAATAAAAACCTATGAAACGTTCGGAGTCCAGTAAAGGGACAATCACACTCGCATGTCGGAGCGATGACATTGCGTAGAAAAAGGTGCGAGCTCGCGTTGCTGACTTCAGAGGGTTGGAGGGTGAGACATGAATTCTATGTAATAGCCGGAAAATATGAGATCTTTAAACCATCTGTCGTCTGTGGTGAACTGCCAGGCGTAAGTGCAGGCGAGGAGTGCGAGTCATGAAGAGGAGAAGCGTTTGGACCTAGATCCCTTGAATCTAGACAGTCTTGGCAATCCAGGCCAAAACAGAGTCGTCTTGTATGACAAAAGAGCGCCCCTGTCTGTGTGCGGAGAGCGGGCCATGGATGTAGACACACGAGATGTCCAGCCAAAGGCGGAGCGAGAAAGGGACGAAAGCGGGGTTGTTGCCTTTTGAAAGCAGAGCGTCTTTGTTTGTGCTAGGGGAGCAAGGTACATTTCCCACCAGTCGCGTCTGAGATGAGCTTATCTGACTTTTTGCCAAAAAGTCGCACACTTTGATAAGGGAGGCTGGTTAGGGACTTTGACGCTGAGTCCGCCCGCCACTGTCTGAGCCATAGAGCCCGGCAAGAGGCCGCATCCCAGTTCTGGGGAAAAATCTGTATTTTGTAGGGATTTCTGTAAAGTTTCTGACCATAACATAATTGTCTTGGATACTCAGACCGTGACGAAAGAGGGCAACAGAGCTGAGCCCGCTGCCTCAAAAGCTGAGCGGGCTAGATGCTCAACCTGCCTGTCGGTCAGGTCTTTAATAGAGGACCCGTCCGACAATGACAATATTATCTTAGCCACTAGGCAGGAGACTGGAGGATCGACAGGCGGTGAGAATCAGCCACCTTTGGTGAGATCTGGTGGGAAAGGGTAGCGAGCCTCAATGGGTTTGCGACCTCCGAACCGTTTATCTGGTCTTTCCCATTGTTGGACAAAATGTTCCTGAACTCGGGATGATTGGCAAAAAATTTGTGTTGACGCTTCACGCTCTTAAATGAGACCATGTTGTCCGAAGTTGTAGTCGCAGGGTCGTCTACTTTAAGTGTCTGGTTAGCTGCTGACATGAGGTCATCAACCATGGCCTGAGCCTCAGAGGATTCTAGATCAAAAAGGCAGTCAGTGTCTGACTGAGTCGAACTCATGACACTCTTTCGGTGTAGGGGATCCTGGTCTCAGGTCCCGTGAGGAAGAGGCATGAGATCCTTGGGAAGAAATGGGTGAGACATTCCTGCGAGACCTTTTCTTAGTAGCCCCTGTCGTGGCAGGGTGTGATTGGCCCCCATCTGTTGGGGACTCAGGGGTGGGGTCACTAGACTGTGCACTGTCCTGGTAAGGTTTGACGCCCGGTTCCTGGGCTTCTGCAGGGATGCATGCCTGGCAGTGTGGTGTGACCATGCGGAAGGGATGCCAGCGGTCCAGATGCAGCCCGAGGTTCCAGTGCTGTGGTGTACCGGAGACGAGAAGAAAAATCGCAGTTTCCCTGGAATCTCTCAGTGCAGGAGAGGCGAGAAAGGAGCGGGCATGCCCGGACAATGGAGGCCGTTTTGCGCCTAATGTGACATCACTGCAGGGCGTGCACGGGAATGCCGCATCATTGGAGGGTCAGGCCGGAGGCAGGAACCGCGAGTAGGCCAAAAAGCCGGGGCCTAGATTTATGGAGAGCGTTGGGGGCCTACACGGATCAGTTGGCAGCGGTGAACGGTGCCGGCCGACGAGAGAGATCGGGGCCAACTGGGGTTGTGAGTGCCAGGGGATTTTAAGCTAGGGAGCCCTCTGCCGCTATGGACGGTATCGCCCCTGGCACAGAGTCCTTTGTCTTACCCTACATACAAGGTATGCTTGGGTGCCTGTGCCATGCCTAGGATCTTGCCACTTGCTGCAGTCTGTTCTGCGCCCATAGTCCATAGTGCTTGTATTGTCCTCTCCCTACAGTGCTGTCTGCAACCCAGGCTCTGTGTAAGGGGCTGGGGAGTGATGCTATCTGTAGGCTGTATGCCGTGTGCCTACAAGTCAGGCCCCTTTCATAGGGGGCTGAGGAGGTCCGTAGTGTCCTAACAGAAAAAAAGGCTGGTATGAGGGTCTACACCAAATGAGGAGGGGATACGGGGAGGCGACACTCCGCGCGCCCTTCTGTTGATGACTGGGAAATTGGCCCCCTAAGGGGAGCCGTCACCCTGGTAAGCATCCATAAGGACAATGGTGTATCCCAAAATAATCCAACGTAGCAGAAGGGAATACGTGGAGGCGACACTCCATGGTCCTGCCTGTTGGTGGCTGGGAAAGTGGTACCCTTAGGGGGGCTGTCGCCCGTCTATAATCTTCATCTGTATATAAATATCAATAAAAAAGTAAAAAAAAGGATGTGGGTCTGTAGATCTGCCTCCTACAAACACTAAGCTAAAACTGGTTGGGGCCTGGCCAAGCCAGGGGGTGTATACTGCAGGGGAGTAGCTGATCTGTTCTGTAATCACTTAGGGTCACCCTCCTAAAGATAGCAGCATAACCCATGGTCCTGTGTCCCCCAATGAGGAGATGGAGAAATTACACCCACACATGGCTCCATAGACCAAAAATTTATGTTTCAGGTCTCAGAAAATGGCAATAAAAATATATATTTTTTTTCCACAAATTTTTTTTTTACCACTAAAATAATAAATAAAATAACTGGACATATTTGGTATCGCCATATTTGTAATAATGAAGTGAATCAAATTGCCAGGTGATTTTTCCAACACAATGTACGCCATAGAAACCATTCCCAAAAGACAAATGTCAGAATTTCGCGTTTTTTTTTTCTTCAAAATTTCACTGCACTTTAAAAATATTTTCCAGCAGACTATGTGATAAAATTAATACGGCCATTAAAAAGTACGACTTGTCCTTCAATAAACAATCCTTCATAAGTCTATGAGTACAGAATAATAAAAAAAAATAAAAAGTTATAAATTTGGGATAAAGGGGAAGGAAGACGCATAAATGCAAATACTGAAATTGGCCAACACAAAAAGGGGTTAAAGGGGTTGTGCCACAAACAAGGGACACTTTAATCAATAGATCTTGGAATAAAAATAAGTTCCACAATTGGATGTTATAAAAAAATTCCTGTTCTGAGATAATGGTATAAATTGATATGTAATGGCCGTATAGGAACATGGTCTGAACAGAACAAAGATATTGGTATTCCAAGATCTATTGATTCAAACCTTTATAATCCATAATAACCATCTAAAGGGGTTGCTTGGCCTCAGGTCATCAATTTCTAATATCCAGCACTCCAGCCAGCAACTGCTTTAAGATCCTTCTCAATTCCTCCATTGTGTTCCCACTCTAGTGCTGGAAACAGCTGATCGGTGGGGGTGCTGGACCCCAATCAATCTGATATTAATATCCATCGCAAGGCAGGACAAGTTGATTGGTAGAGGAGCAATGACAGAAATAAGGACCATGTCATTTCCTTGGATGTTAACCTATGTAGTGTAATGTATTCTGTGTAGTGACTTCCCCAGTTTATCATACCCGGCTATAGCACTAACATACAAGTATTTTATCCAACTCTCTGAGAATAATACTGCCAGAGTCAACAAATCACTAGAGATGAGCGGACCCCATGGACGTTTGGGTTCTGGAGGTTCAGACGGATTATGTTCTTGACCCAAACTTGAGCAGAATCTCATTGGAAGTCACTGATTGGGCAGTTCGGCTCTCTGCCTATATACAGCCATCTATAAGCTAAGCACTTCTGGGGGAGGGAGGGTGGGCATTTATCATTTTGATTATTTACACACACTGCATTCGATAACCCCCAGTGCGGCCATTCAAACACGGCCAGTGGCTCTGAGTGGGCCGAGCACAGAGATACACGTACGTAAAGCACCTGCAACTCCAAACCCTGTGTTAGGTACAAACACTGAATTTTGAAGTCCGGGTGCGCTCATCTCTAATCATCCCTGCATTGGAGAAAACAGACAGGTGACCACACAACTTGTCTGCTGTTTTAATAGATATATAGAGAAGAGGATATATTGTATAGGGAATAAGGGAGACTTCCAGTGCTTTACAATCATTCCTATATACTGAGGCAGTTGTGCAAAACATTACAATAGAAGACATTAACCACATGTGATGCTGCGTCCGTTCTACAATTTACCTTTGCATTGACGGTGCCACGGTTACAGTATAATTTGGCATTAGTTTTTATATTATTGGGGTCTATGCTGAGAGCTTCTGAGTAAAGTCTGTAGGCCATTTCATAGTTTCCCTCTTTAAATGAATGGTTGCCTTCTTCCTTCTTGGCTTTTAAAGCCTTGGCATTCTGAAAGAAGCAGAGACAGGGTTACATTAAGGCATGAAAAGCTTTGTGCAGAGCGCAGTCTAACAGCCGTAGTCATAGCCCACAATCCCACCCTAAACAAGACTGGATCCCAAGAGGGGGCATCCAATGAGTTATTGTCCTTTTTGACTACACCAACATCCAATCCATGTAGATATGGACATAGATCATGAATGCAGCCCGACACTGACAAATGGCTGCACAAAGTCGGATTAGGCTGTCGATGGGAAGTGACATGTACGCAGATTGTGGCATGATTTCATTCTGCATTGTAGAGGGCGACATCAATTGTGAAAACTCCTTCACAAATCCAAAAAAATGGCATTGAGCAAATGAGAAAATATTCAGCACGCCCTCAATAGCTTTCTTTCATAGCCTTATGGATGTCCAGCACTATGCAGCATGTGTATTTATCCACAGAGATCACCCTACATAAGTCTAGGCATTGCAAACAATCTTCCCATATGCTCCATAGCCAACATTAAAAAGAAACATACATGCATGAGATTTTCTGCTTTGCCAACGTGCAGGCAATTCTTTCATTCTGACCAAGCAGAGAGGGCACAGCTGGCAAAGCAAAAGCATGTGGGGCCTAGAAGAGTCTACCTTAATACCACACATACCCTGCATGCCAGTCGTGCTTTTTGGTGATCCGGGAACATTTTTAGAGCTTGCACAAAGAATTGTACGGCCTTCTCGATACAGTCTTCATAGTATAGGCATAGACCCCTTACAAACAGTGCATCAGCATTCGTAGAGTCCATCCGTAGGATGTCACTAAAGAGAGGAAAACAAGGTAGACTAATTAAAGTAATCATTTTACCTTGTGTTAGACTAAAGGGCCTGTCACACGTGTCAATATCGCCTGCACGATATCGGCTGCACGTGACGTTGCAGCGATATTGATGCGTGTGACATACTGAATCAACCAGCAATAAATCGCTGGTTGATGATCGCCAGGTTTCAGAATCAGTCCTAAAACCTGGCGATTGTCGCCCGGTGGACACGCAGCATCGCTGCGTGTGACACTGGGAGTAGCGATATTCCAGCTCCCAGCGCCTCTCACAAGCGCTGGGAGCTGGTATCCAAGGTACACTGCGGGTATCTAGGCAGCGCGCGCTGCCTAGATACCCGACGTGTACCTTAGTTACCAGCCTCCTCCGCTCACCGGCTGGTATCTAAGGTACACAGCGGGTAACTAGGGACCCTAGTTACCCGCTGTGTACCACCTCGGATGACCCTCATACACTGTTAATATGTGACCCTGCAGCCTAGTAAACCATTTGCAGCACTGCTTTTGTGTGAAAAGTGGCTGCAGTAGAAGTGAGATAATGATTTTATACACTTACATGCCTGTGTACTTCTGGGCGTCTCCCTGTGTGTGCTGGCACTTGTGGGCTGTGCTCATCATGCCTGCTCTCCCCCTCCCTTATGCACACCCCCTCTCAGCCTGCTATACTGTGTGAGGCTGATTGCGTCATAAAGGGGGTGGGGCTACCTGGATGCCGCGATTTAGCCCCGCCCCTTTATGACGAGTTCAGCCTCACATCACTATAGCAGGCTGAGAGGGGGCGTGCATAAGGGAGGGGGAGAGCAGGCATGATGAGCACCGCCCACACGTCCCATCACACACAGGGAGACGCCCAAAAGTACACAGGCATGTAAGTGTATAATATCATTATCTCACTTCTACTGCAGCCACTTTTCACACAAAAGCAGTGCTGCAAATGGTTTACTAGGCTGCAGGGTCACATATTAACAGTGTATGAGGGTCATCCGAGGTGGTACACAGCGGGTAACTAGGGTCCCTAGTTACCCGCTGTGTACCTTAGATACCAGCCGGTGAGCGGAGGAGGCTGGTAACTAAGGTACACGTCGGGTATCTAGGCAGCGCGCGCTGCCTAGATACCCGCAGTTTACCTTGGAGACCAGCCTGCTCCCGCTTCCAGCAGCCTGGCAGCGGGAGCAAGACATCGTGGAAACGATATTTAAATCGTTTCCACGATGTTTCTGGTCCATTGATCGCTGGTGAGTCTGTCTGTGTGACAGCTCACCAGCGATCAGCCGTCAATGTCGTCAGCGATCAGACGACATTGACGCGTGTGACAGGCCCTTAAGTCTTCTGTAATTTGTGAAATATTCACTGTATTAAAGGGATCCTGTCACCTCCAGAACGCCTTCCTAAGCTATCAAAACATGTCCCTGTCCATTAGAAAAGCAAAACACAAAGCATATACACACCTAGCAACGGACTGGGCATCTGGGTAGCGGCCAAGCAGCGCCAGGCATTCGGCTTTGAGGATTTTGAAGCGATGGCAGGCAGGGGCCAGCTCTAAGGCTCGATCCATGCAGAACACAACCTGGCATAAGACAGAGTAAGCACATGACTAGAGTACAGCAGAGCTTAGGAAATACTATTACAATCTGCATTTTATGGTATTAGGAGTCCCCAGTAGGGAGCTTTCCAGGTTCTAGAACATATCGTCAGTACATGTAGAAAGGAGGTATGGAAACCACAGAAGAGTAATGGAGGAATCTATGGGTCTGAACATCTGGACTAAAAATTACAGCAGTGTGGACACTTTCATTTCCCTGCAAGATCTATTCAATATGAGAATACAGTAAAGTAACGACACATCTGATCGCTGCAAGGACCTCTGAATCAGCTGACCGGGCGGTAAACCGATCAGCTGATGTGTCACCTGACAGCATCAGCTGAGTGTTTTAAACCGCCTGCCAAAACAGATTGGCGGACGGGTGATTTAAACTGATCAGCTGATGCTGTCAGATGAAACGTCAGCTGAGCAATTTAAACCACCCGCCAAAACCGATCAGTTTTAGCGGGCAGTTTAAACTCTCAGCTGATGATGTCACATGACATATCAGCTGATCGCTTCCGGCCAATCAGATCATTCAGGTCCTTGCAGCGATCTGACGTCTTCCCCTCGGGTCCAGAACAGCCTGAGGAGAGGTAAGTATTTTATTTTTAATACCCTATGTTCACTTTTATTTAGATACACTGCGAGAGCAAAACTTCAGCCCCCGACATGTCACACGGCGGGAGGAACACAGGATTCTTCCTGCCCTCGTGTGATATCACTTCCTCCAGCGCCCGCGTTACAGGCACTGGAATAGAGCATTGTCTGAACGGCGATGCATATTCCAGCTCCATATAATGGCGCCTATGGGAGAAAGTGCGCGCTATTAAAGAAGACCTGTCACCCCCTCTGCTGCATGACAATCTAAATGCAGCACTGAATGCAGCATGTCTGCTGCATTCAGGGAAGGGGTCCCTCATGTGTCTGTGTGCTGTGTACCCCGAGATATAGGCTTTGTAAAACTTACAGTTAGAAGCCACGGAGGTAGTCCCTGGTGCTGGAGCGAGCTGGATTGACTGGGGGGCCATTCCCTCCGCCTGCCTCTCTGCACTGCTTCTGCTGTGCTGGCTCTGCCCTCCTCTTCTCTGTGATTCACGGCCTGCCCTGCTGTCTGAACAAAGCAAACAACACAGCAGGAGGCAGCACACAGAGAGGCAGAGGGGGAGGGAATGGTCCCAGTCAATCGAGTTCACTCCAGCACCAGGGACTACCTCCATGGCTTCTAACTAAGTTTTACAAAGCTTGTATCTCGGGGTTCACAGCACACAGACACATGTGGGACCATGAGAGCAGCAGAGGCAACGACTCAGTGTTGGACTTGCAATACCCAACATGCACTATATACCCTGGGTATAAAGAAATGTATGCTAATAAAATGTATTGCTGCAGTCTTCAAAACTGAAAACAAAATCTTCCCCCTTTTTTTTTTTTGTAAATGTATATTTATTAAACATTTTTCAATTAAAGGGTATACATTACGGTACACTTAAACATAAAGAACAGTATGATTCCAGAAGAGGATAATATAGTTAAAGTTGATGAACCACAGGTCTAACAGTTCAAGTCCAAGTAGTTGTGGTCACGAAAAGACTCTCTAGAATATATGGAGGGAAGTCCTCCCCTCCAACAAGGGAACCAAATTTTGGCTCCGTCTCTTACCATAAGAGACTTGAAATATAAAGAACATATATACAAGGTCACACGCAACTTGTTTATGACCAGAGTCAGTCCAACAAGGGGAAAGAAGAGTAGGCAATAGAGAATTCTTTCAAGATAGCTAGTAGAGGGGTCAAAAAAGAAAATAGGGAAGAATTAGAATGGGGGGGGGGGGGGAATAGCTAAAAGAGTGAATTATAAGAGAAGGAGGAGAAAAAGAGTAGACAGAGATATGAGATGTGTTGTTAAATGTAGAATGACGGGTGGCAGCAGATAGAGAACGGTACAGGTGCTCCACTACTTATGTAAAGAGGTCACCAAAGTTGGGGGCATCTCTGAATAATATCCATTCTGTCCAGGTACTCACATACACTGCTTGGGTTTGAGAGAAGTCAGCTGAAATCTCCTCGAAACGTCGGAGAGATTCCATCTCGGAGTACCATTCTAGAATAGAAGGAGGCATCTGCTCCCTCCAATGTCGGGGGATCACATTGCGCGCTGCACATAGGCAGAACCGGAGGATATCCTTCCTCTGTCTCTTCCATGATCCAGGGAGCAGAGAGAGCAGGGCCACCTCGGGGGAAACCTCCGCATGCCCACCCGTAACCAGATTGTAGTTATGGAATACCTTTGACCAAAAGTCACTGATCAAGGGGCAGCTCCACCAGACATGAATCATTGTGCCAATCTCGAGACCACATCTCCAGCACAGAGGGGAAACGGCAGGAGAAAATCGATGCAGCCTATCCGGAGTGAGATACCATCTTAGGCGTATCTTATAACACTTTTCTAGTGCTTCACAAGAACCTGAGGTTTTTCGGGACATCATAAAAACACCTCTCCCAGTCCTGGGCATCCAACACCCTCCCCAAGTCGGCCTCCCATGCCCGTTGATAACCGTGGGCTCCTGATACAACTGCTCTAGAGAGGATGGAATAAATGACTGAGATACCCCTAGTAGGCCCCTGGTTGGTATCAAATATCGCCTCAAGGGGAGATAATGTAACGTCCGGGTCTCGTCGAAGGGGTAGAGAACGCACAAAAGAACGGAGTTGGAGGTACTCCCACCACTTCAGCCTCGCGGCTGGAGAAGATGCCTGCAATTCGGCAAACGAAGGGACCTCACCATGGCGAAGAATCTGGCCCACACGGGTATCATCCTCTGCTCGCCACAGAAGAAAATATTGGTGGGTCATTCCCGGGGGGAAAGCCGGATTGTGAAAGATCGGGGTCAGGGAGCTAGCCACTTTTTTCCGGTTCGAGTCTCCCCATGCCACTCGCCATGCTTTCAGCAGTTCAGCAGTCACATATGCCAATTGGCAAGAAGGAGTGAGGGCCTCCAGTGGGATCCACTGTAGATGGCATAGAGGAATTGAACTACCGGACCTCTCAATCTGGATCCACTGTTTCACGTCTGCCTTGTAATGCCAATCAAGCAGACGCACAAGAATGGCGGCTAAGCAATAACGTCGCAAGTCCGGCAATCCAACACCTCCCGTCTCCCTCAAGGAAGACAGAACCCCGAAGCCCACACGCGGCTTCGCACCATTCCAGACGAATCTAGAGATCAATCCGCGAATGGTGCGAAAGTACACCCCACATGGCCAAATAGGCACCGCCTGGAATACATATAAAAATCTTGGGAGAATATCCATTGTCACGACATGGATTCTCCCAGCCAAGATATCCTCAAGGGCCTATAAGACTCCAACAAGGTACCAACACGGTCCAAGAGAGCCATGTGGTTCAAGTGGAAGGCATCGTGCACGTCAGCAGGCAACTTGATACCCAAATATGAGATGTGACCTGGTCTCCAACGGAAGGAGAATCCCTTGGAAAGGGAGGACACCTCAGAGGCAGACAAGGAGACGTTCAACGCCTCGGATTTGGAGTAATTTACCTTAAAATTACTAAGGTCTCCAAACCTGTTAAATTCTTGCAACAAGGCAGGGAAGGTCTCTGAAGGGCGAGTGACGTACAAAAGCACGTCATCAGCAAACAAGGCTGTCTTATGTTGGGTGTCACCCACTGAAAACCCGTAGATACCTCCATTATCCCTAATGGCTTTCGCCAAGTGCTCCATGACAATGACATAGAGCAGGGGAGAGAGTGGGCAACCTTGTCTCGTTCCGTTTCTTACAAAAATCTTCCCCTTTTAAAGATAAATTTACTTAACTTCACAATAGGTTTGTTTTTCTGATGCAGAGCTTTAGATTAAAAAAAGTACTGTTGCCGTTGGCTAACCTTTTACATGTTGTAGGCCTTAAATGCCTGTACAGATCATTGGGGGGGGGAAATGGATATCCGGATCCTGAGAGCTCACTCTGATTGCGAAAAAAATCTTATATGAACAGCCTAGAATACAGGCGCACGCACAGGCCCCGCCCCAGAGCGCGCACACATAGACCCCGCTCCAGAAGTCCCTTACAAGTAATTATAAACAATCAATTTAGGTCCTATAAAACAAGTGAAAGTTCAGGAAAAAAAATATATGCTTTAAGGGAACCTGTCCCCTGGATCTAGCCCTCTCTGCTATCACTTGCTGTCACTGCACCTTCTTAGCTGTTCCCTAACCATCCCTCTCTGAGCTAAAGGGGCCCTATAACGATTTAGAAAAATTAATTAGAACTTACATATGGTCCCCATGTAGGAGACTGGAAAGGCGAGCTCTGGGCTCCATAAATCCTTCCTTGTGGTGCCCAAGGATGGCCTGTTGGGCGTCATCCCTCTTGCTGCTTTGCCGCCTCCATTTGGAATCTCCCGCTCTCTCAGCCAGTGTAATGCCCATGCCGGAACGTCATATCCGGCCCGGTGCATTATGGGCCTGGTCACGTGATTGGACCAACTTCAATATGCGCATTGCGCATGCACAGAGCTGGGGCGATCACGTGATCAGGCCCATAATGCATTGGGCCGATCACGTGATCAAGCCCATAATGCACCGGGCCGGATATGACGTTCCGGCATGGGCATTACACTGGCTGAGAGAGCGGGAGATTCCAAATGGAGGCTGCAAAGCAGCAAGAGGGACGACACCCAGCGGGGCGTGCTTGGACACCACAAGGAGGGACTACCCACCCATACTATACCGCAGATAGAGGAGACTAAGGCCAGGAGGAGAGATACAGGCTAAACACCCAGAGACAGAAGTTTCCTAACCTTCCGGAAATCCCGTTTTTCAAAGTCGGCTTCTCCGATCCTTTCATACTCTAATACAGCGGCTGCGTTCTTCAACTAAAAGGAGAAGACAAGATGGAGAACAGATGTGGTGATCTTCTCTTCTGTGCACATACCCATCCTCCACCACATGGCATCTCTTACCTCCTGCCGTGTCTGCTCATTATTTGGCTCCAGTTCTAATACCTTCTGAAAACACCGGGTAGCTGCCATTGCGTTTCCTAGGGTCAAGTGACACTTTCCCTCTCGTTGGTGACCCTAGGAATGAATAAAATAATGCAATCAGTATATTACAAAGGGTGAAAATCGGAGGACAAGTCTGCAGGAAGAACAGAAGTGCTGTGGATTTAATACCGTAAGGACCATTAGGCTATGTGCATACAGGGCGGTTTAGATCATTTTGTGCTGCGTTTTTTGTACAACACAGATCAATTTTTGTCATGCCAGCAAAGTCTAAGAGATTTCTGAGATGATGTGCAACACATGATTTTTTTCCTGATCAGGTTTTGCTGCAAAAAACTGATCATGAAAAGAAGTACCATGTCCATTACTTGATGCATTTTCTCCATGAACTGCCTTCTACAAAAAAAGACGCAGCAAAAGTTTTAGGTGCGTTTTTTTTTTTTTTTTTTTTAAACATAAGGTTATGAGGTAGAATTTTCCTGACCAGAAACTGATCACTTTTTTTGTGTACGTACATAGCCGTTAAGAACATTTGCTCTCTCCTTTGACCTGTCTTCTCCCCTCATGTGCGCTCTCCTTTGACCCGCCTTCTCCCCTCATGTGCGCTCTCCTTTGACCCGCCTTCTCCCCTCATGTGCCCTCTCCTTTGACCCGCCTTCTCCCCTCATGTGCCCTCTCCTTTGACCCGCCTTCTCCCCTCATGTGCCCTCTCCTTTGACCCGCCTTCTCCCCTCATGTGCCCTCTCCTTTGACCCGCATTCTCCCCTCATGTGCCCTCTCCTTTGACCCGCCTTCTCCCCTCATGTGCCCTCTCCTTTGACCCGCCTTCTCCCCTCATGTGCCCTCTCCTTTGACCCGCCTTCTCCCCTCATGTGCCCTCTCCTTTGACCCGCCTTCTCCCCTCATGTGCCCTCTCCTTTGACCCGCCTTCTCCCCTCATGTGCCCTCTCCTTTGACCCGCCTTCTCCCCTCATGTGCGCTCTCCTTTGACCCGCCTTCTCCCCTCATGTGCCCTCTCCTTTGACCCGCCTTCTCCCCTCATGTGCGCTCTCCTTTGACCCACCTTCTCCTCTCATGTGCTCTCTCCTTTGACCAGTCTTCTCCCCTCATGTGCTCTCTCCTTTGACCCGCCTTCTCCCCTCATGTGCTCTCTCCTTTGACCAGTCTTGTCCCCTCATGTGCGCTCTCCTTTGACCAGTCTAGTCCCCTCATGTGCGCTCTCCTTTGACCAGTCTTGTCCCCTCATGTGCTCTCTCCTTTGACCAGTCTTGTCCCCTCATGTGCTCTCTCCTTTGACCCACCTTCTCCCCTCATGTGCGCTCTCCTTTGACCCGCCTTCTCCCCTCATGTGCGCTCTCCTTTGACCCACCTTCTCCCCTCATGTGCGCTCTCCTTTGACCCGCCTTCTCCCCTCATGTGCTCTCTCCTTTGACCCGTCTTCTCCCCTCATGTGCCCTCTCCTTTGACCAGTCTTCTCCCCTCATGTGCCCTCTCCTTTGACCAGTATTCTCCCCTCATGTGCTCTCTCCTTTGACCAGTCTTCTCCCTTCATGTGCTCTCTGCTTTGACCAGTCTTCTCCCTTCATGTGCTCTCTGCTTTGACCAGTCTTCTCCCTTCATGTGCTCTTTCCTTTGACCTATCTTTTGCCCTCATGTGCTCTCTGCCCCCCTTTTGCTTCGCCTCTCCACACTGGGTGCAGTCTCTCTTCCCTGTGTGCTGTACAAAGATGGCAGCTTAAGTGCGCATATGCGCTCCGGGTCACACCCTCGCCATCTTTGCATCCTCCATCCTCCGATATTGAAATATGGCAGCTGTCGCAGACGGTGGTGATGTGTGGCAGTTTCAGGAGGCTGTGGCACTGCTTGCGGTACTGCTCAGAGTGCCGGTACTGCCAGAGGGTGCCATATTTGCACACCCATTACTTTCAGACAAATCTGCACCAATTCTGCATCAAAATGCACAAAAAAACCACATCAAAATACGCTGTGTGGGCACAGGGCCTAAGAGGTTAAACAATCAGAGAGAGTGATTCTCAGGTATTTGCAAGATAACACAGCCGGCACCTGCACTGTATGGAATGGACACAGCATATTTCTGAAAGTAATAGTGTAGGAACGCTGTTGCAAAAAAGTTAAAGTTTGCAGGTCATTTTCTGCACAGATACGTCTCTGCAATGATGGATTTGCAGTTGTATTTTCCTGTGGATTCACAAAAAGGAAAGTGTCGCTTTCCCTGGGGCTTTGAAGGTATTCTAAGCAATCGGACACAGCATAAGTGTGTTTAGAAACCCCAAGGAAGGGATTCTAAAACACCGGATCTTGTAGCACGCACCTTCACAAAGCTGTCATCCAGCCGGACAGCTTGTTGAGCGTCTTCCAAAGCCTCTCGAAACTTCCCGAGCATTATCAGCGTGGCAGCTCGATTCCCGTAGTAACTTGCGTTTCTACTTGAGCAATCTGAAGAAAACAAAAAAAATCTACATAAAGAAAATAAAACGTGATCAAATCAACTACAGAAAGCCAGCAATTATAACAAGTATCCATAGATGGCGCCATTCTCACATCAATGCAAGAATTACTACTATGGTATATAAAAAAATAAATCGTCCTGTTTTCAACCTTTTAATTAGATAAATAAATTATTAATAAGGACCTGATCATAGATATTTTAAATGTCTGCAGGTAATTTTACATTACGACCCTTGAGAAATCGTGTCAATTTCCTGTTGTAAATGCATGAAAAATGGTTTAATCTGAGAGCAATTAAGAAAGCACTTTAATTAAAGCAGGTAATACCGTGTTTCCCCGAAAGTAAGGCCCCCCCGATTGTAAGGCCGCCTAGGGGTAAAGGGGGGGCCTGCTAATGTAAGGCCTCCCCCGATTATAAGGCCTTACAACCGGGGGGGGGGGGCCAATGTAAGGCCCCTAGCGGAGAAGGGGGGGGAGACGCGACTGCGACCGGCCGGTCACATGATCCGGGAGACAGCCGAGGACAGAGGACGGACGTGCTGGCTGCTGCAAGAAGACCCTGGAGGGTAAGATGTCTGCAGCAGCAGCAGGGGGGGCCTCAGAACAGGGGGTAGTGTGCCAGCAGGAGGGGGCCCATACCTATATACCATATAATGCACTGCTCCCCCTGTCGCTGATTGACAGGGGGATGCAGTGCATATGTAATGAGCGGGCGCACGTGACGTGCGACCCGCTCCCGCAGTGTCCCAGCAGGAGGGGGCCTGTAGGCCACACTGCTGGGGCACACAATGTAAGACCCCCCCCCCCCCCGAAAGTAAGACCGGGGGCCACTTTTGGCCCCCAAAAAAATGTAAGACAGGGTCTTACTTTCGGGGAAACACGGTAGTAGTCAGCATTTAAATATTAAAGTACACAAGATATTTGGTGGTGGGCAATCCTTTTATTAGAAGGTGCCACAATGAAGGGCTGATCTCAGACCCCACAATGTGTAATCCGGAGAGAACTCAGCAGTGCATTCACTGTCCTATACTGCCTCTACAGGGGAGAAGAAGCATTACATGTTTAGGTGAAATCAATGGGTTGTTCAGCTGATGTTTACAGCTGTATGCAAAAAAAAAAAAAAAAGTTAAAAAAATAAAAATATATAGTGTAAAAGGGAGTAAGTAGATGTGGGGTGGGGGGGGGGGGGTTGCAGAGCACAATAATAATTTTGTTATTGGACCATTTAGTTAACATACCTGTAAGCAAAATTATTTCATCCAGATGGAAGACTTTCTGGCACCGCTCATGTCATAGAACAGGTGCACAAGCCCCGTCAATCATGGATGTGCCCTAGTAGGTATGTGCAGACGCGATTGTTAGCACTACTCCCCCATGCAGAAGTGAGAGGCAATGGACAGTGCTTTCAGGTTCCATTCAGGAAGCATTGCCTGGACTCTACTATCCAGAACAGTACCTCCTAAGAGGTGGCCAATAGCAATAGAGATGGTGTGAATCGTTCCCAGGTGGCGGTCAGTGATCTGTGCCCTGCAAACAGCCTTCTACCTCCCAGCATCTGTGGCTCTTTGGTGGATTAGCCATCCTTACATGACGTCACTTGTGTCACACTGCAATGATCACATCATGCCAGGCCGGCTAATCAAAGAAATGTGTGATGGCCACAGATTAGTGACCATAGCAAGGCAGGGCATGATGACTGGCATACAAGGGTCTAACAAGGAAAACAAACTGTGCATAGTACTCAGTAGTGAGATATGTGGGCAGATCATTTCATAATCTGCTCTTTTAAGTGCAGGTCCCCGTTCATCACATTAGGCTGCATAGTAATCTGCTGAAGGCAGTTCGGACTTTCCCCATGGATCTCTACCAGGTAACCAGTATAAGTGATTCACTACAAGATAACTCTCCGGGCTAATAGATTCCACATTACAAAGTATACCCCTCTCCAGAACCAGGTCTACAACAAGCAGGCACGTCAGCTGCTCCCGGCTGTTTTTAGAGATGATCCATATGGCTAGGAAGCAGCTGGAAGCAATGACATCTGCTGATGTTACATAGTAGTGTGAGCTCAATGAGGTGGGACAGGTCTGCAGTGCGTGACAGAGGGGGTGGGTGGGGGGCGGCTGAAAGAAATGCATGTGTCCTACCCAATCACACAGTACAATGCAAGCAATCAAAGTATACAGATTGTGCAAGAATCAAACACATGGGGGAGTACAATATAGAGCTAAATTTACAGACTCACCTTGACATTTTAACCCTTCAAGCACCAGACTCCTCTCCAAAAAAATAAAGAACTTGCCTGCGGTGGACACAGATCCAACAAACACTAAAGGTACCGTCACACGAGGAGACGGTACCACCGATTTATTAGGCGATGCAGGGGCGTGGCCTATCGGCGCCAATATCGCCCCTGCATCGCCTAATGTGAATGGGCGAGGGCGACGCCATTTACTGGTCGCCTGGTTTCGCTCTGAAACCAGGCGGCCAATCTGGGGTGATGCGCACACATCGCCCCATGTAAACGGCCGCCGGCGACCTGACAGGCGATGGGAGCCCATTGTCCTGCATCGCCGTTGGGGTTTTGAGACACCCCAGCGGTGATGCTGCCTGTCAGATCGCCGGCGTGGCGCTGGAGGTGTCGCCCCATGTAAATGGGGTCGGTGACGCTGACGGGGCGCTAAACACGTGTGCACTCCAGACAGTCGTCGCCGACACCTGCAGCGCCGTTGCCTCATGTGACGGTACCTTAAGGGTGCACTGAAGACACCTCATTTGCACAAAAAACATACTTTAGACATCAGAGGATCTGTCATCCCCCAAAACTAAACATTCTTTTTCTAGTCACATTCCAGCAGGCATTATCATTATTTTTTCATTGCTTTTTGAGGAATGAGTTATATTTGTCAGTTGCACCATTTTGAGGAAAATACAACTTCATAACTAACTTTAATTAAGGATCCATTTACACTGAACAGGCAAGACTAAATGACCAACAATCATTCAATAATTACTAATCGGTGGTCATTTAGCTGCCTGTTTACACACACACACTTCAGTAAATGATGTGTATTGAACGATCTGTAGAAGATGGCTCCGTGAGTGTCAACGAACTCTGCAACGAGAGGGGACGGTGCACTGCCAAAAACAATTATTAACAATATATTATTTATTTATATAGCGCCATTGGTTCCATGGCACTTTACATTAGAAGTGGGGGTAACAAGGACAAATACAGATGAACGATCAAGGTTTGCTGATACACGATGAGAGAGGACCCTGTCCACAAGGGCTCACAGTCTACAGGGGTGGGAGAGGACATGATAGGAGGGAAAGCACTAAGCGTGTGGTGGGGAGGCGCTGGAACTCATCATAGGTTGTAGGCTTGTTGGAATAGATGAGTTTTCAGGTTCTTTTTGAAGCTCCCAAGGGAAGGTGAGTGTCTGATGTGCTGGGGGAGAGAGCTCCAGAGTATGGCGGAGGAGCGGGAGAAGGCTTGAATGCAGTTGTGGGAGGATGAGATCAGGGGGGAGGAGAGGAGGAGTTCTTGTGAGGAGCACAGGTTGTGTGCGGGTAGGTATCGGGAGACCATGTCGGAGATGTAAGGGCGATACAGGTTGTGGATGGCTTGGTATGTCAGGGTTAGGACTTTAAATCGAAATCTCTGGGGGGTGGGGAGCCAGTGAAGGGCTTGGCGGAGGGGGGAGACATCTTATGTGTGTTTATCAGGTGATCAGTATCCTGTTTACGCAGAAAGATAATCGTCATCAACCATTCCAAAGAATGAGCATTCATAATTATGTGTTGGAAGAGCTGGATAGGGGAAACACAGGACAGCTGAAGGGATCGGTGCACCCATCATAGCTGGAGGCAATGTTTCATTGCTTGAAACATTAGAATAGCTGTGATTGGCTGTAATTAAACAGCCAATCACAGCAATTGTAGTTGTGGGGTGGCAACGAGCTCCGGTGCCTCATTGGCCAAGTCAGCAGACACCTTCCTGCAATCACCACTGCTGCGGCCATGGTGCCGCGTTTTACCATTGATGTACCCTTACATCCAAGGTTGCAAAGGGGTTAAATCAACAGTTGCAATTCGCAGTCACAAAAGGTTTTATTCAATGCAGATGTGGAATGAATATTATTAATCCCTTGTGAAAAATTTGACCTTGATCTTTATGATCTAGTTCCACAACTTTCCTTAAGATTTAAAAGGGGTATTCCCATCTCCAATATGTACTGAGTGTAATAATACTAGAAAATACTGTACCTCCAATTAGAGATGTAGTATAGTTCTCCTAATTAGCTGTGTCTCTTATCTCATGTACAGGGCATTGCAGTTTAGGTATCCATGGTTACAACCACTCATAGCAAGTGAGGTAGTAACCATGGATACCATGAAGCAGGAATTCACTTCTGCACATGATATAATCAACATAGCTAATGAAGAGAACTAGGCTGCATTTCTGATTGTTATTATTATTATACCTACTAAATATTGGGATAGGATCTTGGAGATGGGAATACCCCTTTAATAACCACCACTCGCCGTGCACGCTAGAAATTGTCTGTTGCCATCTGCATTTGACTACATTATTTTTGGTAGCTGTTCACATTGCAGCTGCCTCCTCCAGCCTTGAGGTTTCTTTTTATATCAGCTTCATTCACCCAGACCTGACATGCTTTACCCATAAGGTTAGGATGGTCTGGTGGGGGTTAAACTGTGAAATAGCCCAGACACCTGTGGTGCAAGCTGCAGGTGTCTGAGCCTCAGTTGCTCTTCATCCACTGGACCTCCTGGCAGCATGGGAAGCTATGTCTGACAAGTATGGGTGAGTGTTTGCTTTAAATTGGTCCTTTCTGCATTGTATTATGCTGTCTACAGGACACATCAGAATTATAAAATTACGTAGAGTTAGGACTACTCCAATTGAGACATTCCTTGGCGTTTGGAGGAGTAGCTCAGGAGATTCAATGCTGCAATCTCCTGCTAAATGTCTCTATTTTTGTGCGGTATGGCATAAACAGGTGTAGATACACATTTTTTTTGCAATTTCTGGCTGTGCTGGCATCTTGTTTTTCCCTTTAATATACAGTATGTGATGCAGCAGGATGGGAAAAGACATCTATAAAGAAACGGATACCTTCCAGTTTTCTCGGTTATCCAGCAGACTGGGCAATGGGAGATGGAAAGACAACAATCCTCATCATGGCAGGGGTACTCACCAATGGCCTTGGTATAGTAGTTGTAAGCCTCACTGTACTCCTTCTGCACATAGAACGCATTCCCCTTCTCTTTGTAGGCCTCGGCCTCCCTGCAACAGAGAAAAAAATAAATCAGGTAATTACCTTGAAGTAATCTCTGCACACGCTCATGTATTAACCAAAGCCTTTGTTTCTAATAAAGAGGAACCCCTTTAAAGAAGCTCTATATAAACATTGAAGGATTTAGACATTGTCTTTTAAGTTGTCCATTTACTCTCTATAGGTGTCAGACAAACATTTGATCAGCTGTTAGCCATTCCAAATAACTCCTCTTTACTCATGTTCTGTATGGGGAGACTAATGGCGGGTTTACACGTCGCGATATCGCAGTACAATTTCAATCAAAAGTCACGTGGTTCAATCGTCGGAGGCGAAATCGTTCCTGCGTTGTATGGTGTGAACGTCCAATACGATGCAGGAACGATGTCAATGCGATATCAGGGATTGAATGAGCGTGCTATTCAATGCCCCGATATTGCATAGCGATTGAAGCCGGATCGTGCTGTGTAAACGCCCAATTACGATGCGATTTCATACGTCACCCATTCACTCCCATGTTAGCTATGCGATCCTGGGTTGGGGGGCGTAGACATCGCACGGACGTTGTATTCCGATATCGCAGCGTGTAAACATTCAATGCGATGCGGGAGGAACGTGCACTAATTGCGCGCTCCCGCGCCATTGAGTTGCGATATCGAAACGATATCGCGGCGTGTAAACCCACCATAAAGGGCCTGTCACACGCGTCAATGTCGTCAGTGAGATGATCGCTGACGACATTGACGGCTGAACGCTGGTGAGCTGTCACACAGACAGACTCACCAGCGATCAATTGACCAGAAACATCGTGGAAACGATTTAAATATCGTTTCCACGATGTCTTGCTCCCGCTGCCAGGCTGCTGGAAGCGGGAGCAGGCTGGTCTCCAAGGTAAACTGCGGGTATCTAGGCAGCGCGCGCTGCCTAGATACCCGATGTGTACCTTAGTTACCAGCTTCCTCCGCTCACCGGCTGGTATCTAAGGTACACAGCGGGTAACTAGGGACCCTAGTTACCCGCTGTGGGACCTTAGATACCAGCCGGTGAGCCAGGGGCGGACCTTGCTGCCCGGGGGCCCTGGTGCAGCCTTTGAGGGGGGCCCTGGTTTGAGAAAGGGGGGGAGGGGGTGCTATCAGTGTAGGTGTGGTGAGGACCAGGGAAGGGGGGTGCTATCAGGTCGCGGCTCCTACCTGCGTGCGTCCAGCGGGGCCCCGGAGCAGCGGCAGAGAGAGGAGGGGCGGGCTCAGCAGGGGGAAGCAGGAAGCTTCCCTGGTTAACCCCCTCTCCTCTGCCACACTGGCACAGGGACATGGGGGGCGGCTGGGGACCCCCCTGCAGGGCTAACCTGCGCCCAGCGGGGCCCCTGTGAGCCGGAGCAGCAGCAGAGAGAGGACGGGCGGGCTCAGCCGGGGGAAGCAGGAAGCTTCCCTGGTTAACCCCCTCTCCTCTGCCACACTGGCACAGGGACAGCGGAGCGGAGGAGGCTGGTAACTAAGGTACACGTCGGGTATCTAGGCAGCACGCGCTGCCTAGATACCCGCAGTTTACCTTAGTTACCAGCTCCCAGCGCTTGTGAGAGGCGCTGGGAGCTGGAATATCGCTACTCCCGGTGTCGGGCGACAATCGCCAGGTTTTAGAGCAGGTTTTAAAACCTGGCGATCATCAACCAGCGATTTATCGCTGGTTGATTCAGTATGTCACACGCGTCAATATCGCTGCAACGTCACGTGCAGCCGATATCGTGCAGGCGATATTGACGCGTGTGACAGGCCCTTAAAACCCTCCCTGTTCACCTTAAGGGCCTTCAAACGCTACGATATCAGTAACGATAGAGCAACTGAAAACCCGTGACATTTCAGCGCTAACGACATTGTCGTCAATCTTACAAGCGATAAGTGCTCTTATCGCTCATCAGATATGAGATCCAGACCCCACATCAGACGATACCGATCATGCAATCTGCTTGCATCGTTCAGTGTGACACCGCCATAACGTTCTCCTTCATGATTTCGCCTATTCACAACAATGACAAGCATCATTCGCTGGTTGTGTAAACGATACCTGCACGCAACACCGATGCCGCGTCGTGAACGATATCTAGACGTGCGACACCTCAATAACGATGTTGTCCATGTGCGCGCACCCCTGAGATCGTAGGTGAGACCGTTCACAAAGTCGTAGTGTGTGATGGCCCCTTTAGATGACTGCAGACCATCGATACTGGTGGGTTCAACCAACATTAGACTAATGTTTATTGGTGATGGGGGAGGGGGGAAGAATTAAAGAAGACCTGTCACCAAACCAGGCATGGTGATCTAATTACAGCACTGGATGCAGCATGTCTGCTGCATCCAGACAAGGGGTACCCCAGCACTTGAGCAGCCCTCTACCCCGAGGTAATACACTTAGAAAACGTACATGCGCCAGCCACTAAGGAGGTGGCTAGGGGCTGCAGCCAAGGGCAGATTCACACCCCCTGCCTGTGTAATCTGCCCACCGCTGCCAATCATGCTCTCTCTGTCTGCAGCATTTAAACAGAGATTTTTTCTATCTCTCGGAAAGTCTGTTAGCCCCGCCCCCTGAGGGGCGGAGCTACACGGGAGAGAAAAAAAAAACAAAACCTCTGTTTAAATGCTGCAGACAGAGAGAATGATTGGCAGCGGTGGGCAGATTACACAGGCAGGGGGTGTGAATCTGCCCTTGGCTGCAGCCCCTAGCCACTTCCTTAGTGGCTGTAGCATGTAAGTTTTCTAAGTGTATTATCTCGGGGTACAGGGCTGCTCAAGTGCTGGGGCACCCCTTGTCTGGATGCAGCAGACATGCTGCATCCAGTGCTGTAATTAGATCACCATGCCTGGTTTGCTGACAGGTCTTCTTTAAATCGAAATGTCCAGACCCTCCCCTGGTTTATCTTCCCTAGTAAGAGAGTTGGACACTAAAGTTTAACACGGCTGATCGTTCTATCTCCCAACAAATTGGTGGATCTGGTTGGCCCACGTCTAATGCGTATGGGCATCTTCACCCACCCGATGGATCTTTTACACAGATTTCCTCAACATATATTCTGACCCAGACAGGTTTTGCTTCTGCAAACTGTTGATCTCACCCAGGTTCCCATTAGAAAAAAATATAATAAATAAATAAAAAAAACAACAAACAAACATGAGATCTGGACAGGAGTGTTCACATACATGGACGGTCCTGGATTTTTTTTTTCTTACTTACACAACTCTCAAATATACAAGTAGGTCCAGATATATTTGAGCAGTGACAAGTTTTGGCACTTTAGCTGTTTACCAAAACATATTTAAAGATAGTTATTATAATCAATATGGGCTTAAAGTGCAGACTCAACTTTATTTTAAAGGTGTTCACATCCTAATTGGAGTAAGGGTTTAGGAATTTGCAGCTTTTTAATATGTAGCTACCAAAGAAATAGGACAATTATCTCAAAAGCTTTTAATTAGCTGCATGGCCAGCTTGTTAATCAATCATCAATTAAATACCGTATGTAAAAGGTCTGGAGCTGATTCCAGGTATGGCATTTGCAAGTTGTTTCTGTGAAAACACAACATGCGGACAAAGAAGCTCTCAATGGAAGAGAAACAAACCAACATTAGACTAAAAAATAGAAGAAAACCATCAGAAAGGCAGCAGAAATGTTAGGATTGACCAAATCAACAGTTTGGTAAATTCTGTAAATAAGAAAACTCATTGGCGAGCTTGAGAAGTCAAAAAGGACTAAATGTATATGGAAGCCAATAGTGGTGAATGAATGCAGAATACTTTCCGTGGTGAAGAAAAAGCTCTACACAACATCAACCCAAGTGAAGAACATTCTCCTGAAAGTAGGTGTTTCAGCATCTAAGTCTACCATAAAGAGACTTCATAAGAGCAAATACAGAGGGTTCACCACAAGGTGACAAAAAAAAAAATCTAAAGAAGCCAGCCCAGTTCTGGAAATCATTCTTTAGACAAAAGAAACGATCAACCTGAATCTGAATGAAGGGAAGAAGATAGGATAAGGAAGGCTTGGAATGGCTCATGATCGAAAGCACACCGCATCCTCTGTAAACATGGTGGTGGCAGTGTGATGGCCGGCATGCATGGCTTCCAATGGTACTGGGTCACTAGTGTTTATTGATATTACTGAAGTCAGAAGCAGCCGGGTGACTTCTGAAGTGTACAGGGATATACTCTTTGCTCATATTCAACCAAATGCAGCAAGGTAGATTGTCCATCTGTAGTGTGAAGCGCTGTCCTATGACCCAAAATATACTGCGAAAGCAACACAGGATATTAAGGGAAAGAAGAGGTATAATCCTGAAGTGGCCAAGTCAGTCAACAGATCTCAACCCCATCAAGCTACATTTCACATGTTTAAGACAAAACTTAAGTAAAGGCAAGCAAAGGATCGCCAAGGAGAAAACCTACTTCTGGTGATGTCTGAAAAAGGTTTTCAAACCCTAAGGCTATGTGCCCATTGGACGGTTCTGCATCATTGCAGACCGTCAGAAAACCGGTGGAGGATTTCAGAAACAGATTCCTGAGCTCAGCAGTGTCCCTCTTTTTGTTAGCGATTTGCGATCGGTTTATTAGCGTTTGTACAGCGTGTTCTTGGCGATTTCCCCAGCGTTTTTCTTAGCGTTTTTAAGACGGTTTTTTGTGCACTTGTAAGCTAGATACGCTGGAAAAACGCTCAAAAGAAGTCACTTGCTCTATCTTTGAAAACCGGTGGAAAACCGGTGAAGAAACTGGAAAGGAGACAAAAAAAAAACGTTCTAATGTAGACAGCGTTTTCTAAAATCCATTGACTAGCATGTTAATCCAACCGGTGGCTAGGATTAACATAAATTTACATAAAACTCAGCGGAAACCGCCGACGGAAAACGCTAAAAAACAGCCCACAAAACGTCCAATGGGCACATACCCTAAATGTTTTGCAGGATATTTTGGTTCAACCAATGTAATTAAACCTGAAAGTTTACATTTCACTTGCATCTCCATAGTTTCATTTTGAACAAAAAATAAATGTCGTGCACAGCCCAAATCACGAAGATTCAGTCAGTGTCCAAATATTTCTGGATCCAACTGTATTACTATTATTATTACTTCTTTAGCCATGTGACTATGAATCCCAAAGGACAATCATTGGGAAACAAAAGCTGCTGAGTTTATCATGAGAAAGTTACCACTGCGGACAGAAGAAGAATACCCAAGAAATACCCAGGATAAGCACAAGAGGATAACTAGAATAACGCTGAGGACCATTATATAGACATCAACACAAACATAAAGCACTGTACACTGCTATCTGGAATTTGTCTTGACCTGTAGTAGATTTTGGAATTGTTGTTTATAATACCTTAAAGTGGATCCTTTATGGTGTAAATGTGCAGTAAACAGTCCCCCTCCTCCTGACTTATACCATCAGGGGGGGTCAGCATTCATACCGACAGGATAAGGGTGGGGGGTTTCTTCACCCACAAATACCTGCAGTATGAGCTCATGCTTCACACTGAGCAATGCATAGCCATAGGCAAGAGACTGGCCGGGGCCACTGTCCAAATCTTCCAATCTGGGGAGGTTTGACGAGAATATAATGAGAGGTGGTCATGAGTAAAAACATCCGGGCACATGGGATTTTGAGGATATGAACAACGTGTCGATTAAAGGATGCAGTGAACGGTCAAGCAAATTACAGCTGCATACAACACCGTGCTCCAACCCACAACTCATTCCTTACTGCAGATGGGATGACTGAAGGCAACCACTTCAAGAGTCATTGCTGTATAAAGGAAAAGGACTCCAGTAGGCAACAGAGAGCAAAAATTGGATTATCAAGCAATGGGAAGATCATTGCCTGGTAAGATGGATCAGATTCCTGCTGCCCTTTGCTGATGGGAGCTTGGAATTTAGTACAAGAAAATCAATGAATCATTTGTATCGGTATCAGATGAGGGCGAGGAATGTTTCCTGGGCCCATCCTGGGTTCAGATGGACGTTTGGACAGTAGGGCTTACCTAAGCATGTGGATGACCTGGTTCTTCCCTTCATGGCAGCACTTTATGCAATGGAAGAAGGACACCATCAGCAGGACAATACAGTGAATGTTGTTTTATTGGTGTACCAATTGCGTATGACTTGCCAACAATAAAGTAATGTATGACATTCTTTGAGAAATTCTACTGCTATGTTGTAATTTAGTAATTCATGCCCATATTCTGCTGCTGTGATCAATAAAGTGCATCTCATCGTACAAGGGCTGTCGAGTTATGGGTTGGTTCTAGAAACATAAGTGGGTTTTCACTTCTAAGGTCTCTACAGTCCCCAGACCTTCATCCTGTAGAGCATCTCTGGGACAAGGTGGACCAGGCTGTCCAGAACATGCAGCAACTACGAGAAGCTATCCTGCCCGCATGAGGGCATATTCCATTCAACACCAAACTGAGTTGATGCCACAATGAATAGCTGTGGTTCTGAGGGCAAAAATAGGTCTAACAAGCTAATAAAAGGTCACCTCTAAAGGTACCTTTACAAGCTGCTACAACAGGGTGGAAATAACCGGGTTTATGAGACAAATGTATCTTGCACCGTCAAATCAACCCGAGGTAGCGGCGTGTAAACTCGGCTGTTGCCACCCGTCACTGTCGACCCCTGTTTTTGAGCAGTGCTCTAAAACAGGTTGATTTCCACCCGATGGTAGCGGCGTCTAAATACGGTAGGGTAAGGCTTTTTCGCCACCTAGATAAATCCCCGGGGCGTGACACAGCCTCCGGGAAACCGCCCCCCTTCAGCGATCATTGGTGGAAGCTCCTGCGTTACGATTGGTTGTCGCTGCATAGGGCGGCATATTTAAGGAGATGACCAGTCACACTACACAATTGCAATAGCAGCATGTATTAGCCAGCCTTCCTGCGCTGGCTGGCCAAACATGATGCTATTGCATTGTCCAATCACCGTACGAGCGTCTCGTAATCCACAACTCTGGCACGCCTATGTGTTGTCCCTGCTGCCCCAGGTCCTCCCATATTACCTTCTGTAGCGGTGTGTAAATGAGGTAAGGTGCTCTGCAGAAGGTAACCTGCAGCACCCGTCGGTGCCTCCAGAGATAGTTTAAACCTTCTGTAGAGCACCTTGTAGCGGCGTGTAAAGACGGTATCGGGTACCGTTTGCAACCGTTGGTATGTGCTCGTGCACGTGAAACACCCAGTTGTTTCCACCATGCTGTAGCGGCGTGTTAAGGTACCTTAATACACTGAGTGACCAGTGTATCTTTCCATTCAAAATTATGTAACTATGGTAGGTTACAAAATGAATAACTCATCTATCCTGTGTGTAGTTCATATATGTTTGACTCTTCACAGTCAGCCTGCAGGGAACCCCACCGATCCACAAGAATGGTGTGGCCCAAAGTCCCTTTGTAAATGGAGCAGAAGTGAACATGTGCAACCACCGCCCAGTGAGGGTCCAAGGGGGCGAACCCCAAGCAATCTTACTTTTATAACACAACCAGTGGAGGCGATCAAGGGGGTTTTCCCGAAACTAACACACACGTGCTGTAATATTCCCTATACTGGGATCATCTCATGACACACACTGCTGGACTATAGGTAGAACATCCTCCAGTAAGGGGTTACTGGCAGGAATATGGACATATGACCCCCATAATTAAAAGAAAAAAGTAGCCGAGGTTGTTAAATGGCTCACCACCAGACGGATTCACTAAGCTTTCTCTTTACTATCACAGTACAACCTAATTCTAACAGTAAGGCTGTGTGCACACAAAGTATTTGGTGCAGAAATGTCTGCATCTCTTGGCAAGACAAAGATAGCAGCAAACCGTGGGGTTTAGGTATGTGTTTTTGGTAAAGATCTTTCCTGTACATTAGTAGCTCATTCACTTTGATGACATCAGAAAACCCTTCAGGTATTGTAACAAATCTGCAACATGTGCACACAGCCTAAAACAAGAAAACAGAACCTAGTCATTACTCCACCTCTGGTCTTTATTGGCCGACTTTGGAAAGCAGACACTTGGCAGTGCCTGTATCTTGTAGTGACCTTGGCGCAGCTTCTGTCCTGCTGGCACCCGGGCACCTTGTGGACACACGGAGCTGGGACTTCTACTGTAATGCAGATGCTATGTACAGACACTGCCCCAGCTGGGGTACAAGGTCAGGTCCAGGAGCAGGGTCTGAACGCAGCTTTATCACTGTATAACGAATCACATTTCAGGACAGACCGATTCCATTTCATCTGAAGATATAACTGGGAAACGTCACTGCCATCTACCCTGGCACCGAGGATGAGGCAGCGGTGATAATACTCCAAGTATCTCTTTAATCACCTTCGTGAGCCTGGCATCCGCTCCACAATAACTGCGCAGTGCAGGGGTGAATGAAATCCACAGCAAATCTGGGCTCTGCAGCTGGAAATGTGATGCCATCAGCGAGCAGGACGCAGGCACTGCCATCTGAAGCCCGGGCTATAAATAAGAACTGGTTATGTTGGAAGGAAAACTTAGCCGCACTCCACATAGACGCATTCATGGCGGAGGAATCAAAGCTTTATTCAATCACATAATGTCATTATACATACGAGAACACTGTCAGAAGAACGGAGCGTGGGAAGATGCTACTTATAACACTGCCTGTCATCCCATCAGAACATCCTGATCAAAAGAGAAATGGAAGATTAACACCGGTGATCAGGATGGAGGCTCTAGTGCCCTCTTAAAGAGATAGTTCATGACCAACACCATTGGACTGGGAGACTTGACATGTTACACGTTCCTTATAGAGAAGACCCACTTCATGTTCTTTTTCATTTTCATACTCTCTATATGTAGAGCTGAGAACAGCATACAGGGACATAAGCAAACATGGCCACATGCTCAGCCCAGATCAGCTGCCTGCTCCATACTCACATCTAGGAGAAATGTTTAACCCTTCACAGCCCCATTCTAATTTGACCTATGATAAATGTTTTTTTCCACAAGATAAATGGTGTAAAACTGTAAAATGCATGAAAAAAAAAACAAGCAGCTGTGTAGTTAGGTTATCAAAACTCCATAACACCAGAAAGATTTTTAATGATCGTTTACTGCTTGTTGCCTAGGATACCGGCCAACTCTGCAGTCTGTCAGCAGTGGCTGTAGGCAGGAGTGCACACTTGGAAACCCTATAATATGTAAGGCTGGGTTCACACTAGTGTTCAGGTGTGATCAGGCTGAAAACACGTCAAACTGCATCTGGGTTTGTTTATGCAACCGTTACATCTTCCGTTAGGCAATCAGCTCTCGGCCTCGAAGCAAAACTACCCCCATTCCACCCCACATCTCCTCAGGCTCACTCTCCACATTTGAATCAGTCATAGAAGTAGTCTCCAGGCTCCTCTCTTCCTCTCTGCTCGTTCCATCACATGCACAGCTGACCCCATCCTTTCACACCTACTCCAGTCTCTCTCTCCAGTGGTCACCGCTCACCTAACCAAAATCTTCAATCCTCTTTCTTCTGGCATCTTCCCCTCCTCCTATAAACACTATCATTACTCCATTATTAAAGAAATCTTCTTTTGTCCCATCCTGCACTAATAACTACAGACCAGTCTCCATTCTCCCCTTCATCTCTAAACTCCTGGAGCGCCTGGTCTATTCCCGCCTCACCCATTAACTCGCCACTCACTCTCTTCTAGATCCATTACAGTCTGGTTTCCGCCCCTTTCACTCCACAGAAACTGCCCTCATCAAAGTGACCAATGACCTTCTGACAGCAAAACGTAATGGTGACCACTCTCTGATTATTCTTCTTGATCTCTCTGCAGCTTTTGACACTGTTGACCACCATCTCCTACTGGCTATACTGCACTCTATCGGCATAAAGGACACTACTCTCTCCTGGTTCTCTTACTAGCTCTCTGATCGCTCTTTCAGTGTATCATTTGCTGGCTCCACTTCCTCCCCTCTTCCTCTCACTATTAAGGTCCCTCAGGGTTCAGTCCTTAGACCTCTTCTCCTCTCTCTCTACACGGCCCCGATCAGACAGACCATCAGCAGATTTGGCTTCCAGTACCATCTTTACACTGATGACACACAACTATACACTTCTTCCCCTAACCTTACTCCTGCTGTAATAAAGAACACCAATGACTGTCTAAGCGCAATTTCCAATATCATGTCCGCTCTATCTGAAACGCAACGTTTTCAAAACTGAACTCCTTCTGTTCCCACCCTTCACTAACCTCCCTAAATATGACATCTCTGGAAACAAACGAAAACCCTCACTGTGGCCCTGATTCACTCTCGCCTTGACTATTGTAATTCTCTTTTAGTTGGCCTCCCCTGCATTAGACTCTCCACTCTCCAGTCCATCCTTAATGCAGCAGCCAGGATCACCTATCTAGCTAATCGTTACTCAGATGTTTCTGCTCTATACCAGTCATTGCACTGGCTGTCTATAGGATCCAATTCAAACTGCTTGTTCTCACCCACAAAGCTCTTCACAGTGCAGCACCTCACTACATCTCCTCCCTCATCTCTGTCTATCACCCCACACGTTCTCTTCACTCTGGAAGTGACTTTAGACTCACTTCTGCATTAATCCGAACCTCCCACTCCTGGCTCCAAGACTTCTCCCGAGTTGCACCAATTCTCTGGAATGCTCTACCCCAAGAAATTAGGTGTATTCACAACTTACATAGTTTCAGGCACTCCCTAAGAACACATCTTTTTAGGGCAGCCCATCAAAGTCCTTTAGACATAGCCTATCCGCCCCACCAGTCTCAAATGCATCACAAATAATGGTTGGTGGCCACTTATGCTGCTCATATCTATTGCCCATTTCCTCAAGTTGACTATACCATCACTGTAAATAAGCCCCTGTACTTTGTGTCACCTGCACCTCATTGTTAGATTGTAAGCTCTTATGAGCAAGGCTGTCATTATTTTGCTTTAATTAATTATATTTTCTGATAACTATTACTTATGATTGTTTGAATATGAACCTTTGAATTGTATTGTAATGCGCTGCGTAATATATTGGCGCTTTATAAATACATTTTATTATCAGCTGTTTTTTTGCCTGATCCATGAGAAAGTTGAAACTTTATATAGGACAAGTCTAATGGGAGGGTGTTGAGAGGGGCTCTGGGCATGCTCAGTGTGAAAGCCGGATCTGGCCCCATTGAAGCCCACCATTTTTTGTCGCAGTGCGCCCCATCCGGTGACAGGCTTTTTAACCAGCCTCAAAATCGCAACTTTGTGCATCCGTGAAGGAGGTCATAAGAACATATGTTAGGATTTGGCGGAAACCTTATGGCACCGCATGTGCCAGCATCCCCATTCTAAGTGTATGGAGACAGGCCTGATCAGGTAGCATCAGGTTTCGGCTGGATCAGGACACTGCACAAAAAAATGCAAGTGTGAAACCACCCTAAGGCTGGGTTCACATTTGCGGACCCCTCCGCAGCGTTCTGCGGAGGGGATCCGCAATGTGACCGCAGCGGAAGCGAGCTCCTATCTTTATAATGGCAGCGCACGGTGCTGCGCTTGACAGCGCATGACCGTGCGCACCCATTCACTCCCATATGTAATCTGTGCGCAGGAGGATGCCTGCGCACAAATCACACAGTCTCGTCCGCACCAGGGACGCGACATGTTGCATTCCTGGTGCGGACGAGACTGTGTGATTTGTGCGCGGGCATCCGCCTGCGCAGATCACATATGGGAGTGAATGGGTGCGCACAGTCATGCACGGTCATGCGCAGTCAAGCACAGCACCGTGCGCTCCCATTATAAAGATAGGAGCTCCCGGCCGCTGCGGTCACATTGCAGATCCCCTCCGCAGAACGCTGCGGAGGGGTCCGCAAATGTGAACCCAGCCTAAGCGCTACCCTGTAGCAGTCCGGAAAACCGGGTGGCGCCAGCTTCAGTCCTCTTAGGGTATGTGCGCACGGTGGGCGGGTTTGTGGCGGCGGCGGCTGGGCGGGACCCGACAGGAAGCTCTGGAGCCGTCCATCGGCTTCCTGTCGGGTATGTGCGGCGGGAGACGGGCGGGTGACGGGCGGGTTAGCGGCGGCGGTGTTGCGGCGGCTGGAAGCAGCACATGATTCTGCTTGCAGCCGCTGCAGAACCAGCTGGAATATAGAACAAGCTCATTCTTTGCTAACCCGCTGGGAACCCAGCGGGTTAGCAACGGATGAGCATGTGTAAACCGCCGCTGTGTGCACAGCAGGTGTCGGTTTACATAGGTTTCTATGTTAATCCAAACGCCGGTTTGGATTAACATAAATTTACATGAAATTTATGTAAACCGACCGGCGGTTTACACACCTAATCCGGCCCTAACCCGACCAGTGCGCACATACCCTTACTTGACTTGGATGCTAATCTACCACTGCTTGAGCCCAGGGCTGGACACAGTTATGGGCCAGTGGCTCAAATATGCCACGAGCCCACACTGGTAGCCTTTAAGAAAACTCCTGAAGACTGATCTTGAGAAAATCAGTTAAAAACTACACAAATCTGCTCACATAATGGCCAACAAGTCACATATCCATTATAAAAAATACGTATGTGAATTGTCCGAGATTTACAATCACAATTTAATGGCAAATTTGGCCGGTCAAATTAACACATGAAATGTACATATGTCTTCAGACAAGCAGTGGTTCCTGCACATTGGCAGCTTGTACTGACTACAGAATGGGAAGCAGACAGTATCTGACAGCTTAGTATTGGCACATGTGCCCTTAGATGACCTCATGGTGGCATATAACAATCTGTATACAGTTTATGTCCACAATCACCAGTTCTGATGCTGAAAGTGCCATCTGCCAGTCTGAACCTTACGATGGGATATCCAGACATGAGGACAATCCAAACAGACTGAAACCACACGTCCATGTCTCAGAGACCATTCACTGACCAACCCTGGGTCTCCTGAGCTGAAGAGCCAGCCTCATATAAGCTTATGATGCCATTAGTTCTGGTCAGTAGCCCAGAATCAATCCGGAGATTGAGGCCCATGCAAAAACCAGGAACCATGGGTGTGTGAATTCAGTCTAATCCCTTCACATGTCTGTGTTTCTGGTATGTGTGGCATCTGTTTTATTTTTTTCACAGATACCACATGTACCCATTATATCCTACGGCAATTATATTATAGTGTCATTTATTCCATGGTGCTTCACATGTGAAAAGTATACACAATAAAAACAAGTACAATAGTCATGACCAATACAAGACACAAACACAGGTACAGGAGGAGAGAGGACCCTGCCCGCAAGGGCTCACAGTCTACAAGGGATGGGCGAGGATACAGAAGGAGATAGGACCCTGCCTACGAGGGCTCACAGTCTACAAAGGATGGATGAAGATACAGTAGGAGAGGAGAAAGGATCCTGCCCACGAGGGTTCAGTCTACAAGGGATGGGTGAGGATAAAATAGGTGAGGGTAGAGCTGGTTGTGCAGCGGTATAGTGGACTAAAGGTACTGTTACACGGTACGACGTTAGAACGATGTCTACAAAAATCTCGTGGGAGCGCGGTCATTGCAGACATCGTTTTGACATCGCTGGTGACATGTCACACGTCTAGATATTGTGGACAACTAATCAACGATGTTGTGAGCAGGGATCATTTGCAAACCATGCAAACGATCCCTGCTCATTGGTGTCAATGGAGGAAATAGTCAACGACATTGTTATCGCGGTGTCACACACAACGATCGTTGTTGAATCGCGGTGTTACACTCGACGACATCCTAACGATGTCGCTAGTACGCCTCCAAACCCGTGACGTATCAGCGACATCGTTAACGATGTCGTGCTGTGTAACGGGGCCTTAAAGCTCACTGCAGGTTGTAGGATTATCAGAAAAGGTGGGTCTTCAGGTTCTTTTTGAGTCTGATGTGTTGGGCAGAGAGTTCCAAAGTATGGGGGATGCATGGGAGAAATCTTTAATGCGGTCGTGGGAAGAAGAGATAAGAGGGGAGGATAGAAGGAGATCTTGAGAGGATTGCAGGCTGCGTGCAGGTAAGTACTGGAAGACTAGGTGACAGATATACAGAGCAGACAGATAGCGGATGGCTTGGTATGCCACAGCTAGGGCTCTGAATTGTAATCTTTGGGAAATGAAAAGCCAGTGAAGGGACTGGCAGAGAGGAAGGCCAGAGGAATAGTGGGGAGACAGTTTAATTAGTCGGGCAGCAGTTTATGATAGATTGAAGGGGTGCAAGAGTGTTAGAAGAGAGGCCACAAAGCAGGAGGTTGAAGTAGCCCAGGTGGGAAATTATGAGGGAGTGCACGAGTATTTTTGCACATTTTTGGTTACGGAATGAACAGATCCTGGATATATTTTTGAGTTCGACTCGGCAGGAGATGGAGAGGGCTTGGATATGTGGCGTAATGGGAGAGGGCTGAGTCGAAGATTACATCAAGGTAGTGAGCATACAGACTGAGAGTGAGCAATCATTGACTTTAATGGACAGGTTTGTTGGGGGGGGGTTGAGTGAGGTGGGGGAAAGATTATAAATTCTGTTTTGTTCATGTTCAGTTTTTGAAATCAAGCAGAGAAAAAAGATGAAATAGCGAACAGACATTGTGGGATTCTGGTTAATGAGGTGATAGCAGGTCCAGAGAGTCAGTTTCATTAGGCTAGAAATGAAACTAAAAGCTGTGGGATTCAATGAGCGAACACAGGCTCAAGGTGTAGATGGAGAAGAGTAGAGGTCCTAGAACTGAACCTTGGGGGACACCGACAGACAGGGGCGAGGTGAGGAGGTGGTGTGTTTCACATGTCCATGTTTTCATGCTGACCTTTGTGTGAACCACATGGAAGCATGTCTTTTTTTGGCAGTAGGGATGACAAAGGCCAATACAAGTCTATGGGTCTGTGAAAAACAAACAGCACATGGATGGCATCAGTGTACAGTCCGTGTGCTGTACGTGTTTAACATCAAAACGATACGAGAAGCTTTGTAATATCTTTTTCTTTAGTGGTTCCGGAATACATGGATGACACCAGGGATGGAGTCGGGGGGGTCCGTGCCCACTTTGGGATGGAGTCGGCGGGGGTCCGTGCCCACTTTGGGATGGAGTCGGCGGGGGTCCGTGTCCACTTTGGGATGGAGTCGGCGGGGGTCCGTGTCCACTTTGGGATGGAGTCGGCGGGGGTCCGTGTCCACTTTGGGATGGAGTCGGCGGGGGTCCGTGTCCATTTTGGGATGGAGTCGGCGGGGGTCCGTGTCCATTTTGGGATGGAGTCGGCGGGGGTCCGTGTCCATTTTGGGATGGAGTCGGCGGGGGTCCGTGTCCATTTTGGGATGGAGTCGGCGGGGGTCCGTGTCCATTTTGGGATGGAGTCGGCGGGGGTCCGTGTCCATTTTGGGATGGAGTCGGCGGGGGTCCGTGTCCATTTTGGGATGGAGTCGGCGGGGGTCCGTGTCCATTTTGGGATGGAGTCGGCGGGGGTCCGTGTCCATTTTGGGATGGAGTCGGCGGGGGTCCGTGTCCATTTTGGGATGGAGTCGGCGGGGGTCCGTGTCCATTTTGGGATGGAGTCGGTGGGTCTGGGTCCGTGTCCATTTTGGGATGGAGTCGGTGGGTCTGTGTCCATTTTGGGATGGAGTCGGTGGGTCTGTGTCCATTTCGGTATGGAGCTGGATTCAGGGAAATTGAGGAGTGGGATGTTTATCTTACTGACTTTACAGCCCAGATGCCCCATTGTGGAGGACTCTGGCCACCTCCTGAGAAGAGGTGCAGTCCGCTGATATATATGGAGGATGGGGGGGGGGGGGCTGAAAGGTTAGTGCCCGACCTCCCCAACAAGCTCTCCATACCGCTCAGTGCGAATTTTACCCTGCAACTCACAAACTACAACCTACGAGTACTCTCTGTGCAAGAGCACGCCGCTGGGGGCATCGATATGAATGGAAGGAGCACCGTTACCATAGAAACCGGTATATGGATTATTTACTTAACTTTAGCAGATCGGTTGCTATGAGGAATGAGCCATTCAGTACATGACATCTGTACAGGGTTGGTCAGCCCCACACCAGGTCCGGGGTCCAGGGGACCCGTCAGGTGAAGCCCCTGTAGGCCTGGCCAGGCTGGGAGCCTATGCCATGGCTGACACCCAGTGAGCTGCATTTCTGCCCTCGCAGCGCTGTTGTGCTGTCGCCGCCCTAGTGTTCATCTCTTGACATTACACACATACGGTTATGGTTCAGAATCCCGAGGACTGATGACATCTCTGACTCCAGGCTGTGTCATCAGCAGGTGTCACTCACAGTGATGGGGCCCCATGTGGCCGGGCACAGCCGGGGTCATCAGATGCTCCAGGACGTTGACACTGCCTGGTGAGGCCTCCGGCTCCTCCACGCCGCCCCTCCCCTGCGATCACCCATCGGCCTCATCCTACAAGCGGACACGGTGATCTCACATACCGATCCCGCTCCTCCGCACTCCTCTCCGGCTCTGCAGGCGCCATCATCACGTCGCAGTCCGCGGTTGCCGCCATCTTACCGCCGGCTTAGAAGGGAAGGAGAAAGGGAAGCGACTTCCGGGTCCTCCACACCGATATGAGTGCCAATGATACCCAGCAGCTACCATAGAGATGGGACAGAGATAACTACCCGCACCGGAAGTTCGCGAGCGGCCATAGTAGAAGAGGGCGGACGCATAGGGAGTCCTGTTGTCATGGAGACAGAGACGCCTGATTACCCGGCATTACCCATTGTGTCAGTACTGCGGCCTCACAGCCCTGTCATCAGCCTCATCGGGAAATATGTAATCAATAAATGATGAGGCCAATAGATAGACACATACCACTCCGGGAAGCTGCCATCAAAATCATCTCCCCCACCCCTCTTTCTTTTGCATTTTGCAAATAATAATAATAGTAATAATATAATAATAATTTATATTGAGCAACACAACTAATAAAGCAAGTGCTTCTCAAATTCAACAAAATGCACCTCAGTGTCAGAATGATTCATTCCTACATGACAGCGCCTTTTGCACTCGCAGAGCACCTCTGGCTGTTATGACTGCTGCAAATGGATTCAAGCCACAACAGCTTCTGACAGGTTCTTGAGGAATGGGCCTTTCACATGGGTAGCTTACACGTCGAACATTGCTTGCAATTTCACTGGCAATTTTGGTTGCAGTGAAATCATGGATACTGGTTCTGTTTGTTGAGTGTACAAATGGAACTATGTGTCCATGATTTCACTGCACAGCAAATTGCCAGTGAAATTGCATAGCAATGTTGCGAGTGACGGTACCTAGGTAGGAACACACTTCATTCCTGATCAGTTTTCCTAATCAGTGTTCATCAGGTTTTGTGTGCCAAAACCAGGAGTGTCTCAAACCACACAGGTGTCATCTTTCAATTATACTTTTTCTCTGCAAGGTTCACTCCTGGTTTTGGCACACAATGATGAATACTGATCAAAAACTAATCAGGAAATGATTGGAACTGAAGTGTGTTTACCTAAAGGTACCGTCACACAGGGACATATCGCCGGCGATGTTGCCGGGATCGCGGGCGCGCATCCTGACAACATCGCGGGGAGATGCCCACTGTGCAACTTACCGGCGATGTCGCGGCTGTTGCGCGCCTCGCTTGCTGGGTTGCCAGCACCAGCAAGCGATCACTCACAATGTTGTACATAGGCGGAATCGCCCATACATTGTGGTTGCCGCGTTTCACAGGGCGATCAGGCAGAATCGCCTGAGCATTGTTGGGAAACCTGGCGATGGATCAGGCGATCATCGCCTGATTTCGCCTGTACACCGGAATTCGCCGGCGATGTCGCGCAACTGGCCACGCCCTCGGTTGCGGCAACATCGCGGCGATATGTCCCTGTGACGGTACCTTTAGGCTGGTTCACACACGGCACAGTCATGCTGTCCGGTGTAAACAGACAGCCGACCGGTTTTTGGCCATAGTGACATCTCCAGGGGAATCTGGAGAATCGATTTTTCTACGTACACAAAAACGTTGCTTGCAACGTTTTTGTGTCCGGGAGAAAAATCTCCCCAAAATGCCGGATCCGGATTCTCCGGATCGGGCAATCCGACGCTCCCTACATGGGAGCCTATGGGACCAGATCGCCCCAGTCCGGGAGGATCCGGGAACCGGACACCGGCAGCTGCACGCCGCTGTTGTTTCAGGATCGGTGCTAGCTCCCTGCGAGCCGAGGTCCTGAATCATTAGCAGCTGCAGCTGCATCCGGCTGCACACCGTATCGGAGGGCACATTTGGCCCTCCAGTTCTGTGTGCTGATCCGATCCGGGGCTGTCAGGTTCATGCCTGACAGCCCTGGATCGGACTCTGCCGTGGTATGAAGCCAGCCTAATATTCTTGGACTTGTGTCTGCAACAGCCTTCTTCTTCCATTATAGATTTCCTATTGGGTTCAAAACGTGACTGTGATGGAAACTTCAGAAGCCTTCCAGGACTATTTGTGGAAAGTGACTGTTCCACAGCTACGATTGAACGCAGTGTTCACAAGTTCTAAATTAAAGCCACACTGCTTAGGCTGACTTCACACCACGGCACAGTCTGGTCCGGGGATGTCAGGCATGAACCTGACAGCCCCGGACGGATCAGCACACAGAATTGGAGGGCCAAATGTGCCCTCCGGTCCTGAGTACAGCCGGACGCAGCTGCAGCTGCTAATGAATCAGATACTCCCGGGCCGGTGGCAAGCAACGTTTTTGTGTCCGGTGAGAATAATCTGAATTCTCCCGGATTCATCTGGAGAGATGGAAACCGGATGGCAGAGAGCTGCCATCAGGCTCCATCCGGCCCCATAGGCTACTATGGGGCCAAAAACTGGTCTGGGGCTGTCTAGTTTACACCGGATAGCCCTGGACCGGACTGTGCCGTGGTGTGAAGCCAGCCTTACAGTCCCTGGGCGTGACAGAGAAGGGACAATATAACCAGCTGCCATCAGATTCCTAAGGAGGTAGGTGGTCACATACCCTGTGTGACTGCAAAACACCTGCGCCAAGATTTACTACAGCAGGCGCTGGGGTTTAGATTGCACAGTAGTGGATGGCATCAGATGTGATATGCTAATGACATTCAGCACAGGTTCTGTTGTGAGTGTCACCGAATGTCATTATACTGTGATCAGATCCCAGGTGCGGAAGAAAAGGAGAGATTACTCTCGCCATCTCCTCCATTGTCATCCTCGGCGTATATACACTGCACTAGGATAACATCAATGAAGTCCGATGTCTCACTCACGCACATAGACTTGTATGGGTGTGAGTGAGCCAAGACTCGCTGCCAAACACAGCACGCTGCATTTTTTTCCTCAGTCCAATTGGGGCAGAGGAAAAAAAATTGTAGGTATGAGCTGAAACAATTTTCTAACAGGGAACCTGATGCAATACGAGATTTTCTCACATTGCACTCGTGCAAATATATCTAGTGTGACTCTACCTCAAAAATACTAATGTGAATATCTCATGCCTAGATTCAAGCTCATACCTCTACTAACCCAAAACACCAGAAAAGTCATTCAGTATCTTAAAACCACAGGTTTGTGATTTTGTTTGTAAAGCGGAGAAACAAAACTGGATCTTTTCTGTCCATGATTAGCGGTATATCTGGAGGAGCAAGAATGAAGCTGAGCAGGACACTTACAGTGAGAAGCAAGAATAAGCCTTTCACATCAGCGTTTTTCAAATCGCGGCAGATGGGTGAAAAAAACGATCTGCCGGATTACAGCATACGGCTGCACTTGCGGCGCAGTTGCGGTTTTTGCATGCAAAGTATAGGGATTGCGGCAGTGCGGTTTTGCACTTCGGCAGGTCAGGACCGAAAAAACCGCGGCTGACGCGGTTTTTTCCGGCGCACCTGCCGCAAGTGCAAACCGCACTTGCCGCACCTGCGCAAGTCCGCCTATACTTGCATGCCAAAAACCGCAACCGCCGCAAGTGCATGCCGGTATGCTGGTAATTGCGCAGATGGTTTTTTTCACGCATTGCCGCAAATTTCAAAAACGCTGATGTGAAAGGGCCCTGAAGTGAGCAGAGCACTCTACAGTGAGAAGCAAGAATGAAGTTGGGCAGAGCACTCTACAGTGAGAAGCAAGAATGAAGCTGAGCAGAGCACTCTACAGTGAGAAGCAAGAATGAAGCTGAGCAGAGCACTCTACAGTGAGAAGCAAGAATGAAGCTGAGCAGAGCACTCTACAGTGAGAAGCAAGAATGAAGCTGAGCAGAGCACTCTACAGTGAGAAGCAAGAATGAAGCTGAGCAGAGCACTCTACAGTGAGAAGCAAGAATGAAGTTTGGCAGATCACTCTACAGTAAGAAGCATGGTGGTGGCTCAATAATGCCTACAGTGAAGCATGGCTCAATAATGCCTACAGTGAAGCATAGCAGAGGCTCAGTGATGCCAACAGTAAAGCATGGCAGTAGCTTGATGATGCCTACAATGAAGCTTTGAGGTAGCTTGATGATGCCTACAGTGAAGCATTGAGGTAGCTTGATGATGCCTATAGTGAAGCATGACAGTAGCTTGATGATGCCTACAGTGAAGTATAGCGGTGGCTCAGTGATGCCTACAGTGAAGCATGGTAGTAGCTTGATGATGCCTACAGTGAAGCATGGCAGTAGCTTGATGATGCCTACAGTGAAGTATAGCGGTGGCTCAGTGATGCCTACAGTGAAGCATGGTAGTAGCTTGATGATGCCTACAGTGAAGCATGGCAGTAGCTTGATGATGCCTACAGTGAAGCATTGAGGTAGCTTGATGATGCCTACAGTGAAGCATGGTAGTAGCTTGATGATGCCTACAGTGAAGCATTGAGGTAGCTTGATGATGCCTATAGTGAAGCATGACAATAGCTTGATGATGCCTACAGTGAAGTATAGCGGTGGCTCAGTGATGCCTACAGTGAAGCATGGCAGTAGCTTGATGATGCCTACAGTGAAGCATAGTGGTGGCTCACTGATGTCTACAGTGAAGCATGGCAGTAGCTTGATGATGCCTACAGTGAAGCACAGCGGTGGCTCAGTGATGCCTACAGTGAAGCATGGCAGTAGCTTGATGATGCCTACAGTGAAGCACAGCGGTGGCTCAGTGATGCCTACAGTGAAGCATGGCAGTAGCTTGATGATGCCTACAGTGAAGCATGGCAGTAGCTTGATGATGCCTACAGTGAAGCATAGCAGTGGATCAGTGATGCCAACAGTAAAGCATGGCAGTGGGTCGTGAATGTTCTGAGGCTGATTTGTTTTCTCTGTCACTGGAAAGTTGCAAAGCTGTGGAGGGAAAGATGTATTCAATCAAGCATCAGGAAATCCTAGAAGTAAAAACATGTTTTGTGGTAGGAAGCTAAAGTTTGGACATTATTGAAGTTCCAACAGGACAATGATCTCAAGCATAGTTCAAAGTCCAATAAGACTTAGCGTCAGAAGAAAATCTGGAAGATTCTGGAGTGACCGCGGTATTTGATTTACCTAAACCCAATAGAAAATTTTTGGAGGGATTTGTCAAAGACTTGGGTAATAAATCCAAGACTTTCAGTGAACTGGAGGCCATTGCCTGTGACTAATAGCATAAGATTCCTCAGGAACACTGTCAGAAGCTAGAGTCTGGCTATGCATAATTTTTGCAGCAGGTTATAACAGCCAACGTGGCTCTTCTAAGTATTATAGATCCTTAGATTATAGAGAAAGACCCAGCACTAGCTAACTTATGGAGGGTAATAATAATGGGGCGAGAAGTTATGTAGTTAACCCTTACGTGGGATGTTTATTAATACATAACACAATTGCAACACATCCAGTCCTGTCAGTTTCTGTCCGGTGGATCCTGCAAAAAACAGGATCCAACCTGACACACCAAAACCGTGGTGTGAAGCCGGCCTTAGCTGAATACTAATTGTGTGGGTTTTATATACTCCTAATTACAGACAATAATGCCCTGTAAGGCCGGATTCACACCACAGTTTTGGTGTGTCAGGTTGGATCCTATTTTTTGTAGGATCCACCAGACAGGGTGTTCCAATTGCTGCTAAATATGCTCACGGATCCTGTATTTTGCAGGATTCGCTTAATGCTGCTGTCCATGGTGCTGATCTTTCTGCCTGTGTGTGCAGTGCTGCTCTCCGTGGTGCTGAACTCTTAGCGTGTCTCAGAAATGCTGCTGTCCCATGATGCTGAATGAGCACGGCAGCATTTCAGAGCATGCTGTGTGCTGTACATCGGATCTGGGAAACAATCTGATTTTTTCACGGATCCGGCGCCCATAGACTCCCATGCTATGGGCGCCGGATTGTCCGATTTTTTGCACCGGAGCCAAAAGATTATTCAGGCTCCGATTTTGTGCCCAGTGAAAAACCAGACAAAATTGGATCAGCCACAGAAAACACAATCCTGATAGCCAAATAGGACCAATCCGGCACCATAGGGAAGCATGGGGGCAAAACCGGATCAGTTTCTGTCTGGTTCAAACCGGACAGAAACTGATGCAGAAAAACGTGGTGTGAACCTGGCCTAAGAAAAGTTAACTGACTGGGCAATTGTCGTCACATGCTAAGAGAAAAGTCGTATTACCGCTCAATGACCAATCTGAAGAAAGGGAAGCATGGCTGACATGAAAACAAGAGCTGCTTCATCAAGAGAGAGAAGCAAGACGAACAGGACATAGGAAAAGGTTGGAAATTGCAAACACTCTGCTTTTTGCTACCACTCAGACATCAACTATCGGGATAATCCAAGTGTTAACGTAGGAAAAATGGATGTGGTCTGCATGTCTGCATGTACCATGTACTGATATACACTGAAGTGGAAAGATGAACCACCAGGTTTATGTGGGCAAATCGCAAGGTAAAACTTCTACCTCTCCTCTCATGGATACAAATTGTAAGCTGGAAGGAAAGAAAGCGCACATAGGTAGGGTCTTATCCAAAATAAAATAATTATCAGATGGGCAGGGAACCACTCACCTGACTGGGTTGTGGGAGCCACAACCACTATGAAGACTTTATCAGGTAACAAAGGTCCAACAGGTAGATAGAAACTGGTTATAAATTATGCGCTGCCAATCAAGTATGGAATTTCAGGAAATGATCCAGAGATATTATGATCATTTTACTCATCGGTGCGTTTCATGGGCGGCTGCCCACTTCTTCAGGAAGAAGAAGATTTTTTATCCTGTAGAAGTGGGCAGCTGCTCATGAAACGCGCCGATGAGTAAAATGATCATAATATCTCTGGATCCTTTCCTGAAATTCCATACTGGATCAGCAGCACAAAATTTGTAACCCGTTTCTATCTACCTGTTGAACCTTTGTGTCCTCTCACGGAGGAAGACTTCACCAGGGCCCACCATGGGATCGCCGGGGACGGTGAGCATTACAGCGTTATTGCTGTGGAAACTGCAGGTAAAAATCATCACAAATGGCCGTTGGGCCAGGCTGCAGCTGAGTCTGATGCAAGGCCTCACTACATATGTAATATAGGTGTGAGATCAGTGGCCTAAGTGATTTAACCCCTTAAAAACACCAGTAATTTATTCAAATCTGTGCTAATTGGCTAGTTGCCCACTTTGATGCCAGTTCTCATGCCTAGTACCCATTTTGTGAAAACAATTATGAGCGCACTCCTCTTTTTATATAGTGGGTGCTAGCTTCAGAAATACATGTAATTATTAAACCAATAAATCCACTGCACACCACAAAACCTGGAATTGCCAAAATGGCTGTGTGAATATATTTCATCTTATGTATAGGAATCTAAGAAATATTAGTAAGATATCAAAAGCTGTCCCTGGTCTAAAAGGAAAATACGTGAAAGCATTAGTTTGATTCCATAGCTATGATATCATAAGCCCAGAAGCTATTTACAGAGCTCTCTCACCTGTTCTGGGTCCTATCTCACCCTCTGGACTGCAACTGTGAAATGTGGAATGGGAAAATGCCCTAATGTAATTAAAATCGTGCATCTTAAAGGGGATGTACTAAGACACTAGGTGTAACCCTGCCTTTAAAGGGTAAAGGTGAGAGTGTGAATGTTCTCCTAGCTATACTGGGCGGGGTGCAGCTCAAATAACCTTATATATGTGAAAACAATTATGAGCGCACTCCTCTTTTTATATAGTGGGTGCTAGCTTCAGAAATACATGTAATTATTAAACCAATAAATCCACTGCACACCACAAAACCTGGAATTGCCAAAATGGCTGTGTGAATATATTTCATCTTATGTATAGGAATCTAAGAAATATTAGTAAGATATCAAAAGCTGTCCCTGGTCTAAAAGGAAAATACGTGAAAGCATTAGTTTGATTCCATAGCTATGATATCATAAGCCCAGAAGCTATTTACAGAGCTCTCTCACCTGTTCTGGGTCCTATCTCACCCTCTGGACTGCAACTGTGAAATGTGGAATGGGAAAATGCCCTAATGTAATTAAAATCGTGCATCTTAAAGGGGATGTACTAAGACACTAGGTGTAACCCTGCCTTTAAAGGGTAAAGGTGAGAGTGTGAATGTTCTCCTAGCTATACTGGGCGGGGTGCAGCTCAAATAACCTTATATATGTGAAAACAATTATGAGCGCACTCCTCTTTTTATATAGTGGGTGCTAGCTTCAGAAATACATGTAATTATTAAACCAATAAATCCACTGCACACCACAAAACCTGGAATTGCCAAAATGGCTGTGTGAATATATTTCATCTTATGTATAGGAATCTAAGAAATATTAGTAAGATATCAAAAGCTGTCCCTGGTCTAAAAGGAAAATACGTGAAAGCATTAGTTTGATTCCATAGCTATGATATCATAAGCCCAGAAGCTATTTACAGAGCTCTCTCACCTGTTCTGGGTCCTATCTCACCCTCTGGACTGCAACTGTGAAATGTGGAATGGGAAAATGCCCTAATGTAATTAAAATCGTGCATCTTAAAGGGGATGTACTAAGACACTAGGTGTAACCCTGCCTTTAAAGGGTAAAGGTGAGAGTGTGAATGTTCTCCTAGCTATACTGGGCGGGGTGCAGCTCAAATAACCTTATATATGTGAAAACAATTATGAGCGCACTCCTCTTTTTATATAGTGGGTGCTAGCTTCAGAAATACATGTAATTATTAAACCAATAAATCCACTGCACACCACAAAACCTGGAATTGCCAAAATGGTATTATTTTATTTATTGGTTTAATAATTACATGTATTTCTGAAGCTAGCACCCACTATATAAAAAGAGGAGTGCGCTCATAATTGTTTTCACATATATAAGGTTATTTGAGCTGCACCCCGCCCAGTATAGCTAGGAGAACATTCACACTCTCACCTTTACCCTTTAAAGGCAGGGTTACACCTAGTGTCTTAGTACATCCCCTTTAAGATGCACGATTTTAATTACATTAGGGCATTTTCCCATTCCACATTTCACAGTTGCAGTCCAGAGGGTGAGATAGGACCCAGAACAGGTGAGAGAGCTCTGTAAATAGCTTCTGGGCTTATGATATCATAGCTATGGAATCAAACTAATGCTTTCACGTATTTTCCTTTTAGACCAGGGACAGCTTTTGATATCTTACTAATATTTCTTAGATTCCTATACATAAGATGAAATATATTCACACAGCCATTTTGGCAATTCCAGGTTTTGTGGTGTGCAGTGGATTTATTGGTTTTAATAAATAGTACCCATTTTGGTCAGGCTTGAGTGACCTGAGTTTGATCCTTGACATCACTATGTATATAATGATGGTGTGAGATCAGTGGCCCAAAGTCATTTAAACCTGAAAAACACCAGTTACTTCATTAAATCTGTGTAAATTGGCTATTTGCCCACTTTGATGCCAGTTCTGATGCCCAGAACCTGCTCAGGCCAGGCTGGAGTGACCTGAGTTTGATGCGGGGAGTCACTATGTATGTAATGGTGTGAAATCGGTGGCCCAAAGTCATTTAACCTTTTCAATAACGTACTTTGATGCCCATTTTTGTGCCAGTTTTATAATTTTTGTAGCTGCCTTTAAAGCGAACCTGTCACCCCCTCCAGGCATCTAAAGATAACATAGCCACCTTCTGCAGCACTAAGGCTGCATTCTGACAAGGTGTCTATAGCATTTATGCTCCCTTGATTCATTGAAATATAGACTTTTATAAGATCTGTTTCAAACCTGAACGAAGACCGGGAGGCGGGTTTTCAAGTGTCTGTCTCCCTCCTCTGTGGTGTCAGTCATCCCTCTCTGCTCTCTGTGCACCGCCTCCAGGGCCATCTCCCTGCATTACAGAGCTTTGTCAGCTCTGCTACAACATAGAGCTGCTGTTATAGGAGACCACACAGTAGTAGATCTTGCAGGAGGACCCTGAGCAGACGAAGCACTGCCTGTTACATTAGTAGCCCTTGAGCTGAGCAGGTTTCACTTTCAGTTTCTTGTACCCAGCAGCATCGCTCCTCAGCCCCTGATCTACAGCACAAACTCAACTCTGCTGCACTGCTGACAGCTCAGCTCAAGGGCTGCTCAAGGTCCTCCTGCTAGATTTACTACTGTGGGGTCTCCTATAACAGCAGCTCTGTGTTGTAGCAGAGCTGACAAAGCTCTGTAATGCAGGGAGGTGGCCCCGGAGGAGGTGCACAGAGAGCAGAGAGGGATGACTGACACCACAGAGGAAGGAGATAGACACTTGAAAACCCGCCTCCCGGTCTTGGGTAAGGTTTGAAGCAGATCTTATAAAAGTCTATATTTCAATGAATCAAGGGAGCATAAATGTTATAGCCACCTGCTCAGACTGCAGCCTTAGTGCTGCAGAAGGTGGCTATGTTATCTTTAGATGCCTGGAGGGGGTGACAGGTTCGCTTTAAGTGTATTCAGATCAGGGCACCACGCTGCATTGTATTTTATTATTGTGATGTTTTATTTTTGTGCTAAAAACCTGTAAAACACAGAAAATAAATAACTGCCAAATAAGAAACCAACTTCAGCATTGTTACTCACATGAGCATGTGAAGAGGGTCAGATGGAGTGTGAAAGGACGCTCAGTAGTGATGAGCAGGTAGTAAGCTCCTCGGGTTCAAATAGTTATAACCGAATACTTTGAATGAGCATCAAATCCAATGAATGTCAATGGGAAACTCACTTGGATCCGAATACTGAAAGAAATCAAAGTATTCAGTTAGAGCTATCCGAAAACAATATATTACTAGTTGCTCATCACTAGTAGTTGATGAAAACCCCATAGCTCCCCTGAGTTATCATTCACTGCACCTCCCATTAGCTTGGTTGGCAGCACTCACCTGTCCAGATTAGGTGCTAACTGAATCCTGGCACGACATGACTTCACTGACACTGCTGGAGCTACAGCGCCCGCTCACTGCCCATAAGATCACACACACCCTTGCTGTGTGCTGCACTGTGGTGCTGGAGAGATGGGCACTATGGAAGGACGGTGCACTGAGCCTTTGGCAGCGCCATGGGAGGACGGTGCACTGAGCCTTTGGCAGTGCCATGGGAGGACGGTGCACTGAGCCTTTGGCAGCGCCATGGGAGGACGGTGCACTGAGCCTTTGGCAGTGCCATGGGAGGACGGTGCACTGAGCCTTTGGCAGAGCCATGGGAGGACGGTGCGCTGAGCCTTTGGCAGAGCCATGGGAGGACGGTGCACTGAGCCTTTGGCAGCGTCATGGGAGGACGGTGCGCTGAGCCTTTGGCAGTGCCATGGGAGGACGGTGCACTGAGCCTTTGGCAGTGTCATGGGAGGACGGTGCACTGAGCCTTTGGCAGTGTCATGGGAGGACGGTGCACTGAGCCTTTGGCAGAGCCATGGGAGGACGGTGCACTGAGCCTTTGGCAGTGCCATGGGAGGACGGCTCCATAGCACTGCCAGCCATAGGGCTCTCATAGCACTGCCAGCCATAGGGCTCCCATAGCACTGCCAGCCATAGGGCTCCCATAGCACTGCCAGCCATAAGGCTCCCATAGCACTGCCAGCCATAAGGCTCCCATAGCACTGCCAGCCATAGATACCTGTAATAACTGTCATTATAGGGGCCAGTCAGATGGCACTGCAGAAATTTCCCCTCAGGCTAAAGGTAGGAAATGTAGGAGAACAATATAGAATGAGGGAACAACCTGTATATGACTGTACTGGGATACGGGGTCTTCTGTAATCTTCTCTTCGCCATTATATCCTGGGATGATGATAACTCCATAGCGGGATCAGCCGGGAGCGGTTATCAGCAGCTGCTGTTCCGTGCTGCGTCACCAGGTGGCGCTGTGTCCCGCGCTCCGCTCTGCTGTTTCCTCTGTTTGGCAGGAAGCAGGAAACGTCCATTACCGATCATTACCGAATGTTACCGGGCGCTGAAGGTAGGTGACGGCCGCAGTGACGGCGATGACCTCCGGGACTCCCGGCACTGAGCCTTGATGTGGTCACGTAACAATATGTATAGATCGCGGGGGACAGATATCAGGCTGCAGTTGTCCTCCCTGTTATATATGTGCCTGCACCAAAGCACACACATTATATCTATATATATAGTGACAGATGATTATAGTCCTGGAGGAGTTTAAAGGGCTTTTCCTAAAATCTGTGTGTATCTAGGCTGCAAAATACTGTCAGTTTTTACTTTACACCCTGTCAGCATTTTGCAGGGTCACCTAGAGCTCAGGATTGTGCAAGTGGAAGAGCAGCTCAGCCCCTGTGTAGAGGTGTGCTTGTTATGGAGTCACAACTGTTTACACCCAGACTCCCAACAAGCCATCCCCAGCCTCCCAACAAGCCTTCCCCAGCCTCCAACAAGCCATCCCAGCCTCCAACAAAGCCATCCCCAGCCTCCAACAAAGCCATCCCCAGCCTCCAACAAGCCATCCCCAGCCTCCAACAAGCCATCCCCAGCCTCCCAACAAGCCATCCCCAGCCTCCAAAAAGCCATCCCCAGCCATCCCAGCTCAAAAGCCATCCCCAGCCTCCAACAAGCCATCCCCAGCCTCCAACAAGCCATCCCCAGCCTCCCAACAAGCCATCCCCAGCCTCCAACAAGCCATCCCCAGCCTCCAACAAGCCATCCCCAGCCTCCAACAAGCCATCCCCAGCCTCCAACAAGCCTTCCCAGCCTCCAACAAACCATCCCCAGCCTCCAACAAAGCCATCCCCAGCCTCCAACAAGCCTTCCCCAGCCTCCAAAGCCATCCCAGCCTCCAACAAAGCCATCCCCAGCCTCCAACAAGCCTTCCCCAGCCTCCAAGCCATCCCCAGCCTCCAACAAAGCCATCCCCAGCCTCCAACAAGCCTTCCCCAGCCTCCAACAAGCCATCCCCAGCCTCCAACAAAGCCATCCCAGCCTCCAACAAGCCTTCCCCAGCCTCCAAGCCATCCCCAGCCTCCAACAAGCCTTCCCCAGCCTCCAATCCATCCCCAGCCTCCAACAAGCCATCCCCAGCCTCAAACAAGCCATCCCCAGCCTCCCAACAAGCCTTCCTCAGCCTCCCAACAAGCCTTCCTCAGTCTCCCAACAGGCCTTTCTCAGTCTCCCAACAAGCCTTCCTCAGCCTCCCAACAAGCCTTCCTCAGCCTCCCAACAAGCCTTCCTCAGCCTCCCAACAAGCCTTCCTCAGCCTCCCAACAAGCCTTCCTCAGCCTCCCAACAAGCCTTCCTCAGTCTCCCAACAAGCCTTTCTCAGTATCCCAACAAGCCTTCCTCAGCCTCCCAACAAGCCTTCCTCAGACTCCCAACAAGCCATCCCCAGAAGAAAAGTGTACAACAGTCCGCGCTGTCAGGATCACTCACTTCAATACCTGTATCCCTGATGAAGGTGCCAGGAGGGCACTGAAACGCGTCGGAGAATAAAGAAGGACAACTACTGCTCGTGCATTTATTGAAGTGAGTGATCCTGGCAGCGCGGACTGTTGTACACTTTTCTTCCCCAAGCATCTTGTTACATCTCCACGTGAGTGTGGCCAGTGGAAGTCCAGCAGCAGCCATCAGGATATTATTAACAAGCCTTCAAACCAGTTGTGGGTCTCACAACTGGACTAGGTGAGTGGATTTGATTTCTATTTGATTTGATACCATTGCACAAACTAGTGTCTAGTGATAAGGGCACTATTGCGCCTCTTGTCCCCCCTCCCTCTCTCTTTTTGCAACAAGCCATCCCCAGCCTCCCAACAAGCCTTCCTCAGCCTTCCAACAAGCCTTTCTCAGTCTCCAACAAGCCATCCCCAGCCTCCCAATAAGCCTTCCTCAGCCTCCCAACAAGCCTTTCTCAGTCTCCCAACAAGCCTTCCTCAGTCTCCAACAAGCCTTTCTCGGTCTCCCAACAAGCCTTCCTCAGTCTCCAACAAGCCTTCCTCAGTCTCCAACAAGCCTTCCTCAGTCTCCAACAAGCCTTCCTCAGTCTCCAACAAGCCTTCCTCAGTCTCCAACAAGCCTTCCTCAGTCTCCAACAAGCCTTCCTCAGTCTCCAACAAGCCTTCCTCAGTCTCCAACAAGCCTTTCTCAGTCTCCAACAAGCCTTCCTCAGTCTCCAACAAGCCTTCCTCAGTCTCCAACAAGCCTTCCTCAGTCTCCAACAAGCCTTTCTCAGTCTCCAACAAGCCTTTCTCAGTCTCCAACAAGCCTTTCTCAGTCTCCAACAAGCCTTTCCCCAGCCTCCCAACAAGCCTTCCTCAGTCTCTCAACAAGCCTTTCTCAGTCTCCCAACAAGCCTTCCCCAGCCTCCAACAAGCCATGCCCAGCCTCCAACAAGCCTTTCTCAGTCTCCAACAAGCCTTCCCCAGTCTCCAACAAGCCTTCCCCAGCCTCCAACAAGCCATTCCCAGCCTCCAACAAGCCATTCCCAGCCTCCAACAAGCCTTTCTCAGTCTCCAACAAGCCTTTCTCAGCCTCCAACAAGCCTTTCTCAGTCTCCAACAAGCCTTTCTCAGTCTCCAACAAGCCTTTCTCAGCCTCCAACAAGCCTTCCCCAGCCTCCAACAAGCCTTCCCCAGTCTCCAACAGGCCCGCCCTAGTCTCCAATTAAGACCACCCCCATTAATCTTTGTAAACTCTGATTAGAGCGCATTGCTCTGAGTGGTCATCTCCTTCTTTCTCCATCACTGTGCCCACACCACCCCTCTGAAGGAGATGAACCACTTTGTGCCAGTGCTGTGGTGTGTGCGGCTTTCATTCCTCTTCAGGAGTGAGAGAACAAGGGGATTACAATAATGGTGATACAACCCGATTTTGTAGAAAAAGGTGCAAAAAAACCTTTTATTTCAGTATACAATCAAAAGACAAGTACAACATAGATCAAAGTTTAAAAAACAATTAAAAAGGCTGTGATTGCCATACATATACAAAGGGCCAAAAAGTGGGGGTTTTTTGGCCACAAACTCCAAACCTCTTACACCAGATGGGTATATCCCCCCTCAATGTATTATATTTTACACAGTATGGCTATTTTACAGTTGTTGACCTGAAGATAAGGTAATCCTTTGGAGGATCTCCAAGGATCTCTTGGAGTCAAGAAGGTTACAATGTATACTATATATAAGAAAAAGGTTGCTTCAATGTTTAGACAACCTTGTGACAAATTGTCACTCAATAAGGGGAAACATATAGTCTGAATCCACATAGGTAATAAAGATGAAACCCATACATATCAATGGTATAGAGAATAAAGAAGGACAACTACTGCTCGTGCATTTATTGAAGTGAGTGATCCTGGCAGCGCGGACTGTTGTACACTTTTCTTCCCCAAGCATCTTGTTACATCTCCACGTGAGTGTGGCCAGTGGAAGTCCAGCAGCAGCCATCAGGATATTATTAACAAGCCTTCAAACCAGTTGTGGGTCTCACAACTGGACTAGGTGAGTGGATTTGATTTCTATTTGATTTGATACCATTGCACAAACTAGTGTCTAGTGATAAGGGCACTATTGCGCCTCTTGTCCCCCTCCCTCTCTCTTTTTGCAACAAGCCATCCCCAGCCTCCCAACAAGCCTTCCTCAGCCTTCCAACAAGCCTTTCTCAGTCTCCAACAAGCCATCCCCAGCCTCCCAATAAGCCTTCCTCAGCCTCCCAACAAGCCTTTCTCAGTCTCCCAACAAGCCTTCCTCAGTCTCCAACAAGCCTTTCTCGGTCTCCCAACAAGCCTTCCTCAGTCTCCAACAAGCCTTCCTCAGTCTCCAACAAGCCTTCCTCAGTCTCCAACAAGCCTTCCTCAGTCTCCAACAAGCCTTCCTCAGTCTCCAACAAGCCTTTCTCAGTCTCCAACAAGCCTTCCTCAGTCTCCAACAAGCCTTCCTCAGTCTCCAACAAGCCTTCCTCAGTCTCCAACAAGCCTTTCTCAGTCTCCAACAAGCCTTTCTCAGTCTCCAACAAGCCTTTCTCAGTCTCCAACAAGCCTTCCCCAGCCTCCCAACAAGCCTTCCTCAGTCTCTCAACAAGCCTTTCTCAGTCTCCCAACAAGCCTTCCCCAGCCTCCAACAAGCCATGCCCAGCCTCCAACAAGCCTTTCTCAGTCTCCAACAAGCCTTCCCCAGTCTCCAACAAGCCTTCCCCAGCCTCCAACAAGCCATTCCCAGCCTCCAACAAGCCATTCCCAGCCTCCAACAAGCCTTTCTCAGTCTCCAACAAGCCTTTCTCAGCCTCCAACAAGCCTTTCTCAGTCTCCAACAAGCCTTTCTCAGTCTCCAACAAGCCTTTCTCAGCCTCCAACAAGCCTTCCCCAGCCTCCAACAAGCCTTCCCCAGTCTCCAACAGGCCCGCCCTAGTCTCCAATTAAGACCACCCCCATTAATCTTTGTAAACTCTGATTAGAGCGCATTGCTCTGAGTGGTCATCTCCTTCTTTCTCCATCACTGTGCCCACACCACCCCTCTGAAGGAGATGAACCACTTTGTGCCAGTGCTGTGGTGTGTGCGGCTTTCATTCCTCTTCAGGAGTGTGAGAACAAGGGGATTACAATAATGGTGATACAACCCGATTTTGTAGAAAAAGGTGCAAAAAAAACCTTTTATTTCAGTATACAATCAAAAGACAAGTACAACATAGATCAAAGTTTAAAAAACAATTAAAAAGGCTGTGATTGCCATACATATACAAAGGGCCAAAAAGTGGGGGTTTTTTGGCCACAAACTCCAAACCTCTTACACCAGATGGGTATATCCCCCCTCAATGTATTATATTTTACACAGTATGGCTATTTTACAGTTGTTGACCTGAAGATAAGGTAATCCTTTGGAGGATCTCCAAGGATCTCTTGGAGTCAAGAAGGTTACAATGTATACTATATATAAGAAAAAGGTTGCTTCAATGTTTAGACAACCTTGTGACAAATTGTCACTCAATAAGGGGAAACATATAGTCTGAATCCACATAGGTAATAAAGATGAAACCCATACATATCAATGGTATATGCGGGTCTCAATATATATAGTTGGTAAAACCTATAGACAGATGTTAAAGGGAACCTCAATATAATCCATATAGCTTGAGTAGGGATCAATACCTGTACAGTCTAAATCCCTACGTCAGAGAACAATATTGGTATTAAAAAGTCAGTGTGAACCCAATATATAAGCTGTATTCAATATTCAAATATTCCAATTTGATAGCCAAAACCAGACTTAAAGCTAGGGTTTCAAACAACTGAACAGTTTTTTAGGAGCCCCTTGATTAACCTATAGGTGCAGGTAAAGGAAATACAAAAACCTGCATTTAAATCCTATAGAATGGATGACAAATAAATTCCATATTGGTACAAACAGTCAAGACCACAACTTATAGTTACCACATATCTTCAGGAAAAGCCATAGCTACCCATAATACCAGCCTGAGCCGGATTTATCATAAACCAATGGGAAACCTATGGATGGTGAAATAGCGGAATGGAGAAGGAGAGCGGACCCTACGCGTATCGCTGCCCCTCAGTGGCAGCTTCGTCAGGAGAGTGATCCATAATTGCACACAAAGTCCCTTTATAGACAGTATACCCAGTCCATACCTTAAGTGCCCAGGTGTATGTTGTTTGCCATAATTGGGGATGGGTAGCCAGTCCATTCCCCACCTGCTCTCGGCGTCCCTGAAGAGCTGTGTGCGTCATTGTAATTGTGGAGCCCACTGGGATGGGGTACTCGGTACCGGACCGGGTATCACGGGGAAGATCACGGCGGTCCTTGGTCTGGACCGTGTCCCGAGCCCACAAGTAAAAGGGGGAATATTTACAGGCGAGTTTGTTGGGACGCCACCCACGGGTTGTGGTCAGTGAGGGGACCACCGCTGCAGTGTACTTCTGCTAGGAGGATGGATGGATGCTGCAGCAAGGTGGATGAGCCCCGCCGCGGGTCGGGTCTGCTCCTGACAGGGTTGAAATATGTAAAAAAAAAAAGAGTTCTGTTTGCGGGGAATCACACATGGGAGACTTAAGCAGGGTTCACCCGATTTTACTTGCAAGTTCTTAGTGCAACTCCAACAATTTACGGTACAGTTCACACAATTAACTCCGGACAGTCTCTGAACCCTCTGCAGCCAGGTTTCCTCTCTGAGACCCTTCACTTTCTCTGTAACCTTTCCGGCTCATCTGTTCTTCCCTGTGGGTTGTATGGCGACAACTCGTCCCTTTATCTGTCTCCCCCCTGTATGTGTGGGTAACTAGCCTGGGTCCTATGGTGCTGCTGTGCCTCCAACCCATGTGGTAGGAACTCTGACCTGGAATCAGAGTCCCTCGTCGGTTTGTCTGGGATCCGGCATATAGCTGTGGTCCCCCTCAAAGCAGACACTCTGGTCCCAGCCTAGCCTTGGTGTCCCTATCTTGCAAGGGATCACCGGGCTCTCTCCGACCCGTGTGTCTACCTCAGTACGTCAATGGAAACCTGTCCCGCCTGTAGCCGGTCAATGCTGCCGTACTCCTCGGACCTGGTGGCACCGATCCGGTCTCTGTCCTTCCTTTCCTTGGGCTGCAGGCTATGGAGCGGGCTTTCTCTCCATGGAACAGTGTCTCTGTGGATTCTTCGCCTCCAGGCAGCCCTGTCCCTCAGGAAAGTGTCACTCTGCTGTTCTTGGCTTCTCGGCACCCACTGTTCTACTAACTCACTCCACCTACTGTTCTTCTTTTGTACTAGGTCTGTCACCTGACCTACAATCCACCCACTTCCCTCTAAACCCTGTCACCCCTTGCCCACATAGAGTCCCGGGCTTCGGGTTGGGTGCTGTGTCTTGCAGGTGTGTGTTTTGAAGGTGTTTGGTCCACCTGCCTGGCTGCAGTTCCTACCTGTGGCCACCCTGGTCGCAGGGGCGCCACATAATTGCTGCACTGTATACTGGGACATCCGCGCATATGCGCACGTCCTACCACCAAGAAAATGGCGGCGCATATTGAAAGCGACACTTCCAGAATCAGACGTGTGCATGCGCCGGAACCATTAAGATGGCGGCCTCCATACCCGGCGACCGTGCATATCATAACACACTATATAGTTTATATCCGGCACAAATATTCCCAAAAGAACAGGTCATCTGTAACATTTAAATGCACAGCTGCCCTATAGGCAGTGGTCCTGAGGAAAATGATCATATTACAGTGTCTTACAAAGCATTCAGCAATGTGAAAGGACTTACCTGGTAATTAGAGCACAGCATCAAAGTCAATGAGTGTTTTTAGTGGGTATTTTTTAGTATGGTCAAAGAAGTATATGTGAAACCTATATATATATTTAATGAGTAAGAGTCACATGAACATATCATTTAACCCAACCCAATTTTACCAGCTATGTCTTGAATAGGTCATCTCAAAAGACGTCATATAGTCCAGTCTACCTCCATTCAGGGGTTCCCCCAGAAAATTCGAGGCAGCGAGTGCCTCAAAATTACCCTGTGGAAATAACAATCCCACATGATATCTAAAGGGAGATTTTTTTTTGAAGAGCCTACAGTACAGTAATAAACAGTTTTTTTTTGATAGTGCGGTCAAAAGAACCTCTAACCTTCAAAATCAGATGACAAAAGGTCTTTTTCTGTTCGATGTAATTAAACCCCAAAATTTTTGGACCTAAAGTCAGTTTTGATTTCAAGTTCAAAAGCACCCTGGAGTGATATAAATATGGGAAGAAATGGAACAATCCTTAAACAATCTGTGCAAGGTCTAAAGCAAGGGTCTCAAACTCGGCTGGATTGGTGGGCCGCACATAGAAAAAAATTGATATCGGTGGCCGCATTCCTTGTAGGACTAAGTGACATTTTAGCAATACCAGAGGTTTTTGCTCAATCTAGTAAAGTACAAATCCTGATCTTCTTGTAGGAATGTCCCCACCCTAATCTCCTTTAAGTAGTAATGTCCCCATCCTGGTCCTCTTCTTGTAGTGATATCCCCATCCTGGACCTCTTCTTGTAGTAATGTCCCCCTCCTGGTCACATTCTTGTAGTAATGTCCCCATCCTGATCCCCTACTTGTAGTAATGTCCCCATACTGGTCCCCATTGTATATTAATGTCCCCCATCCTGGTCCCCTTCTTAAAGTAATGTTCCTCTCTGGTCCCTATGTGTAGCAATGCCCCATAGTGGTCCCCATCCTATATTAATCACCCCCATCCTAGTCCCCATCAAGTATTAATGTTCCTATCATGTTATAATGTTCCCATCCTGGTCCTCGTCTTGTAGTAATGTTCCCATCCTGGTCCTCGTCTCGTAGTAATGCCCCTGCCCTGGTCCCCATCTTGTACCGTGTTTCCCCGAAAGTAAGACCCTGTCTTACATTTTTTTTGGGGGCCAAAAGTGGCCCCCTGTCTTACTTTCGGGGGGAGGTCTTATATTGGCAGCCCCAGCCTACTCACATACACACACACACACCGTATATACTCATGTACAAGCCGAGGGTGGGAAATGCAGCAGACCGCCACCCCGGTATACAGCCCCCAGCACAGGTATACAGCCCCCAGCAGTGTGGTATACAGCCCAGCAGTGAGGTACACAGGGTATACAGCCCCCAGCCAGTGTGGATACAGCCCCAGCCAGTGTGGATACAGCTCCCAGCCAGTGTGGCATACAGGCCCCCTCCTGCTGGCACACTGCCCCCGAACAGTATTCTGAGCCCCCCGTGAGCTCCACTCCCCCCTTTGCTGCCGCTGCTGCTGCTCACATCTTACCTCCTAGCGTCGGTTCTCCGTCCTCGGCTGTCTCCCGGATCATGTGACCCGTCGCAGCGCATGACGTCATCGCGACTGCGACCGGCCGGTCACATGATCCGGGAGACAGCTGAGGACGGGAACGGAGGACCGATGCGCTGGCTGCTGCTAGAAGACGCTGGAAGGTAAGATGTGAGCAGCAGCAGGGGGGCCTCAGAACACCGGCTGGGGGGTAGTGTGCCAGCAGGGGGGGCCCATATACATAATGCACTGCTCCCCCTGCCGCTGATTGACAGGTGGATGCAGTGCATATCTAATGAGCGGGCGCATGTGACGTGTGACCCGCGCCCCTCTCCACCCCCTCGCTAGGGGCCTTACATTAGCCCCCCCCCGGTTGTAAGGCCTTATATTCAGGGGAGGCCTTACATTAGAAGGCCCCCCCTTTACCCCTAGGCGGCCTTACAATCGGGGGGGGCTTACTTTCGGGGAAGACGGTAGTAATGTTCCTCCCTGGTCCATATGTGTAGTAATGCCCCATCCTGGTCCCCACCCTATATTAATGTCCCCCATCCTGGTCCTCATCATGTAGTAATGCCCCATTCTTGAAGTAATGTCCATATGCTGGTCCCCATCCTATATTAATGTCCCCCATCCTGTAGTAATGTCCACATCTTTTAGTAATGTTCCCTCCCTTGTCATCTTGTAGTAATGTCCCCCATCTCGACGCCATTTTGTAGTGATGTCCCCACAACCTGGTCTCTGTTCTTTTTGTTCTCTCGCTTACACAAACACTCACACATACACATACACACACACATATGCACACTCACACATACACATGCACACTCACACATACTCACATATACAAACTCAGACATATTCTCTCTCTCACACACACACACACAGTCACACATATACACATGCACACACACACATATGCAGACATATACTCACACACACATACACACTTACACATACACACGCACACATGTACACATACTCAGGCATTCACTCACATATACACACTCAAACATATTCTCACACACACTTATGCACACATACTCACTTATACACTCACACATATACACACTCACACACACACAGTCACACATATACACACACCATATACACACTCACACATACACATGCACACATATACACTCACATACTCAGGCATTCACACACATACTCACATATACAAACTCAGACATACTCTCACACACACAATATATACACACACTCTCACTTATACACTCACATACACACACACACATATATACACAGTCACACATATACACATGCACACACACACACACTTATACACACTCACTTATACACAAAACACATACACACAGGGTCATATTTGAAGTTCCTGCCACCCTAGGCACTTTCAGCGGTCGCACCTCCCCCTCCCCCGATTATTCTGTACCCCTCCCAGGCTGCTATAGCGCCTTACCTGACTCCATGCTCCTGATCCCGCCAGCTTCTTCTTCTGCGGCTCCCGGTCTACTGCTCGCCGGCACTGGCCAGTGCCTGGCATCCGCCTGCAGCTGCCAGCACCCGGCACCAGCCTCCAGCACCCGGCATTAGGCGGCACCTGGCAGCCGCCAGCACCCAAGAGGCGGCACCAGGCAGCAGCACCTGCACCAGCACCCGGCGGCCATGGCACCCAGCGACCAGCAGCACGTGGCAGCCCCAGGTGACCGCCGGCAACACCAGGTGATCGCCAGCACCCGGCAACAGGCGGCCCCCGGCAGCACCTGGCACCAGGCGACCGCAAACACCCAAGTGGTCCCCGGTAGCCGCCGGCGATCTGCGGCACAGGAAATTTGAATGTCCTCTTCACCATCTCGCCCCCTCAGCGTGTGGACATTGTACAGGGAACCGCAGCAGTACCCGCTTTATTGTGACTTCCGGGTACCATTCACACAAGCTCCTTCACTCCTGTACAGTAATGCAAGCAGGCGACCGGCGGACCAATCAGAAGCTTGCAGCCAATGTCAGCTTATGACGTCATAAGGAGGCTTCTGATTGGTTTGCCGGCCGCCTGCTTGCATTACTGTACAGGAGGAGTAAAGGAGTGAAGCTTGTGTGAGCGGTACCCGGAAGTAAATAAAGCGGGTACTGCGGCGGCTCACTGCACAATGGCCCGGGCATGTTATTTCTTCATGGTGCCCCGGCCGCAGTGGGAAGCCTGGCGGGCCGCGTGTTTGAGACCCCTGGTCTAAAGGCTTTTACCATATTGAAATTATTTGTAAAAACCTGTAAACAACAGATCCTCACTTATGCCCCTGGGGCAGGCAGTCCAATCTATAAATCCATGCGGATTCACGTCGCAAAAGTTCTTTTGACAGATTGCCACCCCTAATATTGCTGTTGACTCTTTCCAATCCCATTATCCGTACACCTCGGGTACTGCAGTCATGTTTCTCCAGGAAATGTTTGGCTACAGATGAAAGACTTTCTTTAAGTCCGCCTTTGCATTTCCAATATTTGACAGGTGGTGTTGTGACCTTTTTCTTGCTGGCCCACGTAAATTCTTGGGTAGCCACAGAATGTCTGGCCCACGTAGGTTCTTGGGTAGCCACAGAATGTCTGCCCACGTAGGTTCTTGGTAGCCACAGAATCCTGGTCCACGTAATTCTTGGGTAGCCACAGAATGTCTGGCCCACGTAGATTCTTGGGTAGCCACAGAATTCTGGCCCACGTAGATTCTTGGTAGCCACAGAATGTCTGGCCCAGTAGATTCTTGGGTAGCCACAGAATGTCTGGCACACGTAGATTCTGGGTAGCCACAGAATTCTGGCCCATAATTCTTGGTAGCACAGAATGTCTGGCCCACGTAGATTCTTGGGTAGCCACAGAATGTCTGGCCCACGTAGATTCTTGGGTAGCCACAGAATGTCTGGCTCATGTAGATTCTTGGGTAGCCACAGAAGAATCCATAAATCCAATTTCGGGTTTTACAGTTAAAATACCCTTTTGGTTTTCTCACTGTTGGAAATAAATCAGAGACCAGAGTGTCATTGGCAAGCATCAATTGACAAAGGTTGTAATTCCCACAGGACCTGCACAGGTGAATGTACCCTCAATTCTATGGCCCCTCCCAATATTTACAGAGGGTCAGATGTAGTGACTATCTGTAAGTTTATCTCTCATGTTCTTGGCCCTACAAGCAACCAAGCCTGGTTGCTCCATAACATGGCCCGCAATTAGGGGTTCACTCATGAGGATATTCCAATTTGTGCCCAAAATTCTCCTGCATCTTCCCATTAATTATCCTATTGGAGACTGGGGCGGCCCTGCTGGGGACTGGGGAGGCTTGTGGGAGTCTAGGTGTAAACGACCAGCTGTGACGTTACAGCTAGGCTCCAAAACAAACATCTCTAGATGGGGTCTAAGCTGCTCCTCCACACACACAACCGTGATAGGTAACCATGCAAAATGCTGGCAGGGTGTAAATTACAAACTGTTAGCATTTTGCATTCTTGTATCCAGAGGCATAATCCCGCTATGTTGATGAAGGCAATAGGTTTCTACACTGTGTCTTGAACCTTCTGTGTTTTGTACTTTGCTTAGGAAAATGGGGAAAAGCTGCAAGGTCGTATTGTGCGGACAACACTCAGTAGGTAAAACCTCCATCTTGGAGCAGCTGCTCTATGGAAACCACGTGGTTGGTAAGTTCAGTTGGAATAGCTACTAAGGTAATATATGACAGATGGCGGTGATGACGAGAGTGAAGCATAGTCTCTTCTTTCCACCCTTCAGAGCTGGTAGAATAGTTGGCATTTGTGCACACCTGGCATTAGAACCCATAGATAGTAGGTCCACACACCAATGGGATCTACAGATGGTCTAAAGTCCATAGTGAAGATGAACTTATAATTTTAATACAAAGCAATAATTGTGCAGGGTTAGACAAAAATGTCTGCTTCCTTCCAGATCCAGTGCCCCGGCTGTCCACATTTTGTGTGTGGGGATATCAGTTCAGCTCCATTGAAATAAAGGTTGCTGACTTGGGATGTCTTTCTAGATGGAAGGAAGCCATTATTTTCATCTGTTCTATTCTACATATTTTATTATTTGTTTAAGGTAATGTATCTTTTATTGTCTTACAGGATCAGACATGATGGAGACACAGGAAGATATATACATTGGATCCATTGAGACGGACCGGGGCGTACGGGAGCAGGTCCGTTTCTATGATACACGAGGCCTAAGGGAAGGAACCGAGCTCCCCAAACATTGCTTCTCGGGGACTGACGGATACGTACTGGTGTACAGTGTGGATAACAAGGACTCATTCAAACGGGTAGAGGCCCTGAAGAAGGAGATTGACAGGTCCAAGGATAAGAAGGAGGTAAGCTGACTTCAGTCTGAGGGCAAAGATCTACAGAAAAGTTCTCCTTGCTTGAATGTTCTTTACTTTTATAAAAGGCATCATCCACCTTTATTACTAATCTACAGGGTTGATAAGTGTCTGATTGTTGGTTTAATTACTGAGAACCCCCACCTATCACAAGAACTGAGTTCTTTCCTTTTTTTCTGACTGTGGTTGTATTATAGGGATCTTTCGCAGAATTTCCCTTTCAAGCTATGTATATGTCCATGTAGCACTTTCAAAGGCAAGCCCAGCAGTACCTTTACAGGCCGGTCCGGTCCTCTGTTACTGGAAAATCAGCATTTCAATTGATGTGTAAAGCCTCCATCCCTCCAGCTTTATTCCTCGCCCAGTACTGTATACTCCTGATTGACTGACCGCGCTCTACGCTGTATGGCTTCAAGCTAGGGCTGTGTGCAGTTCTGATTCAGCAAAATTGAGGAAGTCGGAGTTGGAGGTTTGGCTTCCTGACCTCACAGCCCTGGTTGTGGAGTCAGTGTCCGTTTTGCTTGAGTTTGAGTCGGATTCAGGGAAATTGAGGAGTCGGCCGGTTGGCTTACCAACTCCACAGCCATGCTTCAAGCAAAGGAGACAGTAGTAAGGCAGGAGGAGGCAGTGTGAGGCAGGAATAGAGCTGGAGTAACAGAGGCTTCAGATCTACAAATAGCTCTCAAAAGAGGTGGTCTGAAGTCAAACCAAGTTTTGTTCTAAATCCCTATTTATTTAACCCATTTTCCAATATACTTGTATCACAAATTCCTTACCTTTACTACTGGTATTTTATTCCTTTTCTATTTCCTGTGTTATGATGCTTCGTTTGAGAATCTCAGTGCATGCTGGGACACTTAAAGCATCATCAGTGCAGGGGGCAGAGGCCAAAGATGATACTCGTTTCCAGGGGCTCTGCCCTCTCTGATGGTGATGCTCATTCCCTGGGGCTCTCGCCCTCTGATGGTGATGCTCATTCCCTGGGGCTCTCCCCCTCTGATGGTGATTCTCATTCCATGGGGCTCTCCCCTCTGATGGTGGTGCTCATTCCCTGGGGCTCTGCCCTCTCTGATGGTGATGCTCATTCCCTGGGCTCTGCCCCCTCTGTGGTGATGCTCATTCCTGGGCTCTGCCCTCTCTGATGGTGTGCTCATTCCCTGGGGCTCTGCCCTCTCTGATGGTGGGTGCTCATTCCCTGGGGCTCTGCCCCTCTGATGGTGGATGCTCATTCCCTGGGGCTCTGCCCTCTCTGATGGTGTGCTCATTCCCTGGGGCTCTGCCCCCTCTGATGGTGATGCTCATTCCCTGGGCTCTGCCCTCCTGATGGTGTGCTCATTCCCTGGGCATTGCCCCTCTGATGGTGATGCTCATTCCCTTGGCTCTCCCTCTCTGATGGTGATGCTCATTCCCTGGGGCACTGCCCTCTCTGATGGTGATGCTCATTCCCTGGGGCTCTGCCCTCTCTGGTGGTGATGCTCATTCCCTGGGGCTCTGCCCTCTCTGATGGTGATGCTCATTCCCTGGGGCCTGCCCTCCTTGATGGTGATGCTATTCCTGGGCACTGCCCCTCTGATGGTGATGCTTTCCTTGGCTCTTCCCCCTCTGATGGTGATGCTCATTCCCTGGGGCCTGCCCTCCCTGATGGTGATGCTCATTCCTGGGGCTCTGCCCCTCTGATGGTGATGCTCATTCCCTGGGGCTCTGCCCCTCTGTGGTGATGCTCATTCCCTTTGGGCTCTTCCCCCTCTGATGGTGATGCTCATTCCCTGGGGCTCTGTCCCCTCTGATGGTGATGCTCATTCCCTGGGCTCTTCCCCCTCTGATGGTGATGCTCATTCCCTGGGGCTCTGCCCCCCTGATGGTGATGCTCATTCCCTGGGGCTCTGCCCTCTCTGATGGTGATGCTCATTCCCTGGGCTCTGCCCTCTCTGATGGTGATGCTCATTCCCTGGGGCTCTGCCCCCCTGATGGTGATGCTCATTCCCTGGGGCTCTGCCCTCTCTGATGGTGATGCTCATTCCCTGGGGCTCTGCCCTCTCTGATGGTGTGCTCATTCCCTGGGCTCTGCCCTCTCTGATGGTGATGCTCATTCCCTGGGGCTCTGCCCCCTCTGATGGTGGTGCTCATTCCCTGGGGCTCTGCCCTCTCTGGTGGTGATGCTCATTCCCTGGGGCTCTTTCCCCTCTGATGGTGATGCTCATTCCCTGGGGCTCTGCCCCCTCTGATGGTGATGCTCATTCCCTGGGGCTCTGCCCTCTCTGATGGTGATGCTCATTGCCTAGGGCTCTGCCCTCTCTGATGGTGGTGCTCATTCCCTGGGGCTCTGCCCCCTCTGATGGTGATGCTCATTCCCTGGGGCTCTGCCCTCTCTGATGGTGATGCTCATTCCCTGGGGCTCTGCCCTCTCTGATGGTGGTGCTCATTCCCTGGGGCTCTGCCCTCTCTGATGGTGATGCTCATTCCCTGGGGCTCTGCCCCCTCTGGTGATGATGCTCGTTTTCAGGGGCTCTGCCCCCTTTGATGGTGATGCTAATTCCCTGGGGCTGTGCCCTCTCTGATGGTGATGCTCATTCCCTGGGGCACTGCCCTCCCTGACGGTGATGCTCATTCCCTGGGGCTCTGCCCTCTCTGATGGTGATGCTCATTCCCTGGGGCACTGCCCTCCCTGATGGTGATACTCATTCCCTGGGGCACTGCCCTCCCTGATGGTGATGCTCATTCCCTGGGGCTCTGCCCCCTCTGGTGGTGATGCTCATTTTCAGGGGCTCTGCCCCCTCTGATGGTGGTGCTCATTCCCTGGGGCTCTGCCCTCTCTGATGTTGATGCTCATTCCCTGAGGCTCTGACCCCCCTCTGGTGGTGATGCTCATTTTCAGGGCTCTTACCTCTGATGGTGATGCTCATTCCCTGGGGCTCGGCCCTCTCTGATGGTGATGCTCGTTTCCAAGGGCTCTGCCCTCTCTGATGGTGATGCTCGTTTCCAATGACTATGCCCCCTCTGATGGTGATACTTGTTTCTAGGGGCTCTGCCCTCTCTGATGGTGATTCTCGTTTCCAAGGGCTCTGCCCTCTCTGATGGTGATGCTCGTTTCCAATGGCTATGCCCCCTCTGATGGTGATACTTGTTTCTAGGGGCTCTGCCCTCTCTGATGGTGATGCTCGTTTCCAATGGCTTTGCCCCTCTGATGGTGATGCTTGTTTCCAATGGCTCTGCCCCCTCTGATGGTGATGCTTGTTTCCAATGGCTCTGCCCCCTATGGTGGTGATGCTCGTTTCCAATGACTATGCCCCGTCTGATGGTGATGTTCGTTTCCTATGGCTCTGCCCCCTCTGGTGGTGATGCTCAATTCCAATGGCTATGCCCCCTCTGGTGGTGATGCTCGTTTCCAATGGCTATGCCCCGTCTGATGGTGATGCTCGTTTTCAATGGCTATGCCCTCTCTGATGGTGATGCTCAATTCCAATGGCTATGCCCTCTCTGATGGTGATGCTCAATTCCAATGGCTATGCCCCTCTGATGGTGATGCTCGTTTCCAATAGCTCTGCCCCCTTTGGTGTTGATGCTAGTTTCCAATGGCTATGCCCCTTTCTGATGGTGATGCTCAATTCCAATGGCTCTGCCCCTTTTGATAGTGATGCACATTCCCTGGGGCTCTGCCTTCTCTGGTGATTCCTTGTTGAGTATCCCATCATGCACTAGAATTCTCAATGAAGCGTCATCACACAGGAAATAGGAAAAAAATAGAATAGCAGTTAGAGTGTATAGTTAGGGTATGGTAGGGAATATTTAATACAAGTAGAAAATAGCTTAGATATGGCACTAAATAATAGGAGATAATGTATTGCAATGCACATGAATGGGAAAGCATTACATCTATTATATAATTGCCGTAGCGAGCCGTTGCAAGGGCGCGAGCAATGGCCTCGAAGCGGCCATTGCGAGTCTCCCGCCCCGGCGACGACCAACGAGAGCCGAGCGCCGTGGCCGAAAATAGAACCAAGGGCCCGGCCATGCATCGCGCGAAACACCGCTATGTATCTCTATGGGAAGTGAGGCGCTATGCTGATTGGTCGGCGCAGCACACAGCGACCAATCAGCATAGCGCCTCACTTAAGCGGGAAATTTGAAACTCAAAGTCCTCCATTATATCTCTATGGGAAGTGAGGCGCTATTCTCATTGGTCGCTGTGTGCTGGCGGCGACCAATGAGAATACCGCCTCACTTTCAGCTGTAAATTTGAAGCTCAAAGTCGTCCATTATATCTCAATGGGAAGTGAGGCGCTATTCTCATTGGTCGCCGCCAGAACACAACGACCAATGAGAATAGCGCCTCACTTCCCATAGAGATACATAGCGGTGTTTCGAGCGATGCATGGCCGGGCCCTTGGTTCCATTTTCGGCCACCTCGCTCAGCTGTCGTCGATCGTCGCCGGGCCACGTTGCAGGGTAGCGAGCATTGGCCGCGAAGCTGCCATTGCGAGTCTCCCGCCCCGGCGACGACCTACGAGAGCCGAGCGCCATGGCCGAAAATAGAACCAAGGACCCGGCCATGCATCGCGCGAAACACCGCTATGTATCTCTATGGGAAGTGAGGCGCTATGCTGATTGGTCGGCGCAGCACACAGCGACCAATGAGAATAGCGCCTCACTTCCCATAGAGATATAATGGAGGACTTTGAGTGTCAAATTTCCCGCTTAAGTGAGGCGCTATGCTGATTGGTCGCTGTGTGCTGCGCCGACCAATCAGCATAGCGCCTCACTTCCCATAGAGATATAATGGACGACTTTGAGTTTCAAATTTACCGCTGAAAGTGAGGCGCTATTCTCATTGGTCGCCGCCAGCACACAGCGACCAATGAGAATAGCGCCTCACTTCCCATAGAGATATAATGGACGACTTTGAGTTTCAAATTTACCGCTGAAAGTGAGGCGCTATTCTCATTGGTCGCCGCCAGCACACAGCGACCAATGAGAATAGCGCCTCACTTCCCATAGAGATATAATGGACGACTTTGAGTTTCAAATTTACCGCTGAAAGTGAGGCGCTATTCTCATTGGTCGCCGCCAGCACACAGCGGCCAATGAGAATAGCGGCTCACTTCCCATAGAGATACATAGCGGTGTTTCGAGCGATGCATGGCCGGGCCCTTGGTTCCATTTTCGGCCACGCCGGGCCACGTTGCAGGGGCGCGAGCAATGGCCGCAAAGCGGCCATTGCGAATCTCCCGCCACGGCGACGACCGACGAGAGCCGAGCGCCGTGGCCAAAAATAGAACCAAGGGCCCGGCCATGCATCGCGCGAAACACCGCTATGTATCTCTATGGGAAGTGAGGCGCTATGCTGATTGGTCGCTGTGTGCTGCGCCGACCAATCAGCATAGCGCCTCACTTAAGCGGGAAATTTGACACTCAAAGTCCTCCATTATATCTCTATGGGAAGTGAGGCGCTATTCTCATTGGTCGCTGTGTGCTGGCGGCGACCAATGAGAATACCGCCTCACTTTCAGCGGTAAATTTGAAACTGAAAGTCGTCCATTATATCTCAATGGGAAGTGAGGCGCTATTCTCATTGGTCGCTGTGTGCTGCCGGCGACCAATGAGAATAGCGCCTCACTTCCCATAGAGATATAATGGACGACTTTCAGTTTCAAATTTACCGCTGAAAGTGAGGCGCTATTCTCATTGGTCGCCGCCAGCACACAGCGACCAATGAGAATAGCGCCTCACTTTCCATAGAGATACATAGCGGTGTTTCGAGCGCTGCATGGCCGGGCCCCTGGTTCGATTTTCGGCCACGGCGCTCGGCTGTTATCGGTCGTCGCCGGACCATGAAATTCGCAATGGACCTACGTGCCGGAGTTACCGCGGCTGCAACGACTCATCTATCTCCATCTCTATCTCTCTCTCTCTCTCCCGAGTCTAGACTCCCGATTCTTTAGAATCGGGCTCACAGCTAGTTTGTTAATATTTTCCTTCACATGGCATGGTCTAACACAATGGTCCCCAACATTTTTTGTACCGGGCACCGGCTTCATGCAAGACCATTCTCCCGGGGCCCGGCAGGGCAGGGTGGAACAGAAGTGGGGCTTTGATGATATGGGATGGGGCCATGGAGAAGGGGTGGAGTTTAGTACCCTGTTTAAAGAAGACCTGTCACCAAAGCAGGCATGGTGATCTAATTACAGCACTGGATACAGCATGTCTGCAGCATGCAGACAAGGGGTCCATAAGCACTTGAGCAGCCCTGTACCCCGAGATAATACACTTAGAAAACTTACATGCTACAGCCACTAAGGAGGTGGCTAGGGGCTGCAGCCAAGGGCAGATTCACACCCCCTGCCTGTGTAATCTGCCCACTGCTGCCAATCATTCTCTCTCTCGGGGGGCGGGGCTATACAGGAGAGAAAAAAAAACTGTGTTTAAATGCTGCAGACAGGGAGAGAATGATTGGCAGCGGTGGGCAGATTAAACATGCAGGGGGTGTGAATCTGCCCTTGGCTGCAGCCTCTAGCCACCTCCTTAGTGGCTGTAGCATGTACCGTAAGTTTTCTAACTGTATTATCTCGGGGTACAGGGCTGCTCAAGGGCTGGGGGACCCCTTGTCTGCATGCTGCAGACATGCTGTATCCAGTGCTGTAATTAGATCACCATGCCTGCTTTGGTGACAGGTCCTCTTTAAGATGCGCTACGTCTTATTTTCAGAGGATGTCTTATTTTCCATCTCCTTGCAGCCCCCAATATGTTGTCCCCATCATCCCCTTGCAGCCCATAATATCCCCATTATCCCTATGCAGGACACAATATCCCCATCATCCCCTTGCAGCCCCATCATCCTCATCATCCCTTTGCAACTCACAATATCCCCATCATCCATTTGCATCTCACAATATCCCCATCATCCCCTTGCAGCCCACAATATCGCCATCATGCCCTTGCAGCCGCCATCATCACCTTGCATCTCACAATATCCCCATCATCTCCTTGCAACTCACAATATCCCTATCATCCCCTTTCAGCAGCCCGTATTATCCCCATCATCCCCTTGCAACCCCCATCGACACACAGACACACACACAGACACACACAGACACACAGCCACACACACAGACACTCAGCCACACAGACACACCGCCACACACACACACACACACACACAGCCAGATGGCCACACGCACAGACACACATACGGACACACACACAGCCACACACACACATTTTGCTCACCGGTCCACCGCTGCAGTTGGCGCCACTCTGATCTCTACTTCAGCTGCATGCATAGATGTACGAGTGGAGCCGTCGGCCAATAACAGTGCAGCAGCCAGGCCCTGATTAGCCTGTGGCTGCTGCACTATCAGGGCCTGGCTGCTGCACTGTGATTGGCTGACTGCTCCGCTCGTACATCTATGCACGCAGCTGAAGCAGAGATCAGCTCAGAGGTGTGTAATGCTGCAGGTGCGGGTTGCGGTGGGCAGGAACGCGGCTCTGAGCTGCCACAAAGCACACTCTCTGTGTAGTGCTGGTATGCGTCGGTGCAGACTGGCACACTGACCCCCGTGGACCGGTGGTTGGGGTCCCCTGGTCTGACAGACCACCGTAGCTGGCTAATCCAGAGATCATTATTTCACACTAGATGGTGGCCCGATTCTAACGCATCGGGTATTCTAGAATATGTGGGTGTACGGCGGTGCGGTTGTGCAAGTGTGCAGCGGTGGCCCCCTCAGTTCTCACCCCCTCCAGACTTCTGTCCATCCGCCTCTCACCCTTGCATGTCGCCTTCTTCTTCCTCCAGCATAGACGTCAACAATTCCAAGGCCTCAGAGTTAACAGGGGCATCATAGTAGGGGTGTCCAAGCGCATAGCCCTGATGTGGTGGGCATGCCCTTGTTCACGGCCATCACGACTCCCCCTTTGGTAGCTCTACCCCCACCCCCCACGGCCTTTGAATTTCTGGAGTCTATGCCACGAAAAGAAGAAGAAGAATGGCGGGGTGAGCGGGTGGCAGATGGAGCATGGAGCGGGTGAGCAGCGGGCAGGATACCAAGTGGGTGGGGGGCGGGAGACCAGGCGGACTGTGTAACGGAAATCCCGTGTCGCTGATTGGTCGCGCCCAGCCATCTGCGACCAATCAGCAACGTGGGTTTTGCGTTAGAGACAGTGTGACGTGAGTGCAAGGTGAGTGTAGGGCTAAATGTGAAGTCAGTGCAAGGTGAGTGTAGGGCTAAGTGTGACGTGAGTGCAGGGCAGAGTGTGATGTGAGTGCCGGGCAGAGGGTGATGTGAGTGCAGGACATAGTCTGACGTGCGTGCAGGTCAGAGTGTGATGTGAGTGCAGGGCAGAGTGTGATGTGAGTGCATGGCAGAGTGTGACGTGAGTGCAGGGTAAGTGTGAGTGTAGGGTGTGTGGGTGTAAGTGGTCTGCAGTACCTGGCTCCTGGTGCTGTGTGCGTTTAGCTTAAGGACCTCTGGTGATGTCACAGCCATGTGATCTTGCTCCGGCCATGATTGTGACATCATCAGAGGTCCTGTAAGTATAGAGCCCCCGTCACACATAACGACACACCAGCGATACCGATAACGATACGACCTGGCTGGGATCGCTGGTGCGTCGTTTTCACATCGCTCTTCATTTCAAATAGCGGGACGGGAAAGCCGACTTCACTGTTATGTGAGTGTAGCGCTGTCGTCTCTGTCACGGCAATCCCACGTTGCTGATGCAACATATTGACCATTGGACAGTGCGGCCCTGCCTATGCATGGCACACTTCCCCTATGCATGGCACACGTCCCCTATGCATGGCACACGTCCCCTATGCATGGCACACGTCCCCTATGCATGGCACACATCCCCTATGCATGGCACACGTCCCCTATGCATGGCACACGTCCATTATGCATGGCACATGTCCATTATGCATGGCACACGACCATTATGCATGGCACACGACCATTATGCATGGCACACGTCCCCTATAAATGGCACACATCCCCTATGCATGGCACACATCCCGTATGCATGGCACACGTCCCCTATGCATGGCACACATCCATTATGCATGGCACACATCCCCTATGCGTGGCACACGTCTCCTATGCATGGCACACGTCTCCTATGCATGGCACACGTCCATTATGCATGGCACACGTCCCCTATGCATGGCACACATCCCCTATGCGTGGCACACGTCCCCTATGCATGGCACACATCCCCTATGCATGGCACACGTCCCCTATGCATGGCACACATCCATTATGCATGGCACACATCCCCTATGCGTGGCACATGCCCCCCTGTGTTAGATATGGCCCCCATGCTGCTCTATTCTTCCCTCCTCCAGCGCTGATCTCCCGGTCTCCCTTCGTGCTGCTGTGATCGGGCAGAGATGATGCTGCAGAGCTACTCCACTTCCTGGTTCTGTGCAGTCATGTGATCGGCACAGCAGAGAGTGACATCATCACAACAGCAGCCGGGAGACCGGAGAGACATCGGGAGATCAGCGCTGGAGGAAGAGCCAGGAGGTAAGTATACAGTTTATTATTTTACTATGGCAGCAGCATGGGGGCCATATCTAACATAGGGGGAACATGTGCCATCACAGAGGGGCGCAGGACCATATAATATGCGCCGCTCCCCCAGCCCATCACCGTGGTGCGGTTTCAGCACCATGGTGATGGAGAGCGGCTATGCATATTATATGAGCGGGAGCAGGAGATCTCCTGCTCCCTCCTGCAGCCTCCCCCAGCTCACATTTTCCGGTACGCCGTACCGTCGCAAGGTGGCGGCGGCCACCAATGAGCGGCCTCTGTATGGCGTGCGATTTCGGCTTCAGACAGACGCCTTAGACAATTATATAGTAGATTCTATTACAATGGGTACCATCGACAGCCCTCGATTACGTCTTAGTGGTGCCAATCAATGAGAGAGGGAGCCCAATCCCTCTCCCAGCCTCCTAATGATGGGATAACTGTTGATCGCGGCAATTAGGGGGTTAATTAGCAGAGGGCGGCACAGACACTGGCTGCAAACACCAGAGCTTGGCTATCATTCAAGTTGAGCTCCCGGCAGCCATCTTGCGGGCACAGTTTATGTGCAGGAATGATGGCCATGGCGTAACTGTACATCATTTAGCGCGACGTACAATTACGTCAAATAACATAAATAGATCAAAGAGAACCTGTCGGCAGAGTTCACACACCAAACTATTTATATCTGCATGTAGCTCTTTCAAAGACAAGTCCAGCAATACTTTTTCATGGCCTGTCCAGTCCTCCGTTACTGAGAAATCAGCATTTGAATATGCAAATAAGGCTTAAAGGGGGTGGTCCGAAGTCCAACTACATTTCATTCTGAAATGAACCACGTGGGGTATTGCCGCACTTGGGAGAAATTCTGTACCATATTTTCTCCTATTACTCCTTCTGCAAATTAAAAACTTGTAGCCAAAGTAATGCTCACGACAGCCCTTGACAAATTCCTTGAGAGGTGTAGTTTCCAAAATGGGGTCACTGGTTGGTGTTATCTGCTGTTTTGACAGGTGTCACACCCACAATAATTCCAGTCAAAATGGCGCTACAAAATTCAATCAGTGCTTTTTTCTCTTCCGAGCCCTGATGTGTACATAAACAGTAGTTTTCCAATATGTCGGGTGTTCTCATGCTACCCTTGTGACAATGACAAATTTTAGGCTAAAGTAATGTTTTCGTGGGCATATATATTTTTTTATAACAAATCCACCAGAGAAGGAAAATAAGGGCACTCACCCAGTGGAGAACGGTGGACAACGGCGGACAACGGCCTGTTTCGTGCCTGCATGATAGGACCAGTTGAAGTGCCAGACAGGCACGAAACAGGCCGTTGTCCACCGTTCTCCACTCCCCTCCCTGCCACCTGTAAAATGGATCCAGAATAAAGGTGATTGCACAATTTATGGATGAGTGCTCTTGTTTTTCCTTTTCTGATGGATTTGTTATAATGGACTCCTGAAGTGAGCACACCCATTGCAGCCATACAGTGCCAGACCTATCGGTGCATATAAGAGGGTCCTTCACGTCTGCAGTGGTGCCCAGCTTATTCTTCTTATTAAGAGACTTTTTTTTTCTTTTCTTCATGGCTTAATGTTCTAAAACTCTGTGAAGCTCTTCTAGATAAATTCCTTGAACGCTGTAGTTTCCAAAATGGGGTCACTTGTTGGGGGTTTCCACATCCAGGGGCTTTCTAAGCACAACATTTTAAAAATCTAACAACGCTCCTTCCCTTCCGAGCCCTGCCGTGCGCCCAAACAGTAGTTTTCTGCCACATATAGGGAAATTGCACAACATATTGTACTTTCCATTCTCTCCTGTTACCCTTGTGGAAATGAAAAATTTGAGCTTATAGCAACATTTTTATGGGAAAAAGTAACATTTTCATTTTTCTCTTTCCACATTGCATTCATTTCTGTGAAGCACCTAAAGGGTTAATACACTTCTTGAATGTGGTTTTGAATAGCTTGAGGGGTGCAGTTCTTGGAATGGTGTCACTTTTTGTTATTTTTTGTCACACAGGCCCCCTGAAAGTCACTTCCAATGTGATGTGGTCCCGAAAAAAATGTTGGCGTTGTGAATTTTGTTGGAAAAATGAAAAGTTCATGATAAACCTAAGGCTATGGGCCCACTGTGCCTTTGTGTTCACCCAAAGCTTTATCATTATAGTCAATGTGATTTACAAAAAGCTGTGCCTACATGTGCGTTTGTGCTGCAAAAAAACGCCTGCGTTTAAAAATGTCCCTGTCAATGAACATGCCTGTTTTTGAGCTGTGTTTTCTAATTGACAGCCATTCTAATGACATAGAAAACACAGCACTAAAAAACGCAGCACAAAAAAAATGTCCAATGGGCATGTAGCCTTACTCTTATGACTTCTTCTGAAGAAAAAAAAAGTTTAACCCCTCTTGCCCCCTTCTGAGCAGAGCAAATTGACAGTCCAGGCCAGTTTCTCTTTGAGGTTATAACTCTGGAACGCTTCAACGGATCCCACTGATTTTGAGACTGTTTTCATAACTCAGTGTACTTCATGTTAGTGGAAAATGTAAGTTGAATTTTTTATGTTTATTTTGTGAAAGTATTGGAAATTTCGGAAATATTTTGAGAATTTCTCAATTTTCAAACTTTTTAAATCATTTCCTTTTTATTAAAAAACTAGCTGTACAGCCCGGCGTTGCCCGGGCATAGTAACTAACTGTTCTTAGTTATAGAATAGAATGACTATTTTGCACATAAATGTCTGCCTCTAGATCCTCCTCCTCCATAGAATGTTGTCTGGTTCTGCCTCTAGCTCTTCCCCCTCCATAGAATGTTGTCTGGTTCTGCCTCTAGCTCCTCTCCCTCCATAGATTGTTGTCTGGTTCTGCCTCTAGCTCCTTCACCTCCATAGAATGTTTTCTGGTTCTGCCTCTAGATCCTCCTCCTCCATAGAATGTTGTCTGGTTCTGCCTCTAGATCCTCCTCCTCCATAGAATGTTG
>JARQOC010000006.1:353575930-353728802 GCA_033576535.1 Allobates femoralis | reverse complement strand
GAAATTTATTTTTTTTTAAAGTAAGTTCAGCAGCCTCAATCCTACCAATCTGGTGTATATACACATATGGTAGTAGAAGTAAAACACTATGCATTTGAGAAAAAATATAAAAACATGGTTTTTGAAAAACAAATTTTTGATTTTTTGGATATTTTATCTTTGTAAGAGGTTTTAGTCACATTTGGCCAGTAACTGTTTGCCATAAACCATGACAAGGTGACTTAATTGATGGTCCCTGTCTACCATGCCCCTACGGGGGCGGACTTTGATACACACACATATTAGCTTTATATATATAAGACTTTAGAACTGTTGTCAATCAGGCCTATCGCAGCTGATCTGTGACTTGCCTGTGGCTTTGGTCTTCCTGTATGTCTGTGCTCATTTCAAGAGATGTCACAAGGCTTATGTATGTATGGAACAGTGCTGTAAGACAGCGTGTCAATATCAATCATTGTCTTTAAATCATGGGTGAAGACATATTTTCTGCACTTGTGAGTTTGGTTTGGATAAAATAAAATAACTGTATATGAAAAGTGTAGGAAAAAGGCTCCATCACAGGTTTACGTCCTTGTCGGTTAGCACTTTTACTACTGTTTGTCCATCTTCTGGAAATCAGTGTTTGCATTGATTGGCATTACCAGGTGTGCAATTTTTGATATCTATCTTATTATTATCTATCTATCTATCTATCTATCTATCCAACTAATATTCTCCATCTTTTTATATCTATCTACATAAAAGTTCACAGCACTCAATCACTACCAATCATGTGTGTATATACACATATGGATAGTAGAAGTAAAAACCTATGATTTGAGAAAAATATAAAAACATGTGTTTTTGAAAAAGCTAAATTTTGGATTTTTTGGGGTATTTTATCTTTGTAAGTAAGGTTTTAGTACACATTTTGCCAGTATGTTTGCCCATAAAGACAAGGTGACCTTAGATCTGATGGGTCCCTGTCTACCATGCCCCGGGGGGGAACTTTGATACACACACATCTTCGTTTATATAAATATACAGACTTTAGAACTGTTGTCAAATCAGGCCTATCAGCCAAGCTGATCTGTGACTTGCCTTGGCTTTGGTCTTTCTGTGATGTCATGTGTATTTACATAGATGATGTCACAATGGCTTATGGATGTCATGAACAGTGGTGTAAAAGACCAGGCTGTGTAATATCAATCATTGCTTTAACACTCATTGGGTGAAGACATATTTTCTTGCACTTGGTGAGTTTTGTTCTGGTAAAATTACCTGTATAATAGAAAGCTGTATAGTAGAAACAGGTCTCACAGGTTTACGTCCTTGTACGGTTAGCACTTTATACTGTTTGTCATTTCTGGACATCAGTGTTTGCATGTGAAAAAAAAAAAAAAAAAAAAAAAAAAAAAAAAAAAAAAAAAAAAAAAAAAAAAAAAAAAAAAAAAAAAAAAAAAAAAAAAAAAAAAAAACATTTGAGAAAAAATATAAAAACATGCGTTTTTTGAAAAAGCTAAATTTTTGATTTTTTTTGGGATATTTTATCTTTGTAAAGTAAGGTTCTTAGTACACATTTTGGCCAGTAACTGTTTGCCCATAAACCATGACAAGTGAGCTTAGATCTGATGGGTCCTGTCCTACCATGCCCTACCGGGGCGGAACTTTGATACACACACATACATTCAGCTTTATATAAATATACAGACTTTAGAACTGTGTCAAACTCAGGCTATCAGCCAAGCTGATCATGTGACTTGCCTGTGGCTTTGGTCTTTCTGTGATGTCATGTGCTCATTTACATAGATGATGTCACAATGGCTTATGTGATGTCATGGAACAGTGGCTGTAAAAGACCAGCTGTGTCAATATCAATCATTTGTCTTTGAACACTCATTGGGTGAAGACATATTTTCTTGCGTGGTGACTTTTGGTTCTGGATAAAATAACCTGTATAATAGAAAAGCTGTATAGTAGAAAACAGGCTCCATCACAGTTTACGTCCTTGTACGGTTAGCACTTTTACTACTGTTTGTCCATCTTCTGGAACATCAGTGTTTGCATGTGATTGGCATTACCAGGGTGCTGCTAATATTTGATATCTATCTATCTATCTATTATCTATCTATCTATCTATCTATCATCCAACTACCTATATCTCTCCATCTTTTTATATCTATCTATCTACAATAAAAGGTTCACAGCAGCTCTCAATCACTACCAATCATGTGTGTATATACACATATGGATAGATAGAAGTAAAACCTATGCATTTGAGAAAAAAATAAAAACATGCGTTTTTTGAAAAAGCTAAATTTTGGATTTTTTTGGGATATTTTATCTTGTAAAGAAGGTTCTTAGTACACATTTGGCCAGTAACTGTTTGCCCATAAACCATGACAAGGTGAGCTTAGATCTGTGGTCCCTGTCCTACCATGCCCTACCGGGGCGGAACTTTGATACACACAATACATTCAGCTTTATATAAATATACAGACTTTAGAACTGTTGTCAAACTCAGGCTATCAGCCAAGCTGATCATGTGACTTGCCCTGTGGCTTTGGTTTTCTGTGATGTCATGTGCTCATTTACATAGGATGATGTCACAATGGCTTATGTGATGTCATGGAACAGTGGCTTAAAAGACCAGCTGTGTCAATATCAATCATTTGTCTTTGAACACTCATTGGTGAAGACATATTTTCTTGCAGTTGTGACTTTTGTTCTGGATAAAATAACCTGTATAATAGAAAAGCTGTATAGTAAAAACAGGCTCCATCACAGGTTTACGTCCTTGTACGTTAGCACTTTACTACTGTTTGTCCATCTCTGGGACATCAGGTTTGCATGTGATGGCATTACCGGGTGCTCTAATATTTTGATATCTATCTATCTATAATCTATCTATCTATCCAACTACCATATCTCTCCATCTTTTTATATCTATCTATCTACAATAAAAGGTTACAGCAGCTCTCAATCACTACCAATCATGTGTGTATATACACATATGGATAGATAGAAGTAAAACACCTATGCATTTGAGAAAAAATAAAAACATGCGTTTTTGAAAAGCTAAATTTTTGATTTTTTTTTTGGGATATTTATCTTTGTAAAGTAAGTTCTTATACACATTTTGGCCAGTAACTGTTTGCCCATAAACCATGACAAGGTGAGCTTAGATCTGATGGTCCCTGTCCTACCATGCCCTTACCGGGGCGGAACTTTGATAACACACAACATTCAGCTTTATATAAATTAGATTTAAACTGTTGTCAAATCAGGCATCAGCCAAGCGATCATGTGACTTGCCCTGTGCTTTGGTCTTCTGTATGTCATGTGTCATTTCATAGATGATGTCACATGGCTTATGTGATGTCATGGAACAGTGGTGAAAAGACCAGCTTGTCAAACAATCATTTGTCTTTGAACACTCATTGGTGAAACTATTTTCTCGTGGTGATTTTGTCTGGAAAAACCGTATAATAGAAAAGCTGTAAGTAAAAACAGTCCATCAAAGTTACGTCCTTGTACGTTAGCACTTTACTACGTTTTCATCTTGGGACATCATGTTTGCATGTATTGCATTACAGGGTGCTGCTAATATTTTGATTATCAATCTTCTTATACTATCTATCTATCTATCCAACTACCTATATCTCTCCATCTTTTTATATCTATCTATCTACAATAAAAGGTTCACAGCAGCTCTCAATCACTACCAATCATGTGTGTATATACACATATGGATAGATAGAAGTAAAACACCTATGCATTTGAGAAAAAATATAAAAACATGCGTTTTTTGAAAAAGCTAAATTTTTGGATTTTTTTTGGGGATATTTTATCTTTGTAAAGTAAGGTTCTTAGTACACATTTTGGCCAGTAACTGTTGCCCATAAACCATGACAAGGTTAGCTTAGATCTGATGGGTCCCTGTCCTACCATGCCCCTACCGGGGGCGGAACTTTGATACACACACATACATTCAGCTTTATATAAATATACAGACTTTAGAACTGTTGTCAAACTCAGGCTATCAGCAAGCTGATCATGTGACTTGCCCTGTGGCTTTGGTCTTTCTGTGAAGTCATGTGCTCATTTACATAGGATGATGTCACAATGGCTTATGTGATGTCATGGAACAGTGGCTGTAAAAGACCAGGCTGTGTCAATATCAATCATTTGTCTTTGAACACTCATTGGGTGAAGACATATTTTCTTGCATTGGTGAGTTTTGGTTCTGGATAAAATAAAATAACCTGTATAATAGAAAAGCTGTATAGTAGAAAACAGGCTCCATCACAGATTTACGTCCTTGTGCGGTTAGCACTTTTACTACTGTTTGTCCATCTTCTGGGAACATCAGTGTTTGCATGTGATTGGCATTACCAGGGATGCTGCTAATATTTTGATATCTATCTATCTATCTATCTATCTATCTATCTATCTATCTATCCAACTACCTATATCTCTCCATCTTTTTATATCTATCTATCTACAATAAAAGGTTCACAGCAGCTCTCAATCACTACCAATCGTGTGTTATACACATATGGATAGATAGAAGTAAAACACCTATGCATTTGAGAAAAAATATAAAAACATGCGTTTTTTGAAAAAGCTAAATTTTTGGATTTTTTTTTGGATATTTTATCTTTGTAAAGTAAGGTTCTTAGTACACATTTTGGCCAGTAACTGTTTGCCCATAAACCATGACAAGGTGAGCTTAGATCTGATGGGTCCCTGTCCTACCATGCCCCTACCGGGGGCGGAACTTTGATACACACACATACATTCAGCTTTATATAAATATACAGACTTTAGAACTGTTGTCAAACTCAGGCCTATCAGCCAAGCTGATCATGTGACTTGCCCTGTGGCTTTGGTCTTTCTGTGATGTCATGTGCTCATTTACATAGGATGATGTCACAATGGCTTATGTGATGTCATGGAACAGTGGCTGTAAAAGACCAGGCTGTGTCAATATCAATCATTTGTCTTTGAACACTCATTGGGTGAAGACATATTTTCTTGCAGTTGGTGACTTTTGGTTCTGGATAAAATAACCTGTATAATAGAAAAGCTGTATAGTAGAAAACAGGCTCCATCACAGGTTTACGTCCTTGTACGGTTAGCACTTTTACTACTGTTTGTCCATCTTCTGGGAACATCAGTGTTTGCATGTGATTGGCATTACCAGGGTGCTGCTAATATTTTGATATCTATCTATCTATCAATCTATCTATCTATCCAACTACCTATATCTCTCCATCTTTTTATATCTATCTATCTACAATAAAAGGTTCACAGCAGCTCTCAATCACTACCAATCATGTGTGTATATACACATATGGATAGATAGAAGTAAAACACCTATGCATTTGAGAAAAAATATAAAAACATGCGTTTTTTGAAAAAGCTAAATTTTTGATTTTTTTTTGGGATATTTTATCTTTGTAAAGTAAGGTTCTTAGTACACATTTTGGCCAGTAACTGTTTGCCCATAAACCATGACAAGGTGAGCTTAGATCTGATGGGTCCCTGTCCTACCATGCCCTTACCGGGGCGGAACTTTGATACACACACATACATTCAGCTTTATATAAATATACAGACTTTAGAACTGTTGTCAAACTCAGGCATATCAGCCAAGCTGATCATGTGACTTTCCCTGTGGCTTTGGTCTTTCTGTGATGTCATGTGCTCATTTACATAGGATGATGTCACAATGGCTTATGTGATGTCATGGAACAGTGGCTGTAAAAGACCAGGCTGTGTCAATATCAATCATTTGTCTTTGAACACTCATTGGGTGAAGACATATTTTCTTGCAGTTGGTGACTTTTGGTTCTGGATAAAATAACCTGTATAATAGAAAAGCTGTATAGTAGAAAACAGGCTCCATCACAGGTTTACGTCCTTGTACGGTTAGCACTTTTACTACTGTTTGTCCATCTTCTGGGAACATCAGTGTTTGCATGTGATTGGCATTACCAGGGTGCTGCTAATATTTTGATATCTATCTATCTATCAATCTATCTATCTATCCAACTACCTATATCTCTCCATCTTTTTATATCTATCTATCTACAATAAAAGGTTCACAGCAGCTCTCAATCACTACCAATCATGTGTGTATATACACATATGGATAGATAGAAGTAAAACACCTATGCATTTGAGAAAAAAATATAAAAACATGCGTTTTTTGAAAAAGCTAAATTTTTTGATTTTTTTTGGGATATTTTATCTTTGTAAAGTAAGGTTCTTAGTACACATTTTGGCCAGTAACTGTTTGCCCATAAACCATGACAAGGTAAGCTTAGATCTGATGGGTCCCTGTCCTACCATGCCCCTACCGGGGGCGGAACTTTGATACACACACATACATTCAGCTTTATATAAATATACAGACTTTAGAACTGTTGTCAAACTCAGGCATATCAGCCAAGCTGATCATGTGACTTGCCCTGTGGCTTTGGTCTTTCTGTGATGTCATGTGCTCATTTACATAGGATGATGTCACAATGGCTTATGTGATGTCATGGAACAGTGGCTGTAAAAGACCAGGCTGTGTCAATATCAATCATTTGTCTTTGAACACTCATTGGGTGAAGACATATTTTCTTGCAGTTGGTGACTTTTGGTTCTGGATAAAATAACCTGTATAATAGAAAAGCTGTATAGTAGAAAACAGGCTACATCACAGGTTTACGTCCTTGTACGGTTAGCACTTTTACTACTGTTTGTCCATCTTCTGGGAACATCAGTGTTTGCATGTGATTGGCATTACCAGGGATGCTGCTAATATTTTGATATCTATCTATCTATCTATCTATCTATTTATCTATCTATCTATCTATCTATCCAACTACCTATATCTCTCCATCTTTTTATATCTATCTATCTACAATAAAAGGTTCACAGCAGCTCTCAATCACTACCAATCATGTGTGTATATACACATATGGATAGGTAGAAGTAAAACACCTATGCATTTGAGAAAAAATATAAAAACATGCGTTTTTTTAAAAAGCTAAATTTTTGGATTTTTTGGGGGATATTTTATCTTTGTAAAGTAAGGTTCTTAGTACACATTTTGGCCAGTAACTGTTTGCCCATAAACCATGACAAGGTGACCTTAGATCTGATGGGTCCCTGTCCTACCATACCACTACCGGGGGCGGAACTTTGATACACACACATACATTCAGCTTTATATAAATATACAGACTTTAGAACTGTTGTCAAACTCAGGCCTATCAGCCAAGCTGATCATGTGACTTGCCCTGTGGCTTTGGTCTTTCTGTGATGTCATGTGCTCATTTACATAGGATGATGTCACAATGGCTTATGTGATGTCATGGAACAGTGGCTGTAAAAGACCAGGCTGTGTCAATATCAATCATTTGTCTTTGAACACTCATTGGGTGAAGACATATTTTCTTGCACTTGGTGAGTTTTGGTTCTGGATAAAATAAAATAACCTGTATAATAGAAAAGCTGTATAGTAGAAAACAGGCTCCATCACAGGTTTACGTCCTTGTACGGTTAGCACTTTTACTACTGTTTGTCCATCTTCTGGGAACATCAGTGTTTGCATGTGATTGGCATTACCAGGGTGCTGCTAATATTTTGATATCTATCTATCTATCTATCTATCTATCTACCTATATCTCTCCATCTTTTTATATCTATCTATCTACAATAAAAGGTTCACAGCAGCTCTCAATCACTACCAATCATGTGTCTATATACACATATGGATAGATAGAAGTAAAACACCTATGCATTTGAGAAAAAAATATAAAAACATGCGTTTTTTGAAAAAGCTAAATTTTTGGATTTTTTTTTGGGATATTTTATCTTTGTAAAGTAAGGTTCTTAGTACACATTTTGGCCAGTAACTGTTTGCCCATAAACCATGACAAGGTGAGCTTAGATCTGATGGGTCCCTGTCCTACCATGCCCTTACCGGGGGCGGAACTTTGATACACAGACATACATTCAGCTTTATATAAATATACAGACTTTAGAACTGTTGTCAAACTCAGGCATATCAGCCAAGCTGATCATGTGACTTGCCCTGTGGCTTTGGTCTTTCTGTGATGTCATGTGCTCATTTACATAGGATGATGTCACAATGGCTTATGTGATGTCATGGAACAGTGGCTGTAAAAGACCAGGCTGTGTCAATATCAATCATTTGTCTTTGAACACTCATTGGGTGAAGACATATTTTCTTGCAGTTGGTGACTTTTGGTTCTGGATAAAATAACCTGTATAATAGAAAAGCTGTATAGTAGAAAACAGGCTACATCACAGGTTTACGTCCTTGTACGGTTAGCACTTTTACTACTGTTTGTCCATCTTCTGGGAACATCAGTGTTTGCATGTGATTGGCATTACCAGGGATGCTGCTAATATTTTGATATCTATCTATCTATCTATCTATCTATCTATCTATCCAACTACCTATATCTCTCCATCTTTTTATATCTATCTATCTACAATAAAAGGTTCACAGCAGCTCTCAATCACTACCAATCATGTGTGTATATACACATATGGATAGGTAGAAGTAAAACACCTATGCATTTGGGAAAAAATATAAAAACATGCGTTTTTTGAAAAAACTAAATTTTTGGATTTTTTTTGGGATATTTTATCTTTGTAAAGTAAGGTTCTTAGTACACATTTTGGCCAGTAACTGTTTGCCCATAAACCATGACAAGGTGACCTTAGATCTGATGGGTCCCTGTCCTACCATACCACTACCGGGGCGGAACTTTGATACACACACATACATTCAGCTTTATATAAATATAGAGAATTTAGAACTGTTGTCAAACTCAGGCCTATCAGTCAAGCGGATCATGTGACTTGCTCTGTGGCTTTGGTCTTCCTGTTATGTCATGTGCTCATTTGCATAGGATGATGTCACAATGGCTTATGTGATGTCATGGAACAGTGGCTGTAAAAGACCATGCTGTGTCAATATCAATCATTTTTCTTTGAACACTCATTGGGTGAAGACATATTTTCTTGCGCTTGGTGAGTTTTGGTTCTGGATAAAATAAAATAACCTGTATAATAGAAAAGCTGTATAGTAGAAAACAGGCTCCATCACAGATTTACGTCCTTGTGCGGTTAGCACTTTTACTACTGTTTGTCCATCTTCTGGGAACATCAGTGTTTGCATGTGATTGGCATTACCAGGGTGCTGCTAATATTTTGATATCTATCTATCTATCTATCTATCTATCTATCTATCTATCTATCTATCCAACTACTTATATCTCTCCATCTTTTTACATCTATCTATCTACAATAAAAGGTTCACAGCAGCTCTCAATCACTACCAATCATGTGTGTATATACACATATGGATAGATAGAAGTAAAACACCTATGCATTTGAGAAAAAATATAAAAACATGCGTTTTTTGAAAAAGCTAAATTTTTGGATTTTTTTTTGGGATATTTTATCTTTGTAAAGTAAGGTTCTTAGTACACATTTTGGCCAGTAACTGTTTGCCCATAAACCATGACAAGGTTAGCTTAGATCTGATGGGTCCCTGTCCTACCATGCCCCTACCGGGGGCGGAACTTTGATACACACACATACATTCAGCTTTATATATAAATATACAGACTTTAGAACTGTTGTCAAACTCAGGCCTATCAGCCAAGCTGATCATGTGACTTGCCCTGTGGCTTTGGTCTTTCTGTGAAGTCATGTGCTCATTTACATAGGATGATGTCACAATGGCTTATGTATGTCATGGAACAGTGGCTGTAAAAGACCAGGCTGTGTCAATATCAATCATTTGTCTTTGAACACTCATTGGGTGAAGACATATTTTCTTGCACTTGGTGAGTTTTGGTTCTGGATAAAATAAAATAACCTGTATAATAGAAAAGCTGTATAGTAGAAAACAGGCTCCATCACAGGTTTACGTCCTTGTACGGTTAGCACTTTTACTACTGTTTGTCCATCTTCTGGGAACATCAGTGTTTGTATGTGATTGGCATTACCAGGGTGCTGCTAATATTTTGATATCTATCTATCTATCTATCTATCTATCTATCTATCTATCTATCTATCTATCTATCTATCGATCTATCTATCTAACTACCTATATCTTTCCATCTTTTTATATCTATCTATCTACAATAAACGGTTCACAGCAGCACTCAATCACTACCAATCATGTGTGTATATACACATATGGATAGGTAGAAGTAAAACACCTATGCATTTGAGAAAAAATATAAAAACATGCGTTTTTTGAAAAAACTGAATTTTTGGATTTTTTTTGGATATTTTATCTTTGTAAAGTAAGGTTCTTAGTACACATTTTGGCCAGTAACTGTTTGCCCATAAACCATGACAAGGTGACCTTAGATCTGATGGGTCCCTGTCCTACCATGCCCCTACCGGGGGTGGAACTTTGATACACACACATACATTCAGCTTTATATAAATATACAGACTTTAGAACTGTTGTCAAACTCAGGCCTATCAGCCAAGCTGATCATGTGACTTGCCCTGTGGCTTTGGTCTTTCTGTGATGTCATGTGCTCATTTACATAGGATGATGTCACAATGGCTTATGTGATGTCATGGAACAGTGGCTGTAAAAGACCAGGCTGTGTCAATATCAATCATTTGTCTTTGAACACTCATTGGGTGAAGACATATTTTCTTGCAGTTGGTGACTTTTGGTTCTGGATAAAATAACCTGTATAATAGAAAAGCTGTATAGTAGAAAACAGGCTCCATCACAGGTTTACGTCCTTGTACGGTTAGCACTTTTACTACTGTTTGTCCATCTTCTGGGAACATCAGTGTTTGCATGTGATTGGCATTACCAGGGTGCTGCTAATATTTTGATATATATATCTATCTATCAATCTATCTATCTATCCAACTACCTATATCTCTCCATCTTTTTATATCTATCTATCTACAATAAAAGGTTCACAGCAGCTCTCAATCACTACCAATCATGTGTGTATATACACATATGGATAGATAGAAGTAAAACACCTATGCATTTGAGAAAAAATATAAAAACATGCGTTTTTTGAAAAAGCTAAATCTTTGGATTTTTTTGGATGTTTTTCCTTGTAAAGTAAGGTTCTTAGTACACGTATTGGCCAGTAACTGTTTGCCCATAAACCATGACAAGGTGACCTTAGATCTGATGGGTCCCTGTCCTACCATGCCCCTACCGGGGGCGGAACTTTGATATACACACATACATTCAGCTTTATATAAATATACAGACTTTAGAACTGTTGTCAAACTCAGGCCTATCAGTCAAGCTGATCATGTGACTTGCTCTGTGGCTTTGGTCTTCCTGTTATGCCATGTGCTCATTTGCATAGGATGATGTCACAATGGCTTATGTGATATCATGGAACAGTGGCTGTAAAAGACCAGGCTGTGTCAATATCAATCATTTGTCTTTGAACACTCATTGGGTAAAGACATATTTTCTTGCACTTGGTGAGTTTTGGTTCTGGATAAAATAAAATAACCTGTATAATGAAAAGCTGTATAGTAGAAAACAGGCTCCATCACAGATTTACGTCCTTGTGCGGTTAGCACTTTTACTACTGTTGTCCATCTTCTGGAACATCAGTGTTTGCATGTGATTGGCATTACCAGGGATGCTGCTAATATTTTGATATCTATCTATCTATCTATCTATCTATCTATCTATCCAACTACCTATATCTCTCCATCTTTTTATATCTATCTACAATAAAAGGTTCACAGCAGCTCTCAATCACTACCAATCATGTGTGTATATACACATATGGATAGGTAGAAGTAAAACACCTATGCATTTGAGAAAAAATATAAAAACATGCGTTTTTTGAAAAAACTAAATTTTGGGATTTTTTTGGGATATTTTATCTTTGTAAAGTAAGGTTCTTAGTACACGTATTGGCCAGTAACTGTTTGCCCATAAACCATGACAAGGTGACCTTAGATCTGATGGGTCCCTGTCCTACCATACCACTACCGGGGGCGGAACTTTGATACACACACATACATTCAGCTTTATATAAATATAGAGACTTTAGAACTGTTGTCAAACTCAGGCCTATCAGTCAAGCGGATCATGTGACTTGCTCTGTGGCTTTGGTCTTCCTGTTATGTCATGTGCTCATTTGCATAGGATGATGTCACAATGGCTTATGTGATGTCATGGAACAGTGGCTGTAAAAGACCATGCTGTGTCAATATCAATCATTTTTCTTTGAACACTCATTGGGTGAAGACATATTTTCTTGCGCTTGGTGAGTTTTGGTTCTGGATAAAATAAAATAACCTGTATAATAGAAAAGCTGTATAGTAGAAAACAGGCTCCATCACAGATTTTACGTCCTTGTGCGGTTAGCACTTTTACTACTGTTTGTCCATCTTCTGGGAACATCAGTGTTTGCATGTGATTGGCATTACCAGGGATGCTGCTAATATTTTGATATCTATCTATCTATCTATCTATCTATCTATCTATCTATCTATCTATTTATCTATCTATCTATCTATCTATCTATCCAACTGCCTATATCTCTCCATCTTTTTATATCTATCTATCTACAATAAAAGGTTCACAGCAGCTCTCAATCACTACCAATCATGTGTGTATATACACATATGGATAGGTAGAAGTAAAACACCTATGCATTTGAGAAAAAATATAAAAACATGCGTTTTTTTAAAAAGCTAAATTTTTGGGGTTTTTTGGGGATATTTTATCTTTGTAAAGTAAGGTTCTTAGTACACATTTTGGCCAGTAACTGTTTGCCCATAAACCATGACAAGGTGAGCTTAGATCTGATGGGTCCCTGTCCTACCATGCCCCTACCGGGGGCGGAACTTTGATACACACACATACATTCAGCTTTATATAAATATACAGACTTTAGAACTGTTGTCAAACTCAGGCCTATCAGCCAAGCTGATCATGTGACTTGCCCTGTGGCTTTGGTCTTTCTGTGATGTCATGTGCTCATTTACATAGGATGATGTCACAATGGCTTATGTGATGTCATGGAACAGTGGCTGTAAAAGACCAGGCTGTGTCAATATCAATCATTTGTCTTTGAACACTCATTGGGTGAAGACATATTTTCTTGCAGTTGGTGACTTTTGGTTCTGGATAAAATAACCTGTATAATAGAAAAGCTGTATAGTAGAAAACAGGCTACATCACAGGTTTACGTCCTTGTACGGTTAGCACTTTTACTACTGTTTGTCCATCTTCTGGGAACATCAGTGTTTGCATGTGATTGGCATTACCAGGGATGCTGCTAATATTTTGATATCTATCTATCTATCTATCTATCTATCTATCTATCTATCTATCCAACTACCTATATCTCTCCATCTTTTTATATCTATCTATCTACAATAAAAGGTTCACAGCAGCTCTCAATCACTACCAATCATGTGTGTATATACACATATGGATAGATAGAAGTAAAACACCTATGCATTTGAGAAAAAATATAAAAACATGCGTTTTTTGAAAAAGCTAAATCTTTGGATTTTTTTGGATGTTTTATCCTTGTAAAGTAAGGTTCTTAGTACACGTATTGGCCAGTAACTGTTTGCCCATAAACCATGACAAGGTGACCTTAGATCTGATGGGTCCCTGTCCTACCATGCCCCTTACGGGGGCGGAACTTTGATATACACACATACATTCAGCTTTATATAAATATACAGACTTTAGAACTGTTGTCAAACTCAGGCCTATCAGTCAAGCTGATCATGTGACTTGCTCTGTGGCTTTGGTCTTCCTGTTATGCCATGTGCTCATTTGCATAGGATGATGTCACAATGGCTTATGTGATATCATGGAACAGTGGCTGTAAAAGACCAGGCTGTGTCAATATCAATCATTTGTCTTTGAACACTCATTGGGTGAAGACATATTTTCTTGCAGTTGGTGACTTTTGGTTCTGGATAAAATAACCTGTATAATAGAAAAGCTGTATAGTAGAAAACAGGCTCCATCACAGGTTTACGTCCTTGTACGGTTAGCACTTTTACTACTGTTTGTCCATCTTCTGGGAACATCAGTGTTTGCATGTGATTGGCATTACCAGGGTGCTGGTAATATTTTGATTATCTATCTATCTATCTATCTATCTATCTATCTATCTATCTATCTATCTACCTATCCAACTACCTATATCTCTCCATCTTTTTATATCTATCTATCTACAAAAAAAGGTTTACTGCAGCACTCAATCACTACCAATCATGTGTGTATATACACATATGGATAGATAGAAGTAAAACACCTATGCATTTGAGAAAAAATATAAAAACATGCGTTTTTTGAAAAAGCTAAATTTTTGGATTTTTTTTTGGGATATTTTATCTTTGTAAAGTAAGGTTCTTAGTACACATTTTGGCCAGTAACTGTTTGCCCATAAACCATGACAAGGTGAGCTTAGATCTGATAGGTCCCTGTCCTACCATGCCCTTACCAGGGGCAGAACTTTGATACACACACATACATTCAGCTTTATATAAATATACAGACTTTAGAACTGTTGTCAAACTCAGGCATATCAGCCAAGCTGATCATGTGACTTGCCCTGTGGCTTTGGTCTTTCTGTGATGTCATGTGCTCATTTACATAGGATGATGTCACAATGGCTTATGTGATGTCATGGAACAGTGGCTGTAAAAGACCATGCTGTGTCAATATCAATCATTTGTCTTTGAACACTCATTGGGTGAAGACATATTTTCTTGCAGTTGGTGACTTTTGGTTCTGGATAAAATAACCTGTATAATAGAAAAGCTGTATAGTAGAAAACAGGCTACATCACAGGTTTACGTCCTTGTACGGTTAGCACTTTTACTACTGTTTGTCCATCTTCTGGGAACATCAGTGTTTGCATGTGATTGGCATTACCAGGGATGCTGCTAATATTTTGATATCTATCTATCTATCTATCTATCTATCTATCTATCTATCTATCCAACTACCTATATCTCTCCATCTTTTTATATCTATCTGTCTACAATAAAAGGTTCACAGCAGCTCTCAATCACTACCAATCATGTGTGTATATACACATATGGATAGATAGAAGTAAAACACCTATGCATTTGAGAAAAAATATAAAAACATGCGTTTTTTGAAAAAGCTAAATCTTTGGATTTTTTTGGATGTTTTATCCTTGTAAAGTAAGGTTCTTAGTACACGTATTGGCCAGTAACTGTTTGCCCATAAACCATGACAAGGTGACCTTAGATCTGATGGGTCCCTGTCCTACCATGCCCCTACCGGGGGCGGAACTTTGATATACACACATACATTCAGCTTTATATAAATATACAGACTTTAGAACTGTTGTCAAACTCAGGCCTATCAGTCAAGCTGATCATGTGACTTGCTCTGTGGCTTTGGTCTTCCTGTTATGCCATGTGCTCATTTGCATAGGATGATGTCACAATGGCTTATGTGATATCATGGAACAGTGGCTGTAAAAGACCAGGCTGTGTCAATATCAATCATTTGTCTTTGAACACTCATTGGGTAAAGACATATTTTCTTGCACTTGGTGAGTTTTGGTTCTGGATAAAATAAAATAACCTGTATAATAGAAAAGCTGTATAGTAGAAAACAGGCTCCATCACAGATTTACGTCCTTGTGCGGTTAGCACTTTTACTACTGTTTGTCCATCTTCTGGGAACATCAGTGTTTGCATGTGATTGGCATTACCAGGGATGCTGCTAATATTTTGATATCTATCTATCTATCTATCTATCTATCTATCTATCTATCTATCTATCTATCTATCTATCCAACTACCTATATCTCTCCATCTTTTTATATCTATCTACAATAAAAGGTTCACAGCAGCTCTCAATCACTACCAATCATGTGTGTATATACACATATGGATAGGTAGAAGTAAAACACCTATGCATTTGAGAAAAAATATAAAAACATGCGTTTTTTGAAAAAACTAAATTTTGGGATTTTTTTGGGGATATTTTATCTTTGTAAAGTAAGGTTCTTAGTACACGTATTGGCCAGTAACTGTTTGCCCATAAACCATGACAAGGTGACCTTAGATCTGATGGGTCCCTGTCCTACCATACCACTACCGGGGGCGGAACTTTGATACACACACATACATTCAGCTTTATATAAATATAGAGACTTTAGAACTGTTGTCAAACTCAGGCCTATCAGTCAAGCGGATCATGTGACTTGCTCTGTGGCTTTGGTCTTCCTGTTATGTCATGTGCTCATTTGCATAGGATGATGTCACAATGGCTTATGTGATGTCATGGAACAGTGGCTGTAAAAGACCATGCTGTGTCAATATCAATCATTTTTCTTTGAACACTCATTGGGTGAAGACATATTTTCTTGCACTTGGTGAGTTTTGGTTCTGGATAAAATAAAATAACCTGTATAATAGAAAAGCTGTATAGTAGAAAACAGGCTCCATCACAGATTTACGTCCTTGTGCGGTTAGCACTTTTACTACTGTTTGTCCATCTTCTGGGAACATCAGTGTTTGCATGTGATTGGCATTACCAGGGATGCTGCTAATATTTTGATATCTATCTATCTATCTATCTATCTATCTATCTATCCAACTACCTATATCTCTCCATCTTTTTATATCTATCTAGAATAAAAGGTTCACAGCAGCTCTCAATCACTACCAATCATGTGTGTATATACACATATGGATAGGTAGAAGTAAAACACCTATGCATTTGAGAAAAAATATAAAAACATGCGTTTTTTGAAAAAACTAAATTTTGGGATTTTTTTTGGGGATATTTTATCTTTGTAAAGTAAGGTTCTTAGTACACATTTTGCCCAGTAACTGTTTGCCCATAAACCATGACAAGGTGACCTTAGATCTGATGGGTCCCTGTCCTACCATACCACTACCGGGGGCGGAACTTTGATACACACACATACATTCAGCTTTATATAAATATAGAGACTTTAGAACTGTTGTCAAACTCAGGCCTATCAGTCAAGCGGATCATGTGACTTGCTCTGTGGCTTTGGTCTTCCTGTTATGTCATGTGCTCATTTGCATAGGATGATGTCACAATGGCTTATGTGATGTCATGGAACAGTGGCTGTAAAAGACCATGCTGTGTCAATATCAATCATTTGTCTTTGAACACTCATTGGGTGAAGACATATTTTCTTGCGCTTGGTGAGTTTTGGTTCTGGATAAAATAAAATAACCTGTATAATAGAAAAGCTGTATAGTAGAAAACAGGCTCCATCACAGGTTTACGTCCTTGTACGGTTAGCACTTTTACTACTGTTTGTCCATCTTCTGGGAACATCAGTGTTTGCATGTGATTGGCATTACCAGGGTGCTGCTAATATTTTGATATGTGTATATCTATCTATCTATCTATCTATCTGTCTGTCTGTCTGTCTGTCTGTCTATCTATCCAACTATCTATCTTTATATCTATCTATCTATCTATCTATCTATCTATGTATCTATCTATCTATCCAACTACCTATATCTCTCCATCTTTTTATATCTATCTATCTACTAAAAAAGGTTCACAGCAGCACTCAATCACTGCCAATCATGTGTGTATATACACATATGGATAGATAGAAGTAAAACACACCTATGCATTTGAGAAAAAAATATAAAAACATGCGTTTTTTGAAAAAATTAAATTTTTGGATTTTTTTTTGATGTTTTATCTTTGTAAAGTAAGGTTCTTAGTACACATATTGGCCAGTAACTGTTTGCCCATAAACCATGACAAGGTGACCTTAGATCTGATGGGTCCCTGTCCTACCATACCCCTACCGGGGACGGAACTTTGATACACACATACATTCAGCTTTATATAAATATACAGACTTTAGAACTGTTGTCAAACTCAGGCCTATCAGTCAAGCTGATCATGTGACTTGCTCTGTGGCTTTGGTCTTCCTGTTATGTCATGTGCTCATTTGCATAGGATGATGTCACCATGGCTTATGTGATGTCATGGAACAGTGGCTGTAAAAGACCATGCTGTGTCAATATCAATCATTTGTCTTTGAACACTCATTGGGTGAAGACATATTTTCTTGCACTTGGTGAGTTTTGGTTCTGGATAAAATAAAATAACCTGTGTAATAGAAAAGCTGTATAGTAGAAAACAGGCTCCATCACAGATTTACGTCCTTGTACGGTTAGCACTTTTCCTACTGTTTGTCCATCTTCTGGGAACATCAGTGTTTGCATGTGATTGGCATTACCAGGGTGCTGCTAATATTTTGATATCTATCTATCTATCTATCTATCTATCTATCTAACTACCTATATCTCTCCATCTTTTTATATCTATCTATCTACAATAAAAGGTTCATAGCTGCTCTCAATCACTACCAATCATGTGTGTATATACATATATGGATAGGTAGAAGTAAAACACTTATGCATTTGAGAAAAAATATAAAAACATGCGTTTTTACAATACAGAGATAAGGACACCCATAGACGTGGATGAACTGTCGACAGATGGCCTGTGCAGCCGATTCGGACGTCTGGTCTTTAGTAGCAACAACGACGGCGAATTTTGTGAAGTGGTCCACCATGACTAGGCAGTATTGATAACCACTGCTCGCTGTCCCGATCAGCAGATATTCCACCATCAACAGCTCAAGAGGCCTGGAGGTTTTAATTGTCTGGACAGGTGCACGCTGTTCGGTGGACTTGTGCAGTTCACAGGTGCGACAGGTTCTGCAGACGTCTTCGACCAGCTTGCGGAGCCCTGGACAGTAGATGGACTGTTGAATCCACCGAAAGGTCTTGTCTATTCCGAAGTGACCGTTCCTTTTGTGTGCTTCGTCCACCATCTCACGGGCCAATTGGGCAGGCACCACAACTTGTGTACATTCCTCCAACATGTGGGACAGGAGAACCTTCCGATATAGTACCTCTTCTCTCAGAATTAGCCGGTCCCACTGGCTGAGCAAGGTCAAGGTCCCGTCGGACAGTCGCGACCGTGCTTCGGAGGAGGGCTTCTGCTGTTGCTTCACCATTGCTTGAGTAGGGCCCATTCAGGGTCTTGGTCCTGGAGTCTGCACCACTCTTGGGGACACGGTGTGACCCCCACTGGAGTTCCAACTTCGCCCACAACGAACTGGCGGTACTCCATCATCCGTTGGGCAAGCCTTGCAAAGTCGGGTGTCTCGTCTCCTTCTAGTTCTTCATCCCGGTCTCTGGTGAGTAAGGGGTATGACACCCTAGACAGACTGTCCGCATTTTGATTCTCAGCCCCAGCCCTGTATTTGATCTTGTAGTTGAACTTAGAGAGTCGAGCCATCCAACGCTGTTCCATGACTCCGAGCTTCGCATTTTCTAGGTGGGCCAACAGGTTGTTATCTTTCAGGACCAGTACTTCCGCCCCTGTGAGGTATCCTGCAAATTTCTCCGCCATAGCCCACGTTAGTGCCAACAGCTCCAGCCGGAACGAGCTGTAATTGATGGGGTTCCTCTCACCTTCGTGTAGGGACCGACTGGCATAGGCTATGACTCGTTCTTTGCCTTCTTGTACCTGGGAGAGTACTGCCCCTAGACCCTGTAGACTGGCATTGGTATGTAGTTGAAAGGGCAGATTGTAGTCTGCATATGCCAAGATGGGGGGTGAAGTCAAGGCACCCTTTAGGGCTAGGAAGGATTCTTCCTAGCTGGGTCCCCAGCTGATGGGTCGTCCTCTGGGCCGTTGGTGGTCCATCGAAGCAGTGGACAAGTTGGTAAATATTCTAAACCATCAGGACACAAAGAATAATTTAACAACATGTATGTTAGCCATCAGGGCATGGACACATGCTGATAAAAAATCCAGCCTCCTCCAACCCCTTCAGCTGGCCATTCCATCTCCAAAATTGGTGCATTTTTCACACCAATATTATATATTATATGGGATAAGAAACTATAAAACACCTGATGGTTCAGAAAATCCAACACAGTTTAGAAAAACTAATACCTACCACAAGAAAGCCAAAAGGAAAATAAACGCACCTTATAAGGGGGAATTTGATCTTTCTGAAGATTTGGCCACTCTCTAAGGGCAAGTTGTGCCAATAGATGATGTCCAGAAATCCTTAAATCTGTCTCTCCTCTTTCCAGCATTTGTGAATTGTGCTACTAACCTTTTAGCCATTGATGAGAAATTCTTCCATTGTCTCACCACATTTAGCCAGTTTAAAGAAGTTGAACAACTGGTGGATCAGAAAAGCCAACACAGTTTAGAAAAACTAATACCTACCACAAGAAAGCCAAAAGGAAAATAAACGCACCTTATAAGGGGGAATTTGATCTTTCTGAAGATTTGGCCACTCTCTAAGGGCAAGTTGTGCCAATAGATGATATCCAGAAATCCCTAAATCTGTCTCTCCTCTTTCCAGCATTTGTGAATTGTGCTACTGACCTTTTAGCCATTGATGAGAAATTATTTAATTGTCTCACCACATTTAGCCAGTTTAAAGAAATTGAACAACTGATGGAACAGAAAAGTCAACACAGTACACAAGACCTAATACATAAATTAATGAAACCAAAAAGAAAATAAAAGCACCTCATAAAGAAACACTTGATCTTTCCGAGGATCTGGCCACTCTCTAATGGCTAGTGTTGTAAATAGATGATGTCCATAACTTCTTAAATCTGTCTCTTCACATTCCACCATTAGCAAATAAGTCTACTGGACTTTTTAGCCATTGATGACATATTCTTGCATTGTCTCACTTCATTAAGTGATTCTTAAATAAGTTGAACACCTGATGGTTCTGAAGCTTCAACACACGTAGGAAGAGACTTGCCATGTCACTAATTGACAAGTTGGTAAATATTCTAAACCATCAGGACACAAAGAATAATTTAACAACATGTATGTTAGCCATCAGGGCATGGACACATGCTGATAAAAAATCCAGCCTCCTCCAACCCCTTCAGCTGGCCATTCCATCTCCAAAATTGGTGCATTTTTCACACCAATATTATCTATTATATAATTGCCGTAGCGACTTCCGGCGAGTCCGGCGCTACTTCCGTGGCTTTGTTTCGTTGCAGCCCCGCGAACAAAGCCACCAACATGCCCCCCTGAGCATGGGGCTGTAGTGTACACCGCTATGGTATACTACAGCCCCATGCCCAGCCGCCTCTCTGCCCTGCTCCCCTCGCCGCCGACATGGGGCTGTACTGTACACTGCTATGGTATACTACAGCCCGATGCCCAGCCGCCTGTCCGCCCCGCTACCCTACTCCTCCTAAGTTGCCGTCACCCCCTAAGCCCCCGCCGCCGTCACCTCCTAAGCCCCCGCCGCTGTCACCCCCTAAGCCCCCGCCGCTGTCACCCCCTAAGCCCCTGCCGCTGTCACCCCTAAGCCCCCGCCGCCAATACCCCCTAAGCCCCCGCCGCCGTCACCCCCTAAGTTACTTACATAATAAGGCCATACACACTCACACACACACTCAAACATACACACACTCACTCACACATACACACACATACACACACATACTCACACACACACTCACACATACACACACTCACACATACACACACATATACACACACACATACACAAACACACATACGCACACTCACACACACATATAAACATACACACACATATACACACACTCATACATACACACACACATACTCACACATACACACACTCACACACACACACTCACACAAACACACACACTCACACACACACACACATATACACACACACACACATATACACTCACACACACACACACATACACATACACACACTCATACATACACACACTCACACACACATATACACATACACACACTCACACACACATACACACATACCCACACATACACATATTCACACATACACATACTCACACACTCACACATACACACACACTTACACACATACACACACTCACACATACACATACACACACTTACACACACACTCACACATACACACACACACATACACAAACATACACACACACACATACACACACTCACACACACATACACACACTCACACATACACATACACACACTTACACACACACTCACACATACACACACTCACACACACACACATACACAAACATACACACACATACACAAACATACACACATATACACATACACACACTCAGACATACACACACACTCACACATACACACATACTCACACATACACACTCACACACACTCACACATACACATACTCACACACACATATACACACACACATACATACACTCACACATACACACACACATATACACACACACACATATACACATACACACACTCACACACTCTCACATACACACACACTCACACATACACTCACACACACACACACATATACACATACACACACACACTCACACATACACACACTCACACACACTCACACATACACACGCACTCACACATACACACGCACTCACACATACACACATATACACACACACAGACTCACACACACACACTCTCGCACACACATACACACACTCATATACACATACACACATATACACATATACACATACACACACGCACATACAGACATATACACATACACACACTCACACACATACATACACACTCACACATACACACACACACATACACACACTCACACATACACACACTCACCCACACATACACACACACTCACACATACACACACACATACACACACATACACTCACACATACACACACTCATACATACACACACACTTACACATACACACACACCCATTCACATACACACACATACATACAGACTCACTTACATACACACACTCACACACATATACACACACATATACACATACACACACTCACACACACACACATACACACTCACACATACACACACATACACATACACACACATACACACACACTCTCACATATACACACACACATACACACAAGCACACACACACATACTCACACATACACACACTCACACACTCACACATACACTTACATATAAACATACACATACTCACACACATACTCACACATACACACACACACATGCACACACTCATACACACATATAAAACACACACACACACATATACACGTACACACACTCACACATACAGACATACACACACATACAGACACTCACACACATACACACACATACACACACACTCACACATACACACACACATACATACACACATATACACATACACACACTCTCACACACACATACTCACACACACACACTCACACATACACACACTCAAACATACACATACACATACATCTCAACAGCAAAAAAGGTCTCTGCAACGGTACTCGGTTGATTGTCACTGCTTTACTTCCCCACATGATTCAGGCGAAAGTAATTACTGGGTCCGCAACAGGAAATGTTGTCTTCATTCCACGGCTTATACGCGAGTATATACGGTAGTTTAGGTATATAGTCAGTTTAAAAAAAAATACAAAAAAATTAGTTTAGCCATACACATATAGCAAAAGAAAAAACAAAAAAATACAAAAAAATTAGTTTAGATATAGATATATAGATTTCAACTACTTATATAGAAAATAGGTATATAACATACATAGTCGTTATATACTATTAATTCATTAATTTACATAGTTTATAGTATAGATATAGCAACCAACTTGAACACACATTATGTAGACAATGGTAGATGTGTATCATCCAAATTTCTTTATTTGGTGATATCAACCTGTATCTTAAGCTCCAGCAGTAGAGCTGCTGAGAAATTTGCTTCTCTTATTATACAGGGAGGGGTTTTTGTGAACAGCTAAGAGACGGGCGGGATGGCTGTTCACACACATCTCCATCTCAAGGTGTGTTTTGTACACATAGATAGGTAAATAGATAGATAGAAAAATAGAGATTTAGCTTTCACATCAGCATTTTTCTGCTATTTGTTGAAGTTTTGGTGGAAAAAACACAATTTCTGCACTTGCTGTCTAAGGGCAGACCTACGCCACACTTGCCGTAAGTTGCATGCAATGTATATGGAATTTGTGGTTCACTTGCGGCAGGTGCAGCACACATGGTTACGGCAGTTTCGGCCGCAAAAAACGCAGTTACCAGTGTTTTTTTAGCGACTGCATTTGGTGCAGCTGCCGAAGCCACGTTTGCTGCAATTACAGCAAGTTAACCGCAAGTTCCATATACATTGCATGGGACTTGCTGCAAGTGTGCCGCAGGTAGCCCTTAGCTGGCAAGTGCAGACATTGTACTTTTTTCATCCCCATCTTCTGCAAATAGCAGAAAAAAAGCTGATGTGAAAGGTGTCAAAGTGTTAAGAAATAGTAATAAGGTAGAGTAGGGCCCCATCAGATGTAAGGCCACCTTGCCGAGGTTGGTGGGCAAACACAAACTGGCGGATACATAGATTATGAATATTGATATCTGAAATGAAGCTACTGAATTGGTACACAATTATTAGCCAGTAGGTGTACTAAGAGCCTTACCACAGAACAATGAAATCTTCAAAAATTACATTCACCATACAAACATAGGTAGTTGATGGATAGATATCATGTCTTAATTGCATTATTGTTAATTAATAATAATAATAATAATTTTTATTTATATAGCGCCAACATATTCCGCAGCGCTTCACATCACAATACAAAGTTCACATTTAAACAATCATAAGAAACAATTAGAAAATACAATACAATGCCAAAAGCAATACAATACAAAGCATAACATAATACAATAATTGGAGCAAAAAATGGCAACCCTGCTCATAAGAGCTTACAATCTAACAATGAGGTGGGGGTGACAAGGTATAGGTGCTCATTTGCAATGATAGTATAGTCAACTTGAGGAGATGGGGAACAGATAGGAGCAGAATAAGTGGCCGCAACCCATTATATGTGATCCACTTGAGGCGGAGCGGATTGGCTATGTCTAGATGACTGACTAGGGATCATGATAGGCCGCCCTAAAAAGATGTGTTTTTAGGGTTCACCTAAAACTATTTAAGTTGTGGATACATCTAATTTTTGGGGTAGAATATTCCAGAGAATTGGTGCAGCTCGGGAGAAGTCTTGGAGCCGGGAGTGGCAGGTTCGGATTAATGCAGAAGTGAGTCTAAGGTCACTTCCAGAGCGAAGAGAACAGGTGGGGTGATAGACAGAGATGAGGCAGGAGATGTAGGGAGGTGCTGCACTGTGAAAAGAACGGGTAGGGTGATAGACAGAGATGAGGGAGGAGATGTAGGGGGGTGCTGCCCTGTGAAGAGAACGGCTGGGGTGATAGACAGAGATGAGGCAGGGGATGTAGGGAGGTGCTGCACTGTGAAGAGAACGGCTAGGGTGATAGAATGAGATGAGGGAGGAGATGTAGGGGGTGCTGCACTGTGAAGAGAACGGGTAGGGTGATAGACAGAGATGAGGGAGGAGATGTAGGGGGGTACTGCACTGTGAAGAGAACGGCTGGGGTGATAGACAGAGATGAGGGAGGAGATGTAGGGGGGCGCTGCACTGTGAAGAGAACAGGTGGGGTGATAGACAGAGATGAGGGAGGAGATGTAGGGGGGTGCTGCACTGTGAAGAGAACGGCTGGGGTGATAGACAGAGATGAGGGAGGAGATGTAGGGATGTGCTGTACTAAGAAGAGCCTTGTGGGTGAGAACAAGCAGTTTGAAATGGATCCTATAGTATATACGCAGCCAGTGTAATGACTGGCATAATTCTTACTAAATAAACTGTATATGCATTCTAGACCACCCGAATCTTTAGAATCAGGCCGCCAGCTAGTATTTTATAAGAAGATTATTCAACAACCACAAATCGGATCTCTTCACTGCAGGTGACTATTTAACAACATAACTGCACCTATAAGACCATATCTTTACTTTATAGTGACAAATCCTGATGACAGGCTCTCATTATAGCTGAAGAGTGTATAGAAGTCATAATACTGTAGACTGGCATTGCTCCAATTAGCCTAATTTGACACTTTCACATGTGCCGCCTGAATACAGCAGCCAGTTGCACACAGAAAGTAATTCCACCTTCACCTGGCAGGTATCATTTTAATTTTCCTTCATCTTCAAACCCTAACCAACATATGACGTACTGCTAGAGCATATGCCGGCTGCCTGATTTTGTGTGAGTTTGCACGCTGAGCCTGCAATTTTGATAGCTGATGATGGCTGTGTTATTCAGCCATCATCTGTGTAACAGCCGTGGGTGAAGAAATTATGCAGTTATTGACCTGCTGAATACTGTATCTTGTTAAAAGAAATATAACCCCCTTGATGAAGCAATCAAATATTATAACATTGTGAAACGTACATCGGGGGATTACTCTCCTAGGGGGCTTTTCTTTTCAGTGCGACGGACCTGCACTATTGTCACTTTATCTATGGGTTTATTATTTTGCTATACACCTTGATATGTTGGTATCAATTACTGCATGTTGTACTTTTGTTAGATTGGTGTGTTGAAGAGGGACTATGCCTTCCCCTCTTATTGATTCATTTACCCAAGGCATATCATCTGCAGTGATTGTTAAGACATGGTGCATTTTTCATCTATTGCTTGTGTGAGGAGTTATCATACTTTACCAGCACGGATGGACAGTAAAGACAATTTTATTGTTCACAAGTTGAAGGGGGAAGGGGATGTACCAGCATGTCTCTTTCCAGCATGTGTCCATAGACCAAAACTCAATCATTTACCCAAGGCATATCATCTGCAGTGATTGTTAAGACATGGTGCATTTTTCATCTATTGCTTGTGTGAGGAGTTATCATACTTTACCAGCACGGATGGACAGTAAAGACAATTTTATTGTTCACAAGTTGAAGGGGGAAGGGGATGTACCAGCATGTCTCTTTCCAGCATGTGTTCATAGACCAAAACTCAATCATATCTATATTTACATTTATTGTCTATCTGGTGGGGGAATCTGTGCCTTTCTTTCTCTCAGCAGGTTCCTGGTTATACACCTTCATTGTTTTGATTTATATGTACATATGATTAAAGGGGTTGGGTGTGCTTATCTTTGCCAAACAAAAGGGTGATTTCTAAGAGCAGAATATAGAAGAAGACACACACTTAGAGGTCAGTTGGTGCTGGGAAGTGGAAGGAACTGTGCTTGGGTCAGGTCCTAAGCTTATGAATGGACTAAAGAGTTGGTGGTGTGATTTGGAAGCCATAGGATCAGAGCTAAGGCTGATCTTGAAACCCATGGATGGATTATAGAACTTGGAACTTAATTCACGTGCTGCAATCATGAGATCCACCTTCTGGATGTTAAGAGTTCTTCTATGGACTATTTTTGGTTTCTGATTTTGTGTACTGGGGCATTGCATTGTGGTCATCTACCTGGAATTGCTGAAATACCTCTGTATGGATACAAATAAAACTTGTCGCATCGTTAATCTGCCCAGGTGATTATTACAACCCACAACTTCACAGCTTCTACTTGTTTCATCTCTGTCTGTATGTTTTACATTTGTTTTTTTGCTCATGCATTTTGATATCCTTTGACTTTTTATTGTACTTAATAAATTTTTTGAACAGTTTACCTCTTTGTGTTCAGTTATGTTGTGCATATTTTCACGAGTTGCCTTTTCGTTAGTCGATCTTTATTATGTATGACTATTTCACACCCGTTCTCTTTCTTATGGATCATTTTTGTTAACAGACTTTTTATTGCACCTTCTGTCCTACTTTGGTTTTGTCATTTGAACAAAGCTTGTTGAAAGGCCACAGAGCAGCCTATCAGCAAGCTTTTCTGGTGTGGGGACTTCTAAACCCATCACAGCGATGTCAAGTTTTGGCACACCACTGTAAAAAGAAAGCCTCACAACCTATTTTTGATAACAAGCATGGGTAAAGCAGTATCTGATGGCTGAAACCCCCAGGGGTCTGCTCTACTGTGGTTAGTTATCAAAAATAGAAGAGATCCAATAATTTAAAGAAAATGGTGTTGGGCCTTCCATTTTTGATAACCAGGCATGTTAAAGCTGACAGGTTGGGGTTGGAATTATCAGGGTGGAAAGAGTTATGGATATTGGCCCCTCCCAGCCTAACTACATTACCCTGCGGCAGGTCCAGAATTCTGGTGCTTATCCAGTTCATGCCAATTGCCCTGATGTGGTGGCAATCGGAGTGATGTATTGGGTTGATGACAGCTGTGATTTGTCAAAGTAGGTTAGTAATGGGGAGGGATCTATGTGAAACCTCTATTACTAACCTATAAGTCAAAGAAAATAAATACACTGAAAAATCCTTTATTTGAAATAAAAAAAAATGCACCCCCTCTTTCACTCATTTATTTTTACCCTCAAAACACCCCTACAGGTCTGAGAAAATCCACACGATGTCCGACGAAGAACCCGGATCTACATCTAGAAGATGCAGTAATGGAAAATGCAGCTTCCGGGACACATCGACAGCAATGGATGACTGTCAGTTGTGTGAAGTGGTGATGTCACTGAGTTACCTAGTGTTCATAGCCAAAGGCTTCCAAGCTGCCATCAGTGAACTAAGTTGAACTCTCTGCCAGATTGCAAGATATGGCTGCACAGCTGTCCAGCAATCTGTCAGTGGATTAAAATAAATGCACACTGTGGGAATTTATAGCGGTGAACTCAGTTGATCCCACCACCTGATTGCCAGATTGCGGGACATGGCAGCACTCAATGAAACAGCATGGGGAAGACACTTGGATGAATTTCTCACTCCCAGGTTACTGCTAGAAACTAAACAAATAAATAATGTAAAAAAATTACACCTGGTTTCCCCTATTTTTGATAACCAGCCAAGGTAAAGCAAAGAGCTTGGGTCTGGTATTATCAGGCTGGAACGTCAATTGGTATTTGGTCTTCCAACCTAAAAATTTCAGCACGCAGCCACACCAGAATTGTCGAATCACATTAGAGGTGCCATTTCTTACGCTTCATTCCATCTCTTCCCGATTGCCCTGGAGTGGTGGCAATCAGGGTAATGATGTTTGGGATCAAGCTCATGGGCTAGTAATGGAGAGGTGTCTATCAGACATTGCCATTACTAATCCAATAATAAAAAAAAAAGTAACACACACACAGGAAAAAATACCACAGTATCCCTTGTTTACCAATTTATTTTAAAAAATGTTTCCAGGAAGCTCCTCTGTCATAGTCGACATTCCATGAATGCAACTGTGGCAACTCTGAAGAGCAGTTAAATACAGCTGATTACAGGTCCCAACAGAGCTGCAGACTCAATGGTGCGATACGCACAATAAGGCGACGCTGATGAGGGGTGTCATCACCACCCAGCACCTGTGAATACCTATACTGCTATTCACAGTCACCAGAGCTGCATTCATGGAACATTGGCAATGATGGAGGAGCTTCATTGGAACATTTTTTTAAATACCCTTGTGAGCAAGGGATAGTGTGGGAGAGTCATTATCCAAATAAACTATTTTTCTCCTTCGCCTCATTGGGGGACACAGGACCGTGGGTGTTATGCTGCTGTCCACTAGGAGGCGACACTAAGCAGATCTGCAAAAGAGTTAAGTGGCTCCTCCTCTACAGCATATACAGCCTAGAGCAGGAAGTGCTTCTCCAGTTTTTGCTTAGTGTCGAAGGAGGCACACGACCATTTTTACTCTCTATTTTTTTCATCTTTTTTCTTCCAATGAAGAAAAGTGGGTCCGGTGTGACCCCCGGCATGCTCCTTCCTCGGCCACCCACTGTTGGGGCGCTGGGTTGAAGTTGAGAATCGTTACATATGCCGTACTCCTTTCTCGGCCTCCCACTGTTGGGTTGCTGGGTTAAAGTTGAGACAGCCCAGCATAACATCCACCTTCCTCACTCCCTCGGGGTCCTGAGTTGAAGCCAGAGCTGGACTACCTGCCAGATGACGTCTCCCTAATCACCCTCTGGGTGCTTAGGCTGAGGCACCACAGGTATCAGCAGCACATGCTGCATTCTGGGCTGGGATCCTGAATGGCTGCCTGCAAGAGCGCAGGCTGACAAGGAGCATGAGACGACCCCCTAATCACCTTTTGGGTCATTAGGTTGTGGCACCGCAGCTACCAGCAGCACATGCTGCATTCTGGGCTGGGATCCTGAATGGCTGCCTGCAAGAGCGCAGGCTGACAAGGAGATGAGACGCCAAAGAGCATGAGATGACCCCCTAATCACTATGGGCCATTAGGCTGTGGCACTACAGGTACCAGCAGTGCAGCTGCATATCCTGCTGGGACCAGTACCGAATGTTCCAGGATCCCGGTGGGGTCTGGGTCCATCCAGCCCCTACTCAGCCCTGCACTGCTCATGCATAGTTGGGACATAGGTGTCTACCAGTCCACCCCTCCTGCACTGCTCCCACAGCACATGGCAGAGGAAGAGGTGCCCAGCTCACCCTGTGCTGCCCCTGCAAGTGCAGGCAGCAAGGTACCTGTGCAATAGTGATCCGCTATGGCCCCCTCGCGGCCATCCCTGCGGTTTCCAGAAGATTTCCGGACCTCCGCGCCGACCCCCCCACTATTTGCGGGTCCGCAAATCACGCTAGGTCCCGGCTTTGGGCCTAGCGTGGAAGGCGCCGCCTATGCCCGCCCACCGCCCGCCCTCCGGATAGCGTCAAATGACGCTGGGCTCCACAGAGAGGGGCGGGAAGTCACTCTGGGCGCTTGTTCTGCGCGCCCATTCAGGTTCCCGCCCCCTCTTTCCCCTGCTGACGGCGCCAAATGCCTGGGCGCCATTACAAAGCCCTGGGGCACAAACACACTGTGGGGCAAAGTGCACATATACAGTGCGGCAGGCTGTGGGGGCATATACATGACAGGCTGTGGGAGCATATACAGGAGACCCAGCAGGGATCTATTCTCCCTGCTGCAGCTCTCCTCCCCCTATACATCAGAGTGACAGCCTGTGGGGGCATATGCAGGAGAGCCAGCAGGGATATTCCCTTCTGCAGCTTCTCCTCTCCCTGTACACCAGGTGACAGACTATGTGAGCATATACTGGAGAGCCAACAGGGATATATTCCTTTCTGCAGCTTCTCCTCTCCCTGTACACCATGTGTTGCAGGCTATGCCATGTGTCACAATCTACGTAGGCAGGAAAGCCGGCAGGGTTTTTCCCTGCTACACTCTCTCCTCCCTCTGGATTTCATAGACGGACAGTGGGCAGACCGACATATTTCTGTCCTGAAATACTCTGTGCTGCTGCGAAGTCAATTTTATTGTAAATTTTTAACTTCATAAAATGCTGCACGACGCTGTACTCAATGAGTGTGCAGCCCCTAACAGAGCTCTCCTGACATACTCTGTGCTGCTGTTAACCTTATTTTCAACAGCTATACATAATGTCAGTGAAGAAAACAGGCGTCAGATTATTCTCAAGTACGCACAGGGGAGACGTGATCCACTGGATGCACTATGGACGTAATGTGTTTATTGTGTCGTCGCAGTGACACGACTTCGCCTATGGTCATACCACATCGGAGGTTTCCCTCTTATGACACTCAACCAGCGAGCAGAGTTCCTCTGCCTAGTGCGGGTGACACACTAATAAGGCACGGTCTGGTTTTTCCTTACACCGTGTCAGCCCTGATGCCAGTGCCTGTCAGAGCATATAATGCTACATCTAAATAGACAGTCATTCCGTCTGCAGGTATGTCGCAGTTTATGGGAAACTGGCATGCAGCAGGATGATGGCTCTGACGTCTGATGGTTTTTCGCAATTCAAACACAGACTCGGACCTTTATGCATCTCTGGTAGGACACCAGGACAAGATATTTAGGAAAGCTCGATACTTCGAACATTAAACTGTGTCTCACAGGACGCAAGACCGTACCCATGGGACCCTCAGCGCCCCATTTACCATAAGGGAGTTTTGTTAGTTGGGACTCCATGGCATGTTTCGTGCGGTACCCTATCTGAAACACGGTTCCCTCTAGGGACACAGTCCTGCTGAACAGAACACAGCACCAGACGGTGTCTCACTCGCCGTCAGCAATCCAGATTCCAACCTTTTGGGAATTAATTTAGCGGATCATCGTCTAGATGGACACAAACTCGATCAACGCACGTGTAGCGATCGCAAATGACCATCCAAACTCACATCACGGGCCCCTTAATTCAGGGAGTCATATGTTGGTGCTACACGCAGAGCGTGCTTAAACATTCTATTCCAACTTCCTTGTAGTCTCTACCAAGTACGTGCGGTACGTCCTGTGCTGGACTGAAACAGCTAGACAAAATGCCTGGGATAGATTTTTCCGCACCGATTCTCTCCGCTCTATAATAATTTTCCAGGGAACACGGAGAATACCTTGTATCCTTAGATATACAGGATGTATACCTGCATGTTTTCCCTTGCAGCCACTTATCATATTTACATTTTGCAAGGACCATCCTAATTGTGGCGCCTCCGTCCACGCTTGTTACAGTTCCTGAAGAGGTCACAAAGGTTATGGCAGTCGCCTGGTTTTCCTGCGTTCCAGGGACGTGGTCAATCTTCCATGCTTGGACAATTTACCCATCAACGCACGACCTTCAGAAATTAAGAACGCAGCGTTTCTATTACGGTGAACACTTTATTAAGACTTGTTTGGCTGGTCATCCTCCACAAGTCTACACCAGTTTTCACTGCAGTCTCTAGTATTTTCGGAAGGTGGTTCAATACTTCCATAGTCAGACTTCTCCGAGAATAGGCATGGGCACTTCAACTAGAAGTCCGCACTCTCCTTCAACTCAGGCCTTCCAGAGCTGACATGACAGTCAGAGGCAGGACGGTTGCAGCACTGGTAGGCATTACTCTGATGCACCTGCTCCTCAGGCCTCCCCAGTTATCCATGCTCACGTCATGAGATAAGATTATACGATCACGTATCAGGAGGTGTCATCTTCCAGTACCAGCCATGTAGTATCTCCTGCGGTGACTCAGCCACTCACTAGTACGCAGGGGAAGTATTTTCTTCTACCAAGTTGAAAGGTACTATGCACCGACATGAATCAGACAGAATGAGGTGCGCTGTACCTCCATCTCAACACTCGGAACGATTGGTCCTGATCAGGTCAGCAATACCCATCATCCTTTCAGAGATTTGGGCGAGATTCCCAACACTGAAGATTTTATCTCTTCTTCTGACCGCCCGCCAATTTCAGAAGGCAGGCTGATGATGCCACGGCTGTGGCATATGTCGATCACTAGAGCGAATCCCGCAGTTCCCAGGCAATGAAGGAAGTTTACCACATTCTTCACTAGGCGGGCGGAATTCACGAACTCAGTACTATCGGCTGTTACTCTACCGCTTGTAGATGATTAGGAAAAACAGTTCCTCTGTCGCCGAGAAATTACCTCAGATTAGGGTTCCTACATCCAGATGTCTTCAAACAAAGCTGACATCACTGGAGAACTCCGGAAGTATCCGTAATAGTGTCACACCTCATTGCCAAGGTTCCTAGCTTCATAGCCGGGTCCCACGACCCACAGTGATGGATGGCGGACTGACTGGTCCTGGACTGGACCCAATTCCAACTCCACTACATTTTCTCCAGGTTTCCACTATCCCAAGTTAGTGAAGATATTCAAACTGGACTGTCAGCAACTCATTCTTGTGGCCACACACTGGCCCAAGCGCGATTGGTATGCCGATCTCGTCCACTTCATAGTAGACGTGCCATGACACCTACTGGATCGTCCAGACCTGCCCCCTCAAGGCCATCTTACCATCATGATTCATCAACTCTAAATTCGACGATGTGACCCTGGAGACCCGGGTGTTCACAGAATGGTGTCGCGACCTCAATCCGAGCACGGACACCGGTTTCAGATGAGATATCCCATCAATATGGAAAATCTTTTTCCTTTCTTCTCGTGGTTTTTTCACCTTAGCACTGTTCCTTCCCAAGGGTTCTCAATTCCATCCAATCGGATCTACACTCACGACTGTCCTTATGTCCTCTCAAAGGACAAGTTTCAACCCTTTTCATTCTCTCTCAACAACGTCTTGCTGCCAGGCCTCAAGTAACATCCATCAAGGAGTTTTTGCCGATCTGTTCCGCCCAATAAAAGTCTACTAGAACCGTGGGTCCTGACCCTCGTTCTCACGGCTGTACGCTACCCACATTTTAAGCCATGAACGAAAATTCCCTTCGTCTTCTCACACAGGGAGTTGTTTTTTGGATTGCAATTACCTCTCTCCGCAGAGTCTTAAATTTGCAGCGTTTTCATGTAAATCACCTTTTTTTTTTTTTTTTTTTCTGGTCTTCCACCCAGACAAGGTTGTCCTATGTCCAGTTGGGTTTTTTCTCAAGTTGGGGGTGTTCTTTTTTGTCCGCCTACCTGAATATATATTTCTGACGGTGCTAAGTCCCGCCAGTTCATCGGGCCAGAAGGCTCGACGTTTCTAGAGCTCCGTCAGAGCCCTGCACATATCCTCGCCCAGAACAGTTTCCTTTAGAAACCTCTTTTTCTTCTCCCAGAAGGATAACGCAGCAGGCAGGCCGGGCTCTACAGATACTTTGATCAGATGGCTTAAATCCACCTTCCAGGGTGCTTATTACATTATTACAAAAAAAAAAAAAATACATACATATATCATTAATGTTATTATTCTTATACTTATTATTTATTTATACAGAACCATTCTTCCATGGTGCTGTATCCTTTCTGGCTGCGGGCACAGCACATTCTGCTATGACCACCGAAACCTACTGGGCTTCTGAGCTATTAGGCACCAGGAGTTAGCACAACAAGTGTGTAAGGTAGTCACGCGGTCAGCATGCACAGGCTTACCAAGCGCTTTAGTGCCCTCAGTCCTCGGCAAATGCAGTCTGGGACACCGTACCCTCCAGGCGGCAGTAGCCCACCTGTAGGTGCATTGTTATTTTTATCAGTAGTGATTTTCCATTGCTGTTCCCACCCAGGGACTGCTTTAGGACGTCCCACGGTCCTGTGTCCCCCAATGAGGCGAAGGAGAAAAGGAGAATTTTGTATACTCACCGTAAATTCCTTTTCTCTTAGCCTCTAATTGGGGGACACAGCACCCACCCTGTTGCCCGTTTCGGGCCGTTACTAGGTTCTCATCTTACTCCTGAGAGGTTATATAGTTGCCTGTTTATTTTACAGGCCTGCTTATACTGTTATTACGTAGTTGCCTGTTCGGTTACACGTTTTACCTTACTGTTATTATGTGGCTGCCTGTTTACTTAACAGGCCTTATTTTACTGTGATTCTTGTCTTTCTTCTGTTAATTCTCCTACTGCTTTAGCACAAAACTGGAGAAGCACTTCCTGCTCTAGGCTGTATATGCTGTAGAGGAGGAGCCACTTAACTCTTTTGCAGATCTGCTTAGTGTCGCCTCCTAGTGGACATCAGCATAACACCCACGGTCCTGTGTCCCCCAATTAGAGTCTAAGAGAAAAGAAATTTACGGTGAGTACACAAAATTCTCCTTTTTTCTGTGTGTGAGTTTTTCTCTCTTTATACTTTTTGGGTTAGTAATGGAGATGTCTGATTGATACCTATCCATTACTAACTCCTGAGCTTGATGCCAGCTGACATTATACAGCTGCATCAGGCCAAAATTATTACCTCAATTGCCACCGAACCAGGGCAATCAGGAAGAGCTGAACAAAGCTCCAGAATTGATGCATCTAATGGGACTCACTAAGTCTGGGGTGGCTTTAGGCTGATATTTGTAAGACTGGGCATGGATCAAATAACCATTTTCTTTCCCAGCCAGATGATACACAGCTGTTTGCTTTATCCTGGTTGGTTATAAAAAAGAGGGGGCCCCACACCTTTTTTTTAAATTATGTATTAGGTAAAATAAGGCTAAAAACACCCTCTAGTGCCGTGTGAAAGGCACTAAATTGTGAAAGTTGTAATGTGCAACCAGCTGTGTTATAAAATGACCGCTATGTATCCCAGAGGCAGTTGTTTTCTGTAATGTGAACTTGCTGTAAATTAAAGGGATCCTGTCACCCCCAAAACACCTCTAAAGCTATTAAAAGCTGTCCCTAGAGCATAGTAACACTTACCCTACACTCCTTTTAGCTCCTAAAAGCATCTACTGAGAATGAAGATAAACGTTATTACAGTACCTCATTAGTGATTATAATTAGTGACTATTGTATGCATAGTCACCCAGCCAGGCCCTCCCTCTTCATGATAACACGCCTCAATAGGCGTGATCTTTATCTCTGATTCAAATGCGCTGCCTCCCCGCTCTGTTATGCGTCGGCCGTGCTGCAGTGGGGCTATGTGACGCGGCACGCATGCGCAGTGCGGGGCTTGAAGCAAACAGAGCGGAGCGGGTGTAATACGTCACCCGGCGCCGGAAATGACGCGATTCGCGTCACACAGCCCCACTGCAGCACGGCCGACGCATAACAGAGCAGGGAGGCAGCGCATTTGAATCAGAGATAAAGATCACGCCTATTGAGGCGTGTTATCATGAAGAGGGAGGGCCTGGCTGGGTGACTATGCATCTTCATTCTCAGTAGATGCTTTTAGGAGCTAAAAGGAGTGTAGGGTAAGTGTTACTATGCTCTAGGGACAGCTTTTAATATCTTTAGAGGTGTTTTGGGGGTGACAGGATCCCTTTAAGGATTTGTAGTTCCACACAGCTTATTCTTAATTGGGAATTACGATTACTAATCCTTTGCATAATAAAGTGAAGAAAATATATCTGAAATTCTTAAAAAGATTTTGAAAGATATTAGTTTTTCATCCAATTTTGAGATTTCCTGGTCAGGTCGCATCACCTCTTACAAAATGATAATTCTGCCAAAACTACTTTATATTTTTAGATCGCTCCCTGTTTTAATTAAGCAAAAATACTTCCAAAATTTGCAGACACAATTATCAAGATTTATATGACAAGGTGAATGTCACGGGTGTGTCAGGAGGCCCGGATGAGAATGTAGAGGTCACTCGCAGAAGGTCCCAGCGTTTGGCCAAACAGTCCACATCCTAAGGCATTTCCCTTTTAGTGAAAGCTGGGGTCCCTAGGACCGAGCTGATCCCTTGAGCTGTGTATATATTCCGTTGACTCCCAGAATGCACTGCTGGTGATAGCTGTTCAGGTGATCCTGATTGCATCAGAGCTCTAAGCAGCCTTTCCTGGAGACTGTTGGTTTGCTGTTGGATCTGCACAAGCTAAGTGCATCTTTTCCCTCTTTGTTGTTCCCTGGTGTGTTCCTTTTAGTTGCTAGCCAGGCAGACTAGTGATCACCCGCTCTGAGCCCTGTGTAGTGGTAGTCTAGGGACAGTCAGGGAATAGGTATCCTGGCGGCGACAGTTGCGGAGATTGTATAGGGACGTTAGGGGAGCCAGGTGTCAGCGCTAGTTGTTCTAGGGGGTCATCATTCCCCCTTTTTGCCCTTAGCATCAGGGACTCCTTTCCCCCTCCCTGTCGTCATCCCGCGCTGGGGGTCTCCCTACACCCAGCGTGACAATAAAGCCCCCAGGATTGCTAAGATTACATTGGAATAGAACAAGAAGAGGGGGGGTTTAGGTGTTCCCAATCTGAAGGCTTATTATCTCGCCACATTGGTTAACAAGAGTGGAAGATGGTGGTATACTCGGGACTCCCCTTCATGGGTTAACATTGAAAGATCCTTTATGGGTAATTTGACTCCCACAACATTTATTGCCTCTTACATCCTCCTTTCCAAAAAATGCCTCCTGGTAATTGAATCATTGAAAGCAACAATGAAAGCTTGGCGTACATTGACACAGATCTGGAGCCATATGTTATCATCTGTTTGCCCTACTTGGCCTTTTCCCTGCCTAATAATGTTAACACCTTACTTCGTCAGATCGGAAATGAATTAATTTGGAAGACTGGTAGTTTTTATCATATTTTTAATAAAGATGTTCTTTTTAATAATAGTACATTTTTGAATACCTGGGAAGGTCAATAGGAAATAGATCGTGGAACATTACATGAACAGTTTTCAATTATTTTACAAAATTTATATTCCTCTGTTCCGTGTACGTCCCTGTCGGAAACGCAATATAAACCTTTTACAAAGTGGTACTTTACCCTGCAGAGGCTTCACACTATTGATCCAAGTAATAGCAATTCATGCTGGAGGAACTGCGGTTCTGTAGGTTCCATCAAACAAAACTTTTGGTCTTGTCCTGTTTTAACTCGATTTTGGTTAGATGTCCAGTCTTCAGTTATTGTAGTTCTAGATCTCAACATAACATTGACGTTTGATTTTGAAGTTTTATTGATGGGAGTTTGTGACTTTCCTAAAAGTAAGGCTGGCTTCACACCACGGCGCAGTCCAGTCCGGGGCTGTCAGGCATGAACCGGCCAAATGTGCCCTCCGGTCCTGTGTGCAGCCGGATGGCTGTAATTGCAGCCGCAGCTGCTGATTTTTCAAGATCGCGGCTAGCCGTGGTCCTGAGACAACAGCGGCGTGCAGCCGCCGGTTCCCGGATTTGCCCGGACCGGGGCAATCCGACCTCATAGGCTCCCATATTAGGGAGAACCGGACTGCCCTGGATCCGGGAGAATCCGGGATCTGGCTTTTTGGGGTGATTTTTCTCCCCGGACACAATAACGTTGCAATCAACATTTTTGTGTCTGGTGAGAATAATCCGAATTCTCCCGGATTCCACCGCAGAGATGGAAACCAGATGGCAGAGAGCTGCCATCGGGCCCCATAGGCTACTATGGGGCCAAAAACCGGTCCGGGGCTGTCTGGTTTACACCGGACAGCCCCGGACTGGACCTTACCATGGTGTGAAGCCAGCCTCAGTGTTTATTAATTATGCATATTCTTTTAGTGGTTAAAAATACTCTGGCTTTTATGTGGAGGATTGTAGGATGCCTTCTATAGAGACCCTAATGGATATGTTAGCTATGCATAATCTATTTGAATTTATTTACGCTATGAGGAATGATATGCAACGTAAATATATGATAAAATGGTGAAGGTGGGTTTCATTGTATTCTCCTAATCTAGTGTTTGATATTACTTAATGTTTTATTTAAATTGATTATTTATTTAATTTTTTTCTGACTTATTGAGAGGATTGCATGATTGTCCGAAGTATTTTCACTAATTGTCATGTCATTGTACATAGTTTCATTTTATTTATTTGATTAGTGTAGTGACTTTATGTTTTCTTTTCTACATGTCATATCTATGAGTAACACTTGAAATCTTGTCTGTATTTGTTTTATGTAATAACAATGAATTATTTGGTTTTGATACTTTCTTTACTTGATAATAAAAGCAAAAGCCGTTTTTCTCTAGTCTCTTTGTTATTGTGGAATCATAAACACTGACCTTAACTGGGGCAAGTGAGGCCTGCAGATCTTTGGATGTTCTTGTGGGGTCTTTTGTTACCTCTTGAATGAGTCGTCACTGTGCTCTTTGGGTTGTATTTGGTCAGCTGGCTACTGCTGTAATGGTCTTCCATTGTTCCATGTTTTTGCCATTTGTAAATAATGGCTCTCACTGTGGTTCGCTTTAGTCCCAAAGCTTTAAGGTGGGGTCACACGTGTCAATCTCCCCCGCGATATCGCTCATGCGTCACAGATTATTCGTCGGTCAGATGACGTAGGAGCGACATCGTAGCGTGTGACACCGCGATGCGACCAGCGATTTGTCGCTTGATCGCAGATTGCAAGTTTTTGGTCCAGACCATAAACTGGGCGATTGAGCGCGAGCGTCGCTGTGTGTGACATGAGCTCAGCGACGTAATTTGTGCGCTCAGCGATTCTAGAAAGATTGACATGGGCGGACCTTGGCGATTTCCTTGGCCTCGCCTCGTCCGCACCGATTGGAGGAAATTAATTAGTGCTTTAAACGATACTCTGTCAACGTATATGGCAGTAGGGTATGTACATTGCACGCCCGAACGACGCCTGCACTGTAGTTGATGCCGTGTGATTTGAATCGTGGATGCGTCACAAATAAATCGCAGGCGTAAATAATTACGCATGCACGTCGCCTGTTGCTGTCTTCCCGGCGTTTTTTTTTTGAGGCATCATATATCACTGTGGCGGCTCCTCCTAGGCGTGCTCGTCCCTGGGGGGAGGCAGAGGTGTTCCTCCTCATCAGAGTCCTTGACAGGCGGGACTATTGGTGCAATTATCGGCACGCACATCCAATGCAGCACAAAAGGGCGGTGTTGCGCAAGGTACCATATATATATAGTGTGGTATACAACAGCCCCCAGCAGTGTCGTATACAGACCCCCTCCTGCTGGCACACCGCCCCCCATATTGTACAGAGGCCCCCCTGCTGCCGCTGCACTTATCTCGACCTGCTGTGTCTTCTTGCAGTCACCGCGGGTCCTCCGTCCTCCCGTACTCGCTGTATCCCGTGTTCTAGTGCTGTGACTGGCGCAGCGGCATGACGTTATCGCTGCTATGACCAGCCGGTCACATGGTCATATGGGGGCCTCCTGTATACCACCAGTGCTGGGAGCTGCTGTGCCAGCAGGAGGGGGTCTATTTAGATAGGGCACTGCTAGGTTGTGACATTTATTTAATTTTTATAATTTTTTAACAGGTGCGACTTCTGCTGTGGAGTCGCCTCGGGATGGAGAGGACATGGCAGCAGATCCGGCGAAAAATTGCCGATCTGAGGTACAAGACCCCGGACCGGATTGAAAGCATTCGTCTGCAGATCCGCCGGCAACGTGGTGAGTAATGACACAAGGGGAATGTGAACTCGGATCCCGGGCTTTAATGATGGTATTGTATTGTAATGAAGGTATTGTGGAACGTCATGACATTCTACAACGTCATGGGTCGTACCCGTGTGTCAGAGGGGCAGTGTCAACAGTGTACGCCCCCTTTACACTTTTCTTATCTTATGACTGTTGTCAACTGTGTACTGACATCAAATTTCCTGTTCATCTATGCTCCACCCCCTTGTGACCTACTGCATATTTAGTACCTGGTGCTAGGGTGTCAATGGGCTTGTAGTTATTGTACACAGAGTATGCTGTTCCAGCTTCCCCCTCACCCTTCTACCTTTGACTATGGAGGTACTACACCTTCATGTTTGGGTGCTGTACCCCCTGTGGCACCTTGCCATAGGGGTGCCACTATAGATTCCTAGATTATTACTGTCTGAAGGAAAATCCCTTTTATTATCTTGTGCTGCACGAACCCAAATGAAGATTCTTGATCCAAAAATATAACAGTTTTTATTACATACTCGTATTTAATTTTTTGTACTACTGTATATTTATTACCGTTCCTATAGTTATCAGTTTGTCATGTCCCTATGACCTTCATATCTCCTTCACCTTGTTAATACCCTTGGTGGGTCTTTATTAAACTTATTTGCTCTGTGCTCTAAAGACGCAAGATAGGTTGGTGTATAAACGCTTTGTAAAATAGCATCGGCTTTTTAGATTATAGCTTCTAGGTTCCTCATTTTGATACGTGCAGCCCAACACTGATTTGTCTTTTCCATTAGACAAAACTCGTGTATTACGTATGTATGGACTTGCTGTCATTTTTTTCCCCTTTCCTTTCCAGATGCTGCCAGGCGTGCTGCTGCCAGCCGTGCTGCTGTGCTTGCACTGGTACCAGTAGTACCAGTAGTACCACCAACATCACCATCCTCATCCGCTGATGAGGGAATCCCTGCACGAGAACAGGCACCGTCTGCATCACCCTTCGCTGCTTCACCAGCAAGCGTGGGAAATCCTGATGGCGGGAACCCTCCACCACCTGCACTGGAAGAGGCACCGTCTGCATCGACCTCCGCTGCTTCTTCTGCAAGTGGGGGAAAACCTGATGAAGGGAACCCTCCAGCACCTGCACGGGAACAGGCAACATCACTGTCCTCCCCACCTGTTAGGCCACCGTCTCGCAGTCACTCACCTTCCCCTCAATCTGATGACTTGCCAGATGATCCAGCACAACCATCAGTGCAACCATCACTGCTGTACCTCGAGGCTGAGAACAGGAGGCTGGCACGGGAGGTGAGCCGCCAAGGGGAATTAATTAGGTGGTTGATGAGGAACCCACCCCGCGGGCACACTGAGGACTAGTTTTTTTTGTTTGTTTATATTTTATTAATGCTGTGTGTGCTGTGAAACATTTTAATGTGACTGTACAACAGTCAACATTGGTGCAAATGTTTGCAAATTGTTATTTGTTTAGTAAAAAAAAAATACGTTTCCACAAATGCAAAATGTAAGTGAATTTTTTTTTTTAAGCAACAGTTATAGCACTCATTTTTCGAGGTATCACATAGCGATGTTCCAGCGATCACGATCATTGGTCGGATTCCTTGAACATCACAACGGGTTTTGTGACGAACATTGAAGTGCAGTCGTGAGTGTCTGAAAAGTGATTCTCCCACAAAGCAAACAGACATTTTATTGAAGCCATACAAGTGTGTCAATAAAAATAAATTTATTTGAATTCACATAATGTAAAAAATAGAATATTCAAAAGTGCATATTAACATATAACATATTGTGTAAACAGAATTAGTAGTCCACCTGCACAAAACAACAAACCATGACCAAAAAAAAAGTGCACTCTGTATCAACAACTACAGTACTGTGTAGTGGAGACCATCCGGCATGTAATGTCCAGCAGGGTTTTCCGAACCGTCCTGCCCCATATCACCCATAGAATGGAGGTTGGAGGCATGTTGATGGAAAAGTTGTGAGTGGATCTCATGTCTATGAACTGATGAAGTCACAGGTGACACAAAGTTTGTAGGCCGGGGGTAGTGGGAGACTGGTCTTTCTGCAATTGGAGAATGCACCATAGATGGGATAGGATGTCTCCCATCTATGATAATATCTAAGAATTGCAGAACTACCCTGTCCGCATAGCGTCGTTGATCCCGTGTCATTAACGCCATTCTCTCGTTCACCTGCATGGCTAGTGCAAACTTTGGTTCCTTTTCATGCCGGAGTAAAAATTGATTAGCCACTGCCAGTATTTCACCAGATTGAGGTCCTGGTCCTGCTTCTGGTGCCTTTCTTTTACGATTATTGATTCGCCTACGTGTATCCGCAGGTTGTGACGGTGTCTCTGTGCCCTCTGTTGACGCCTCCAATAGAGAGTTGTCCACTAAAGAGTCGTCATTGTTAATAGAGGACAAAGCACTTGATCCCTCTTGAGGGTCCTGTTGGAAAAATATATACATTAAAACACTTGCCCCACAAACAGATACGAGGTTCGAAATTTACATACAGTCTAGGCATAGAAAAGAGCAGTTATCCAGCAGATTGAGGTATATAGCTGATAAACAGTGCGAAGTTGGTGATATAAAGTGAAAATATTAAGCAATACAAAAGTAAATCTAAAATAATTCATTTTACAAGGGACACTGTTTTTTTTAATATAAACAATAGATCTGCTATTGCAATTTAACGATGACAAGTGACAGTACTTACATCAACAGGGGCCGCTGGTTCTTCGCATGCCGGGGGTGTGGTTTCAGCGAAATCTTCACTCAAGGCCATGGTCCTGGGAGTCTGCTGGTCCAACGTAAAATGAAGCAGGTCAAAGTACCACAACTTTGTGTGTACACTTGATCAGTGCGATTGCCCGAGCGTTTGGATTCATTGACCTTTTTCAATTCTTTTTTGTACACTGTATGGATTGATCTGATCCGCAACTTTACATCTTTTATATCAATGGTCTGGTCAGGGTGGTGCTGTTGTGTCAACACAACTAGTTTATTATAAGCTGCTCGTTTTTTATCCTTGTCGCTGTAGTCTGGACTGCGAACAAGCCAGAGACAAGGATGTTCCTCATACATCGCAATAAAAGATCTCATAAACTCTTTGTTTACAGCCATAATCTAAAAAAGAAAAAAAATATAAAAAGTGAAAATTCAGTCATAGGAACATAAAATTTAAAGATATAGCTACACAGTGCCATGTGCCTCATAACAAGGATTGTGCTTATGATTGTGTCCTACCAAAAACCATGTTAACCATTGAGCCACCCACCGTATACAATGCTAACCACTGGAGCCCCATACAATGCAAACCAATGAATAAAAAAACGTTTGAAAAATGGCCTAGCATTTAGCCACACTTTTGTAAAAAATGGATAGGGTAAATCATACACGTACCTTCAATCAGGAATTGGGAGAGATGCTGAAATATCGGCCACAGCAAGTACCACACAAGATGGCAGACAGGATGTGAAAGGCGTGGCTGTGTGTAAACAAAGGAAACAGAATGCAAAGATATTTTACACCGTATATTTGATATACCGTATACAAGGCTAAACAATGAGCCATGCAGCGTATACAATGTTAACCATTGAAGCGCCATACAATGTAAACCAATGAGTCACCATGACATAAAAAACGTAATACAACTGGCCTAGCATTTACCCACATTTTGTAAAAAACAGATAGGGTAAATTATACACGTACCTTCAATCATTACTTGCGAGAGATGCTGAAATATCGGCCACAGCAACTACACACAAGATGGCAGACAGGATGTGAAAGGCGTGGCTCTGTGGAACCAAAGGAAACAGAATGCAAAGATATTTTACACCGAATATTTCATATACCGTATACAAGGCTAAACAATGAGCCAACCAGCGTATACAATGTTAACCATTGAGCCACCCACCGTATACAATGCTAACCACTGAAGCCCCATACAATGCAAACCAATGAATCAAAAACGTTATAAAAATGGCCTAGCATTTAGCCACACTTTGTAAAAAATGGATAGGGTATAAATCATACACGTACCTTCAATCAGGAATTGGGAGAGATGCTGAAAAAAAAAAATCGCCAACAGCGATGTAGAATAATCGCCAACAGCAAAAGAAAGACGCAGAAGTGAAGGAAAAAATTTGCCACGGGCAGCTCCTACACAAAATGGAGGACAGGATGTGACTTCACTTATTATAGTGCGATGCTGCGGTTCAGCCGATGACGTGGCTCTGTGTAACCAATAAATGGCCACCACGACGCCTGCCACCTTGTGTAGGCCAATCAATGAACTCCACGACGCTTGCTAAAGAAAACATCAAGACGTTGCGTCATTATTACGACGCCGGTACTAACCAATCACCACGCACCACGTTGCGAACAAAGAACAACGCCGCGACAAAACCACTTCCACAGTACATTTATATGTACACAACACATAAAGAGCGTTGTTTTTTGGACGCGATAACGGCATATTGCTATTCGCATCAGCGTTGTTCTCATCTTTTATCAAGACAAGTTTTGTGAGGTAAGGGTTGTTTAACAATAACCTTGTACACGCTAATCTATAGAGTACCTTTTACTACCTATAAATAATACCGTAATAAATAATACTGTTTTTTTTTTATGATTGAATTGTGACAGATTGTACACCATGGATCCAGCAGAGAGTGAAGCTGTGGCGACTATCTTTATTATTGCGGCGGCTGCAAGGGCGGAGGAGGAGAGGCTGGAGAAGCAGAGGCTGGAGTCCCGTATAAGAAAACCAAGACGCGTCTGGGCTAGGAAGTGGCTCAGTCGAAATGAAGATCAGACACACATGCGTCTTCTCCAACACCTCAAACAGAGGAGCCCGATGACTTTAGGAATTATGTCAGAATGTCACCTCAGTGCTTCGATTTTCTGTTAGAGGCTGTGACCCCTTTTATTCGGCGCAAGAACACTGTTATGCGTGCAGCAGTAACAACCGAGGAACGGCTGGCAGTTACACTACGATTCCTTGCAACTGGGCGTACAATGAAGGACCTACAATACACTTCTGCCATCTCTCGACCACTCCTCAGCGTCCTGATACCCGAAACGTGTGAGGCAATAGTGCGGTGTCTGATGCCTACCCACATGTCATTCCCAAAAACACACGAGGATTGGCTTAATATTTCCTCTCAATTCGAAGCAAAGTGGCAGTTTCCAAACTGTGGGGGTGCCTTGGACGGGAAGCATGTCCGCATAACTCAACCCCCCAACAGCGGCTCATTCTTCTACAATTATAAAGGATACTTCAGTATTATAATGATGGCCTTGGTAAATGCCAATTATGAATTCATTTTTGTTAACGTGAGGAATGAATGGCCGGGTCTCCGATGGTGGTGTTTTAGACCAAACCAAGTTTGGCGAAAAACTTAAAAATGGAAGTCTGAACTTGCCGCCAAATGCAGTGACCAAGAACAACATGAACTATGTATTTGTTGCGGATGAAGCTTTCCCTCTACATGCTAACCTACTGAGGCCATATCCCCATAAGAGTGTGACACCGAGCCAAAGGATTTTTAACTACCGCCAATCCAGAGCACGCCGAGTAGTGGAGAATGCTTTCGGGATTATGGCCAACAGGTTTCGTATTTTCCACACTGCCATAAATATGAAATTGGATTCCATAGACATGATAGTCTTGGCATGCTGTGTTCTCCACAACTTCCTTCGCCGTAGGGATGGCAATTCATACATCCCTCCCAGTTTTGCAGACTATATCGACCCGACAAATGGTGAACTGGTGATGGGGGGTTGGCGGGCAGAAGAGCCAGATGTTGCACCGCTTCAAGCTATTTTGAGTCATGGTCGCACCCGGCAGGAGGCCAAGGCAAATCGGGACACATACAAAGAATTTCTTTAATGGCCCAGGTGCCGTGAGCTGGCAGACGAGCATTTTGTAGCCTGTCTTTTTGTAGTCTTTATGACTCAATATTATCAATCGCTATTTTAGCATTATTGATATTAATTATACAGAGATGTACTGCATTGATATTAGTATCATAACATTGTAAGAAATAATACGGCTATATATTGCTCCAAATGTATTGTACACTCATGTTGTCTACAAATGTAACTTGACACTTTTTTGAGACTGTAAATTTTTCTTCTTGAGAATGTTTAAAATGTTTTTGACTTTTTTGACTTTATTAGCAATAAAAGGGAAAAAAGTTTTCAAAATCTCCCCTCTGATTATTTCATAAGGTAACACATATAAGGATTACAGTATATAAAACAGTATATAAAAGCTGAAAAAAACCCAAAAATCAAATAACTGATTCTGTGCCTGCCACCAGATCTCCACAGGGGACGTAGAGGGCCTTCATAATCGGTACATAGGACATCTCAGCAATTACAAAATGACGCACGAAATATTTCTGCCACCAAACTACAATAACTATACAAACTATAAATATTATGTGATGAATTATTAATGTGTCTATTGATTGTAGATGTATCTGTATTCATTATTGTCATTTTTTGATACGATTTTTGCCGTGTTTATGAATAAGGCATGAATCAATGCCGAAACGTCAAAACTGTATGATACATACACCATACTTGAATCTCAATAAATGCCATTGGAATAAAGCAAGTTTATTTGTCATGTTTTTCGTGTGCAAGGTTACATTTTTTTGGGGGCCAAAAGTGGCCCCTGCACGGCTGATTCCTCATACAACCCTCCACGCCTCAAATTCTTAATTACAACATATACACAACCAGTTTGTATTGCATTGGCGAAAACGCCAATGTGTAGAAAAATTTACGCATTGGCGTTGTCTCCCATGCGTAGAAATATTACCGCATTAGCGAAAACACTTCTGCGTCGAAATATTATGCGACGGAGATGCATTTTGGTGCCAAACATCGTGCGTCGTGACGTCATGATCGTTGCGGCCGGGACGGCTCTGCGCTGGGTTTCACTTTCATTTTATATCGTGATAGTGATGGCGACAGGACGTGCTGCACCCTGGGGAGATGGGGAGGTGAAACTAATGGTCAAGATCCTGCACCAGCGGGACTACTGGGGCAATGCTCACCATGAGCATCCAGCCGCTTATAAGCGCCATTGTCTGAGGAAAGTGCAGACTGTCCTGCGTCGGTGCATGGGAGTGGAGAGGACGCCGAAGCAAATAATGGGCAAAATAGGAGCTATGCGTTACAAGACTCCGGGACGCATTGAGGAAATGGTGGCGCAGATCCAGCGACAGCGCCGTGAGTAATCTGCCATCCCCGAAAGTAAGGCATGCCAGGGGGTTTAATGTGCCTGTAAATAAAAGGCATCCCCTGAAAATAAGGCATGTCTCAATTTTACAATATTTTACCACAGCATGCAGCTGTGAGCGTCAATATCGCTGCAATGTCACGTTGACGGCGACTTTTTCAGAATTGTGTATGTGGTGTCCTTTCAACAATTTTGTGTTATTTTTAGTTCATCAACAGCAGCAGGCTTCACGACCTTTACGGCGAGCCCAAAGTCCGTAGGTTCCCCCCCCATCTCCACCACAGGGACAGACGCCGCCGCAGCAACCTTCACCAGACCGTGGCGGACCATGGAGCCCAGGTTCCGCTATAGGGCAGTTTTCCCCCCAAGAGGAATGGAGGCAGGGGGACGGTTCATTAAATGGTAAGTGGCAAAAATCATGTTTTCTTTGAGCAAAGTCAATTTGCAGACTCCACAAACGCTGGCTGGTGTACAAATAATTTTTTTTTCCCTACCTTTATTGGTTTGTACAGCAGCGGAAGATGCACCGGGGAGCCCTTCGGAATGGGCCCAGGTTGCCGATGAGCAAACGAGAGTCGACGTAAGTATATACACATTACATACTGTCATTCCTTGGCCTCACTGAGACCTGGCTCACCCCCTCCGACACGGCCTCCCCTGCTGCACTATCCTACGGCGGCCTCAGCCTGTCCCACACCCCCCGTCCCTCTGGCAAACACGGCGGTGGAGTCGGCATACTGCTGTCCAACTCCTGCACCTTCAGCCCCATCCCCCAGTCCCGATCCGTCACTGTCCCCTCCTTCGAAGCCCACTCAGTCCGAATCTTCTCCCCCTGCAACCTCCAAATAGCCATCATCTACCGCCCCCCCGGACCCACCGCCTCCTTCCTTGACCACTTCACCACCTGGCTACTTCACTTCCTCTCCACTGACATCCCCTCCATCATCATGGGCGACTTCAATATCCCCATTGACACTCCCCGCCCAGCCGCCTCCAACCTTCTTTCCTTGACCACTTCCCTAGGGCTCTCCCAATGGTCCTCCTCTCCCACCCACGAACAAGGCCACACGCTTGACCTCATCTTTACCCGCCTTTGCTCCCTCTCTAACCTCACAACCTCGGTACTCACACTGTCCGACCACCATCTCTTGACCTTCTCCGCCCTCTCCTCCCCTGCCACACTACCCCCTCTCCGCAAACTTGATCACCCTCGCCGAAACCTAAAAGATCTTGATCTTCCTTTATTCTCTGAATCACTCCTCCCTCTCACCGACCTACCCTGCGCTGACGACATTGACATTGCCACCACCCTATACAACACCACCATAACGAACGCTCTCGACCTAGCCGCCCCCCTCACTCTCCATGCTCCACGCATTAACAGGCAACCCTGGCACACCACCCTCACTAAAAACCTGAGACGGGCATCCAGAGTCGCCGAGAGGAGATGGAAAAAGTCTCACACCCCCGAGCACTTTGCTCTGTTCAAGCAATCCATCACTGACTTCAAGACGGCACTCGCTACCGCCAAGCAAGTGTTCTTCTCATCCCTTATAACCTCTCTGTCCCGCAGCCCCAAACAGCTCTTCAAAACTTTCAACTCCTTACTTCGCCCACCTGCTCCTCCCCCTTCTCCCCTCATCTCTGCTGAAGACTTTGCGACCTTCTTCAAGGAGAAGATCGACAAGATCAGAAGCAGCTTCGGTCCACTATCCCCACACCTCCCCTTCCCACCTACACTGCCCTCCTCCTCCATCAGCCACTTCCCCCCCATAACTGAAGACCAACTCTCCTCCCTCCTGTCAAAATCACACCTCACCACCAGCGCCCACGACCCGCTCCCATCCCACCTCATTCCCAACCAGACCTCCATTTTCATCCCAGCCCTCACCCACCTCTTTAACCTTTCACTTAGCACTGGTACCTTCCCCTCGGCCTTCAAACACGCCCTAATCACGCCCATCCTAAAAAAAACCTCACTTGACCCTACCTCTGTCTCTAACTATCGCCCCATATCTCTTCTCCCATTCGCCTCTAAGCTACTTGAACAACACGTCCACTCCGAACTGTCCTCTTACCTCTCCTCGTGCTCCCACTTCGACCGCCTACAGTCCGGCTTCCGACCCCTCCATTCCACCGAAACAGCCGTGACCAAAGTCACCAACGACCTACTGACCGCCAAGAACAAACACCACTACTCCATCCTGCTACTCCTTGACCTGTCTGCCGCCTTCGACACGGTTGACCACTCCCTTCTTCTCCGGATCCTGGAATCCCTTGGCATCACCCACCTTGCCCTCTCCTGGATCTCCTCATACCTAGCGGACCGGACCTTCAGCGTCTCCCACTCCCACACCTCCTCCTCACCCTACCCCCTTTCTGTCGGAGTCCCCCAAGGTTCAGTCCTGGGACCCCTACTTTTCTCCATTTACACTCTCGGCCTAGGGCAACTCATCGAGTCCCATGGCCTCCAGTACCACCTCTACGCCGACGACACCCAAATCTACCTGTCCGGCCTGACATCACCTCCCTACTCTCGAAAATCCCTCAATGCCTTTCCGCCATCTCATCCTTCTTCTCTGCTCGCTTCCTTAAACTCAACATGGACAAAACTGAATTCATAGTCTTCCCCCCAAGAAATTCCACCCCACCTGCCAACCTATACATCTGCGTCAACGACTGCGCCCTCTCCCCAGTCCCCCAAGCCAAGTGCCTCGGGGTAATCCTTGACTCCTCCCTATCCTTCAAACCCCACATCGAGGCCCTCACCACATCCCTCCGGCTCCAGCTCAAGAACATCTCATGGATCCGCTCCTTCCTCACCCACGACACCGCTAAAACACTCATCCATGCTCTTATCATCTCCCGCCTTGACTACTGCAACCTCCTTCTCAATGGCCTCCCGGCTAACTCCCTCACACCTCTCCAGTCTATCCTCAACTCCGCTGCCTGACTCATCTATATGTCCTCCCGCTACTCCCCTGTCTCCCCCATCTGCCAAGCCCTTCACTGGCTCCCCGTCTCCAAGAGATCCCAATTCAAAACACTAACCATGGCGTACACAACCTGGCTCCACCATACATCTCCGACCTGGTCTCTCGATACCTACCCTCACGCAACCTCCGCTCCTCCCAAGAACTCCTCCTCTGCTCCCCCCTCATAACCTCTTCGCACAACCGAGTCCAGGACTTCTCCCGGGCATCTGCCTTACTCTGGAACTCCCTACCCGAACACGTCAGACACTCTCCTACCCTGAGTAGCTTCAAGTGTCACCTGAAGACTCACTTGTTCCGTCAAGCCTACAACCTGCCATGAGACCCAGGCGAACGCCCCATACCTGACATTCCCCCATCCTACTGTATCCTAACCCACCCCTCATAGACTGTGAGCCCTCGTGGACAGGGTCCCTGCCCCTCCTGTACCTGTACGTCCTGATCGCCTAGATTTAGTGTACTTGTTCTTGTCTCCCTCATCCTCATGTAAAGCGCCATGGAACCCAATGGCGCTATATAAATAAATAATAACAATAATAATAATAATAATTACATACGATGTTATATTTATATATTGATGTCCCTTTAATTGGTTACCCAGTGTCCAACTGTTATTTTTGTCTATACTTAATAGGTGTACCTACGCTACGGGAGCTACAGGAGAAGATGTCACACCTCAGTGGAGAGGTGCAGGAGATAGCTGGTCTCCTTGACCTTTATGTCAAGGCCCAGCGCCCGTAGGAATTTTTTTCCCTTATTTTTTGGTTTGAAAAATATTTTATTGTTGAGTTAAAACAGCTGTGAAGTTACAACAGCAGCCAAAAAACAGGCAGAGCATTTCTCCATCTTGGTCCAAGGTTGGGACTTCTCAGGACTGGTCAAAGTCAAGCGAAGGAGAAAAAGCAATCGCCAAAACTGGTGAATCGAGCGCCCAAGATGAAGACTGGGAGATTGAATATGTAAGGGAATCTGAAACTCTGAAGCCTCCAAGACCCCTGTCCAGAGCTCGACTTCTTCAACCAACACCTGTGCTTCACCGCATATCATCAAACCGGTGGAAAATTATAAAAAAGACCTGAGCGGAGGGGTTGACCACCAAACTCTATGAAAAGAAGGAGGAAGGAGAATTGGACTCCTGCTTCAACAATGCAATGTCGGAGAATCCTCAGGTCAAAGAAGAAGATCCTGGTCTGCAAGGAGGAAAAGAAAATGTCCACACCATCATATCTGCGGATGGAGCTGACGCCAAGGAAAAACAGGTGGATGTGGAAGCAGAAGACTAGGGAGGCCTCCGCCATATGACGTGGGCAAGTTGTATGTTGTTTTTCAAAATGTTGATGTTTCATTGTTTTATGTGCACTTTGGCTGCACTTTAGCACTTCTTACAATTTCTAGACACTTTAAAAACATTGCCTATTGCCGAAGACCAAATCGTGACTCTCCATTGTCATTTCATACCGAGCCTCTACGGTTTTAAAGAAGTGCAGTGACTAGGGGCATACCACCACACTAGTATCCAGGTATCCAGGGTACTAACTAGGGTGCACACATCAGATGTATACATATACATCTCCTCCTCTTTGGGTTTTGTTGAGTAACCTTTCAGTATGTCTACAACATGATAGAATTTAAAGAGCTGTTTCCCATCGTAAATAAGCTATAGTATTATGGCAACCAAAAGGGCTTCCTCCACCTCAGGGAGCCTTCAGCTGCTAACTTATGCTAACATGCTCTTATAGGCAATGCACCTTTTTAAGGACCCATGCCTCATTTTAGCTATTGTAGGATTTAATAATGTTTACTAGAGTTGCTGTAAATTGATTCTCAGGACACGGTCTATTGGCCACGTCAGTAATCTGTGGCTGTTGAACGGAAGCCCTAAGAACCAACTCCTACCTCATGGCATCCACAGCTTTTTGTGTCTAATGCTGACTCAACATCTGTTGCAGTTGAAGTTTGAGAGCCCTGCACCACCCTTGAATGTGATATTTGATTAAATGCCATAGGACACACACAGATATCCAAAGGACTGAAGATGAGGAGTAGCCTGTGCTGCTGTTTGCAAGGAAAAGCCAGAATCTTGTAAAAGGAAGGTGTTTATTCTACGCATTTTGAGACTGTACCAGCCTCTTCTTCAGGACCACACAAGAATTTTTGTGTTGTCTTCCTGAGGAAGAGGCTGGGACAGCCTCGAAACTCGTAGAATAAACACCTCACTTTTACAAGATTCTGGCTTTCCTGGCAAACAGCAGCGCTACTCCTCTTCTTCAGTCCTTTGAATATCTATGCACGTTGATCCTTGTGGATATTTATTTTGGCTTCATAGTAATTGATCTATAACATGACGTCATCCAAATTGTATGAGCGAGCTCGCTGACCTAATATCCTGACAGGCAGGAGTTGAGGATGTGGTGCTGCATTTTCTAATCTGCCCCGACAATCTGATTGTGATAATGATCAAGCATGCCCAATCCTTTGAGAAGATAAAGTGTCTGACAGAGGCTTTGTATGTGCAAAACAGTGTTCACATTCTTATGGGACAACTATATACTTTGTATGTCAAGACCAGATCCAATGGTGAGCAGTTTACTCCGATGTACACAGAGTTTTAGGTCTATAGTATTTGGCCACACCTTGTTTTGTTCTATGAGAGACACGTAATTTTGTAATAAATACTATTGTTGAGAAAACGTCTGAGCGTCCTGATGAGCGTCCTGTGAATGAAGGGTGGATATGTCACATTCGGAATCAGATCTTATGTCTTTCTTGTGTATTTAGGCTGAGTACTGTGTAAGAAGATCTCAGCACAGGAACAAAATGTTTTTTTTTATCACATCTACTTGTGGAAATTATTATTATTCCAAGATCTTTTGATTAAAAGTAAGTTTGTCCATCTGAAAACTACTAAAGCCGGTGTCACACATGTCAATGTTATTGGACCAGCGACATCACGGAAATGATTTAAATATTGTTTCCACTATCTCCACAGGCTCGTATGCAGGGTAAGGCGCTAGGCGCGCTGCCTAGATACCAGATGTATACCTTGTTTACCAGCCTTCTCAGCTAACCGGCTGGTATCCAAGGTACACAGCGGGTAACAAAGGTACTGCACCCCAGTATAGGAACCAGGGTAGCGGGGATGGATGGAGAACAGAATTTAGGGGACCACCCAGGAGGGAGTGAAGTCTGGAGGGACACACATTTGTGATGTAGAACACGTGACAAGCAGTAGAAAACGACACTGGAAAGATCTAGAAGGCAGTTGGTGGGTGGAGAGGGGTAACATCTGGTAAGAGACGGCAATTTGACGGCGATGGTGCCAGTGGGAGCTCGTCCAACCTGACCGGGAGGGGAGCTGAGAGAAAGAGAGTGAAGGTGCTCCAGAAGACCGAAGAGTAAAACAGTATAGTGCAATGTATGGATTACAGTATATAAAACAGTACATAAAAGCGGGGAAAAAAACTAAAATCTAATGACTGATTCTGTGCCCCCTGCCTCCTCTGTGCCTGCCACCAGATCTCCGCGAGGGGATGTAGATGGTTAGGGCCTTCACAATCGGTACATGGGACATCTACCAATTACAAAATGACGCACGAACGATCTGTGCGTCGCCGGAATGACGCACAAAAGATCTCTGCATTCCGCAATGACGATCTCTACGCCACCGAACTACAATATCACATACCACAAGCATAGATTAGGCGTGTGTTAAGAATCACTGTACGCCTACCTACCATGATGTCACAAAAAAAACGCCCACATTGACAGAAAGATCGCTGGAGACGCTGCTGTGCGACACTGTACGAGCGACTAAATAAAATCGCTCGCTGGATCGTCCGCAACATGGCGGCATCACCGCATCGCTGGGTCCATGTGAGCGATATTGACGCGTGTGACATCTTACCCGCGATAATTCCACATCGCTCAGGCGACGAATAATCTGTGACGCATGAGCGATATCGCGGGCGAGATTGACACGTGTGACCCCACCTTAAGAGTACAATGATTGGATTAAGTGGAGAATATTACCCCTAAAGCCAATTTTTTTCAGTGATTCGAAGAGAAAGCCCCAATGGACTCTGTCGAATGCCTTTTCAGCGTCGACAGAGACCATAATTGCAGGGGTTTTGTGACTTTCGATATGAGATAGTAAGTTGATGATTCTTCTGGTTGCATCCGCTGAACCTCTGTTTTTGATGAATCCTACTTGATCGCTGTGTATTAGTTTCGGGGTGATCTTCTGTATTCTGGTGTTAATGGTTTTGGAAATTATTTTAAGGTCTGAATTTAAAAGTGAGATGGGTCTAAAATTTGATACGTTCTCTGGGTTGCCTTTGTTTTTGGGTATCATGGTGATAATGACCTGTAAGATTTCTTTAGGGGGTTGTGCTTTGGGGTCAGTGAAGGAATTTAGAAGTCTGGTTAAGTAGGGTACTAATATTTCTTGATAAGTGGAGTAATATTCGTTTTGAAGGCCGTCAGGTCCAGGGGATTTATGCTTTTTCAAAGACGTAATTGTGTCTAGAACTTCTCTTTCAGTGAATGGAGAGTTCAAAAATTTTTCATCTTCTTCAGAGAGTGAGGGAAGATCTACTGAATCGAGAAAGGCGGTAATTTTGGAGTGGAGGGTAGTGGGGTCTGAGTGCGTCTGGTTCAGGTTGTAGAGGGACTTATAATATTCAGCAAAGGTGTCCGAAATCTGTTGTGGTAGTTTTTGTGGGATACCATTATTGTTTTTTACTTGGGAAATGTTAGTTTTAGTTCTGCGGTGTTTTATAAGTGTAGCGAAAAGTTTGGTGGGTTTGTTCGAGCAAGTGTAAAATTTAGACTTGTTTAGACGAATCATTTTATCGTAATCAGAGATCAACAATGATTTAAGTTCAATTCTCAAGTTGAGAATTTCGAGAGTAGATTCATTAGGGTGAGTTGCTACTGATAATTCCAGGTCTCTAATTTTTTGAATCAGGGTATCTGTTGCTAAGGTCAGGGACTTTCTGCATCTGGAGTTTAATTGTATTAGAAGACCTCTTATAACAGCTTTGTGAGCGGACCAAATGGTCGAGATTGAGGTGTCAGTGAGGTCGTTTTCATTAAAATAAAATTTTAGGGTTTGTTCAATTTCTGCTTTGTAGTGCGGGTGAGTAAAGAGAAAGGAGTTTGCTCTCCAAGTGTTTCTGCGGATTGGAGGGGATCCCTGTGATGTTACAAACAAGACTGGCGAGTGATCTGACCATGATCTGGGGAGGATATTGACCGATTTGATGCATCTAAGGGAGTAGATATCTGTAAGAATTAGATCGATGCAGGCTAGAGACTTATGGACGTTGGAGAAGTGGGTGTATTCGATCGATGATGTGTTGAAACATCTAAAGGCGTCATATAGTTCTTCTTTTTTCAATATTGGATCCAATTGGGTGTTCTGGTTTCTACTTTTGTTAGAAGAATCTAAGTTGCTGTTAGGAACAGAATTAAAATCTCCGAATATGTACAGGATGCCATCTTGCTTTTCTCTGATTAGACGTATGAGTTTTTTCAAGAACGAGATTTGTCCGGAATTTGGAGCGTAAACATTAACTAGTGTGTGGGTAACGTCATTCAATTGGCACTTGAGGATGATGTATCTGCCTTCAGTGTCGTTTATTACTTCTTTTAGTTCTAATTTTACTGTTTCCTTAATTAGTATGGCTACGCCTGCTTTTTTCTTTTTATTTGAGGAGAAAAAAATATGGGGAAAGTTCGGATTTGAAAATTTTGGCTGGTGTTCCGCACTAAACCTCGTTTCCTGTAGTCCAACAATGTCTATGGCAAGTTTCTTTAGCTCCTTCCATACGTAAAAACGCTTTTGCGGTGAGTTGAGGCCATTTGTGTTTAATGATAGAAAATTGTGGGTCATAACTGTGTCGTAGAGTGTGGTTGGTCGGTTAGGTGAGGAATGACTCTACAGGGAGAAGTGAGGGGATGGGGGGGAATTGAGGGATTACAACAAAACCTTATCAACTGGACAAGGTTCTATTTCGAGAGAATTTATGATACGTCAACTGTGACGTATCAATAAGTAACCTTTGAGGAAGGGTCAAGAGACCGGTGTTGTCACTCCTTGTGGCTAATGTTTTGGCCAATGGTACCTAAATTTGACTGAGTGTTGTAGTCTATAGGGTTAGAGGTGGGATCATCCCGGGACTCCGATGTGGAGGTCTTTCAGGATCTTGAGTCCTTCTCTGGCGTCTTCGAGATTGTAAGTCTTATCTTTGAGCGTGACGATGACGTTGGATGATGGGTGGCTCCATCTGTATAAGATTTGGTTAGCTCGCAATGCGTCTGTGAGTGGTTTGAGTGACTTTCTCTTTATTAAGGTCTCTTTTGATATGTCCAAAAAACTTTAATGTCGTGGTAAGGAGGTGGCAGGGCTTTGTTCCTATTAGGATATTCATTTATATGGTCTTTGGTGGGGAAAAAGGAGAATTTAGCTATGACATCTCTCGGGATATTGAAATCTCTTTTTCTTTTTTTGTGTGCCTGAGATACCAATTCATATCTCTCGGGATATTGTCTGGGAGTCGGGTTGGTTTGGATAATCTATGGGCTCTCTCTATCGAGTATTCAATGTCTTGTTTCCCTGGTATGGTCTTCTTAGCCAGGTTTCTAATAAAGGTGGCAAGGTCTTGGGGTTTAACTGTTTCAGGAATGCCTCTGAATTTTAAATGAACTCTTCGGTCTCTATCTTCCCTGTCCGCTAACTTCTCTTTAAGAAATTTGATTTCTTCTTTCATTTTGGTGCAGTCATTCTTGACTAGTTTTGAATCTTTCCTGAGGTCGGAAATGGTTTGATCATGCTCGTCGACCCTTGAGACTATGGTGGCTACAGTTGTTTTAATTTCATCTAGATGCGTGTTCAAATTATCTTCCATTTTAAGTTGGAAAGCCGTAAAAAGATTGATCCTTATCTAGGGGTTGCCCCTGAGTATAGTTAATGAGTGATTCTGTTTCTGTGTTGTCCGTTTTCAGTTTTTGCCTAGCCGGGCTTTTGATATTGGATTTTTGGTCTGTAGTCTGGCTAATTGTGGAAGAGGTCAAGAGGTCGGATTTAGAAGGAGTGCCCATCTCCTTCCGTTTGGAAGAATAGTAGCTGGTTTCATCCATCGGGAATTCTGTTGGTTTCTCGGTGTAGTCTCCTTCTTTGCCTTTTGTGCTGGTGTAGGCGTTCTGTAAAGGTGTGGGGATTCTACTTTTTAGTGGAGATTTCTGTAGATCTCCTGCAAATTCGATCCCTTGTGGAGTTGAAGTAAGTTTGTTCTTCTTAGACATAATTTGGCTGGTCCTTGATTATTTTAATCAGGGGGAGTCTAGAGGAAGTCAGAGGTATGGGTGCTGCTATAGTAGTCTAGTAGTGGAGGAATTGTAGACAGTATGCAGTACGAGGCAGTGTCAGGTGAAGGGTCTTGTCAGGTCTTGTGGGGTTGGGAGGCAGACTTAGATAAGTGATGGAGTCAGAGTATATAAGTGTACATTTAGTTCTATGTCAGTTTAAAGTAAGAGTCTGCAGGTAGTCGTTGAAAGAAGATTTCCAGAGCCACTCGCAGGAGTGAGTCAGGAGCAATATGTACGTATATAAGAACTTGCGCGTCTCTTACTTGTTACTACTAGTCACTTAATTATCACAGAAGTAAAAACATCTAAATATACATGCAATATATTTATCCCCCTTGGGAAAATAGCGGGCTAAAGGGGCAAGGTGGTCCCAGATCAATATAAGGAGGTAACAAGTTGCTGATTAATAAGTGCTGAAAATTAGTAGAATCGTGCTCCTCAATTCATATATTCTCCTGAGTTATCAGTACCAGTCTTAGGGCAGACCATATGTCACGTGGGTTACTAATGCAGTTAAGGTAATAGATTAAACAAGCAGGTATAATGTTGACAAACTATGCACGCTGCAAACAATGAGTATCTGATGTCTATATAGTAGGTGTAGCCAAAGTCATGTATTCAGATCAGTAATAGGGTTCAAAGAATTGGTGGTGGATCAATGCTGCATGCATCTGCCAGGTCCTCAGAGAGGCTGGTTGAAGCCTAGTTCAAGTATTAGCTGAGGTGAGAGAGATACAGGCAGATGCTAGCTGTAAAGTTACCTCTGTAATAAGTGCACAAGATGTGTTGTGGAAAAGTTTCTGGGTCGCTTGTGGAGCCTTGTGAAGCTTGTAAACGTTGGGGCATCCAGGGGTGGGTACCCGCTTGCTTGTAGGGCTCTGTCCTCTTCTTTGAGTCTAGATCCTGTCCTTGCGAAGCTCGGGTGCGGTGCAGGTCTTGTCCTGATCCTGTTCCTCACTTCTCTTGCTGCTGGAACAGGTCTGTGACGCTAGATGGCGCTGGAGAGCTGTGGATGAGCCTGTGTGATATGCCAGGACTTGCTCTGCTCCAGGTCCCAGGGAGTAGAGAAAAACAAACAAAAAAAAGAAAAAAAAAAGTTCCTCCAGTCTTCTCAACTCCCAGTCTCCTCTGAAATACAGTTTCAAGATAAGATTACAGCTGCAGGGCTGGATGCAAATCCCCTCTCCAAATTCAGGGAGAGAGAGGTGTGAGGAGCAGGTCAGTCTGTGTTTGTAATGACGGTTCCCCTTGTTCCTTGTCCTTTGATTGCCAGCAGCAGGGAACTTCTGGTTAGGTCCTGCTTGCCCAGTGGAGGGTTAAAGCCTTCAGTGGGCACCTCAGAGGTTCGTGGGTGAGGACGGGGATGAGTCCTTGGGTGCTGGTGTCCTGTTTCTCCTCCTCAGCAAGATGGCACCTGAGGTAAACAGGGATCTGGCCCAGAGTTCAGAGAGGTCCTATGTGTAAACCTCTTACCGTGGCTTCATATAACTTGGTCTGGGTGGTCTCTGGGGTGTAAGTGTTCAGTCAGCGTAGCTTGGGTGGGAAATTCTATCTATAACAGACCGAAAATCCCCGTCGCTTTGTGTCAGGCACCAGAGCTCTGTAGAGACACGTCTATTCCATAGACCTGCAGGCCACGCCTCCGATTCTCTGCATCCCTAATGTTCATACCATTGCAGGGCCACATGGAGAGCTGATCCTGTAAAGTTAGCTGCTCTGAACTGTAATGTGTGGTATAGCCATATTTAAAGAGGACTGTTCAACAGTAGTGAGTACTTTCGCACGTATCTGCTCCTGCTGCTTCCCTGAATAATCAGTCATTACTAATTGTAGACATAAAAAAATAAATAAATATATATATGCTAGATGAGTGCAGGGCTAAGTGTGACGTAAGTTCAGGACAGAGTGTGACGTGAGTGCAGGACAGAGTGTGACGTGAGTGCAGGGCAGAGTGTGACGTGAGTGCAGGGCAGAGTGTGACGTGAGTGCAGGGTAAGTGTGAGTGGTGGGTGAGTTTGAGTGCAGGATGAGTGTAGGGTGTGTGGGTGTACCGTATATACTCGTGTATAAGCCGACCCGTGTATAAGCCGACCCCCCTACTTTTGCCCCCAAAACCTGGGAAAACCTATTGACTCGTGTATAAGCCGAGGGTGGACCCCAGCACAGGTATACAGCCCCCAGCAGTGTGGTATACAGGCCCCCTCAGTGGTATACAGCAGCCTCCCCAGTGGTAGTATACAGCAGCCTCCCCAGTGGTAGTATACAGTAGCCTCCCCAGTGGTATATACAGCAGCCCCAGAGGGGTATACAGCAGCCACAGAGCTGTATACAGCAGCCCCAGAGCTGTATACAGCAGCCCCAGAGCTGTATACAGCAGCCCCAGAGGGGTATACAGCAGCCCCAGAGGGGTATATAGCAGCCCCAGAGGGGTATATAGCAGCCCCAGAGCTGTATACAGCAGCCCCAGAGGGGTATACAGCAGCCCCAGAGCTGTATACAGCAGCCCCAGAGGGGTATACAGCAGCCCCAGAGGGGTATATAGCAGCCCCAGAGGGGTATACAGCAGCCCCAGAGCTGTATACAGCAGCCCCAGAGGGGTATACAGCAGCCCCAGCCCCAGAGGGGTATACAGTAGCCCCAGAGGGGTATATAGCAGCCCCAGAGGGGTATACAGCAGCCCCAGAGGGGTATACAGCAGCCCCAGAGGGGTATATAGCAGCCCCAGAGGGTATATAGCAGCCCCAGAGGGGTATACAGCAGCCCCAGTGGGGTATACAGCAGCCCCAGAGCTGTATACAGCAGCCCCAGAGGGGTATACAGCAGCCCCAGCCCCAGAGGGGTATATAGCAGCCCCAGAGGGGTATATAGCAGCCCCAGAGGGGTATACAGCAGCCCCAGCCCCAGAGGGGTATATAGCAGCCCCAGAGGGGTATATAGCAGCCCCAGAGGGGTATATAGCAGCCCCAGAGGGGTATACAGCAGCCCCAGCGCTGTATACAGCAGCCCCAGAGCTGTATACAGCAGCCCCAGCCCCAGAGGGGTATATAGCAGCCCCAGCCCCAGAGGGGTATATAGCAGCCCCAGAGGGGTGTACAGCAGCCCCAGAGGGGTATACAGCAGCCCCAGAGGGGTATTTAGCAGCCCCAGAGGGGTATACAGCAGCCCCCGCTGTATACAGCAGCCCCCGCTGTATACAGCGGTACCCGGCTGTATACAGCCCTCCCGCCTGGTATACCGGGCCCCCCCTGTGGCCACCTGTAAAGGAAGCGATGATTATACTTATCGGGTCGCCGACGCCGACGCCGCCGCTCTGTCACCGTCCGTCACCGCGCTCCTTCCCGTCTTCATGCTTCCTTCATCGGCGCACAGAAAATGACGTCATTTCCTGTGCGACGGTGAAGGAAGCATGAAGACCAGGAGGAGCGCGGTGACGGACGGTGACAGAGCGGCGGCGTCGGCGTCGGCGACCCGATAAGTATAATCATCGCTTCCTTTACAGGTGGCCACAGGGGGGGCCCGGTATACCACGGGGGGCTGTATATTTTTTTTTTTTTTTTTTATTACCGTATATACTCGTGTATAAGCCGAGGGGGGACTTTTCAGCACATTTTTTGTGCTGAAAAACTCGGCTTATACACGAGTATATACGGTAAGTGGTCTGCAGTACCTGGCTCCTGGTGCTGTGTGCGTTTAGCTTAAGGACCTCTGGTGATGTCACAGCCATGTGATCTTGCTCCGGCCATTATTGTGACATCATCAGAGGTCCTGTAAATATAGAGCCCCCGTCACACATAACATCGCACCAGCGATACCGATAACGATACGACTTGGCCGGGATCGCTGGTGCGTCGTTTTCACATCGCTGTTTATTTCAAATAGCGGGAAAGGAAAGCCGACAGTGAAGTCTGCTTTCCTGCCCGCTATGTGAGTGTAGCGCTGTCGTCTCTGTTACGGCGTCGCCAGTATTTTTTTTTGTAAAAATCATATTTGCCGGTACGCATTTCAGATTGATTTCCCCTATGCACAGGGGTGCAGAAAGGCCTCTGGCGGCCACCAATGATCAGCCTCTGTCTGGCACGCGATGTTGGCTTCAGACAAACGCTTTAGACAATTACATAGTAGATATATCAGCACAAAAAGCACAAAAATTTGGTGCAACAATCCTCCCCCGCAATATTCAATTGCAATAGTTCATAAAATTACTAAAAAGGTAGACAGCGCTCATTATGAAAGTTAATATACTTCCGTTTATTGACCCAGTGCTACAGAGCAGCTTAAAAGCCCCCCTGACTAAACCCTTTAACAATGCCCTCTAAAAAGTAGCAATGTCACTTGGCAACCCCACCCAAAGTAATAATGCCACCTCCTGCAAAAAATAAGGTTTATAGTCTCCTAATCTGAACTACTGAGTCTTCTACTCCCCAACACTCAGAGCGACATAATCAGTGCTTTTTTGTAAAAAAAATATTTGCCGGTACGCATTTCCAGAAACGCAGTCTGTGCAGCCGCCGGAGAGGTAAGTAATGGTTCCCTATGGGGAACAGTTCTAAGGAAGCGGACATCGTTAACGGCATCCGCTTCTTCAGAAAACCTCAGATATTAGCGGACACCTAGAGAACGCGTCAGTGTGACCCTTGCCTATATTAGCAAAAAATTTACCATATTTTTCGCTTTATAGGACGCACCCCCAAATTTAGTGAAGGAAAAGAGAAAAAAAGTAATTTTTAATGTTAAATGGGGTCTGTCTTATAATGCCAGTGTCCGTCTAACAAATCATATAGGGTATATGTCCCTCATAGCACCCTCATCCTGGTACATTGTCCCTCATCCTGGGATATAGCCCCCCCCATCCTTAAATTAGCCCCCTTAATCTGGATATGGCCCCCTTATAATGGATATAGCCCCCTTGTGCTGGTATACATTCCCCAGTTATGCCACATGTCCCCTATTGCTGGCACACATCCCCATGTCCTGGCACACGTCCCCCATGGCTGGCACACGTCCCCCATGGCTGGCACACGTCCCCCGTGGCTGGCACATGTCCCCCGTGGCTGGCACACATCCCCCGTGGCTGCCACACGTCCCCCATGGCTGGCACACATCCCCCGTGGCTGGCACACGTCCCCCGTGGCTGGCACACGTCCCCCGTGTCTGGCACACGTCCCCCATGGCTAGCACACATCCCCCATGGCTGGCACACGTCCCCCATGGCTGGCACACGTCCCCCGTGGCTGGCACAAGTCCCCTGTGGATGGCACTCATCCCCTATGGCTGGCACACGTCTCCCATGGCTTGCAAATGACCCCCGTGGCTTGCACACGTCCCCCGTGGCTGGCACTCATCCTCTATGGCTGGCACATGTCCCCTGTGGCTGGCACATGTCCCCTGTGGCTGGCACATGTCCCCTGTGGCTTGCACATGTCCCCTGTGGCTTGCACATGTCCCCTGTGGCTTGCACATGTCCCCCCTGTCCTGGATATGGCCCCCATGCTGCTGCCCATAGTAAAATAAAAAACGCTTTGCTCACCTTTCTCCAGCGCTGTCTCTCACTTATAATCTTACTGGTGTCGGCAGGCAGTCGCGCTGATCTCAGTCTGTTGTCATGGTTACTGTGAGCTGCAGCCGGCGCCGTTCTACTTCCTGTATCACACAGTGTCACAGTAACCATGACAACAGGCTGAGATCAGCACAACTGCCTGCCGGCGCCAGTAAGATTAGAATTGAGAGAGGGGGAGCCAGACAGCACAAAGGGGGCCCCGAGGATGGTGTGTGGGGGCAGTGGTCAGGGGGCCCCAAGCACACAGGGCTCAGGGGCCCAGAGACAGAGGTGCTGGAGTCTGAGGGGCAGAACCGGCTGCACATGCGGTAGGTCCGCCCCTGTGTTACTCCACGGAAGAGGTCTAGAATTACAAGTCTGACTGTAAGAGAAATCGCTTCCACCATTGGTATTGGAAAATCTACCGTTTCAAGAATAATTCACACACACAATGAAACTGAATTGTTTTCTCCAAAACGAAAAGGGAAATGTGGAAGAAAAAGGAAAATTACACCAAGAACTGATAAAACACTTATCAGCAATAGTAAAATTAATGCAAGAAAAATTTGCTTTGTCCCAATTAATTTGCACAGCACTGTATTTTATGAAACGCCCAAATGGGTGATACCAGAGATTTTAGTTTTTCTCCTGCATGGTATTAACCAATCATAAGTAGGTGGTGTCATTTAGGGGAAAAAAGAACATGCCCCAGAACGTCAAAAGAACAGTCTTTCTCCTGTAAAATGCAATAACAAACAACTCTCAGCCCTAATCTCTGCAGGTACCATATACGGTACAACTGAGCTGAGTGTGATTACAATCACTTCCATATCTCCTCTCAGCGTAGTCAGTGTGGGAGGGAAGGACAGTACAGCAGAGCTAAGCTATGTGTGATTATAAATACATCTGCAACTGCAGCTTTGCTTTTACAGCTCTGCCCTTCCCATGAGAGTAATACCAAGACTAGAATAATTTTGAATAAAAGGATATCTTTATTGTAATTATTCTAGTCTTGGTATTACTCTCATAGCAACCGAATTATTAATACCATATACAGTCATATGAAAAAGTTTGGGCACCCTCTTAATCTGACTTTTTTTTTGTTTAAAATTGATTTTTTGCAACAGCTATTTCAGTGTGATATATGTAATAACTCTATGGACACAGTCATATTTCAGGATTGAAATGAGGTTTATTGTACTAACAAAAAATGTGAAATATGCATTATTTCAAAATTTGACAGGTGCAAAAGTATGGGCACCTTCTGATTTTCATGATTTGAATACTCCTAACTACTTTTTACTGACTTACTGAAGCACTAAATTGGTTTGGTAACCTCATTGAGCTTTGTACTTCATAGCCCGGTGTATCCAATCATGAGAAAAGCTATTTCAGGTGTCCACTTGCAAGATGTTCTCCTAGTTGCATCTTCTCTGAGAAGTGGCATCATGGGCTCCTCAAAACAGCTCTCAAATGATCTGAAAAAAAAAAAGAGTGTTCAACATCGTTGTTCAGGGAAGGATACAAAAAGTTGTCTCAGAGATTTAACCTGTCAGTTTCCACTGTGAGGAACATAGCAAGGAAATGGAAGACCACTGGGACAGTTCTTGTAAAGGCCAGAAGTGGCAGGCCAACAAAAATAACAGAAAGGCAGAGAAGAAGAATGGTGAGAACAGTCAAGAACAATCCACAGACCACCTCCAAAGACCTGCAGCATCATCTTGCTGCAGATGGTGTCACTGTGCGTCGGTCAACAATACAGCACACACTGCACAAGGAGAAGCTGTATGGGAGAGTGATGCGAAAGAAGCCGTTTCTGCATGCACGCCACAAACAGAGTCGCCTGAGGTATGCAAAAGCACATTTGGACAAGCCAGTTTCATTTTGGAAGAAGGTCCTGTGGACTGATGAAACAAAGATTGAGTTGTTTGGTCATACAACAAGGAGTTATGCATGGCGCCACAAAAACACAGCATTCCAAGAAAAACACTTGCTACCCACTGTCAAATTTGGGGGAGGGTCCATCATGCTTTGGGGCTGTGTGGCCAATGAGGGCACCGGGAATCTTGTTAAAGTTGAGGGTGCATGGATTCCACTCAGTATCAGCAGATTCTTGAGAATAATGTTCAAGAATCAGCGTCAAAGTTGAAGTTACACCGGGGAATGGATCTTTCAGCAAGACAATGATCCAAAACACCGCTGCAAATCTACTCAGACATTCATGCTGAGTAACAATTACAATGTTCTGGAATAGCCATCCCAGTCCCCAGACCTGAATATTATTGAACATCTGTAGGATGTTTTGAAGCGGGCTGTCCATGCTCGGCGACCATCAAACTTAACTGAACTGGAATTGTTTTGTTAAGAGGAATGGTCAAAAATACCTTCATCCAGGGTCCAGGAACTCATTAACAGCTACAGGAAGCGACTAGAGGCTGTTATTTTTGCAAAAGGTGGATCTACTAAATGTTAATGTCACTTTTCTGTTGCGGTGCCCATACTTTTGCAGCTGTCAATTTTTGAAATAATGCATATTTCACATTTTCGGTTAGTACAATAAACCTCATTTTTATCCTGAAATATTAAAATATTACTGTGTCCATCAGTTATTATATATATCACACTGAAATAGCTGTTGCAAAAAAACAATTTTAAACAAAAAAAAATAAAAAAAAAGAGTAAGATTAAGAGGGGTGCCCAAACTTTTTCATATGACTGTATATTCTTACTTCTATAAGCTCTGCCCTTCCCACAGACTAAGGGTAAGGCCACACTGGTGAGAAAAACGGATGAGTGCAATGCGTGATTTTTGCGCATTGCACTCGGACCAATATTAGAGAATGCTATAGAACAGATCACCGTGTGTCAAATATTTTTTTTCTCATCCAAAATCTGGATGAGAAACAAGTTGCGACAGTATGCGATTCTCGCGCGAGAGTCGCCACTACAAGTCTATGGGTCCGACAAAAAAACGGACCGCACACGGACAGCATCCGTGTGCGATGCGATTTTTTCACAGCTGAGCCTATTAAGAGGCAGGAAAGGATATTGAAAAAGAGGCATCTACTGCACAACCAGGAAGTAGGTGTGTGCTAAACTTTGACAAGTTTGGCAAACATACGTCCACAGAGACGACTACCATGACACTGAGCATCAATGTGGAGATGATGATTGGACTGGTCCAGGAGAGGGCTGAATTGTGGGACCCATGTTATGCTGGCTATGCAGACCGGTGGAAGAAACACTCATCTCTGCAGTTGAGGCTGAGCCCTCTGGGGGGCGTCTGTCACTGTGATGCATGTGTTTGGTGCAGAGCATCCCGTCTTGTTTAATAGTTGGGCGTGACCAATAGGCCGAGCTCTGATACCATGCTTCACTTAGACCTGTGTGGCAGACGCCCTGTTGGTAGCCTTGTGTCCATGAATGCCACCAGTCTCCTCCTTGTCAGCATGGCTGGACGCAGGTGCTACAACCGCCCCCAGGGGGTTGAGCATCTGTGGCGCCCCTGTGACCAGGAGGCCACATAGGGAACTGCAGCCAGGTAAGAAAGGGAAGACAGTTTACACAACACCCTCACAGACATCCCACACACCACTAGAGGGCAGCACCCAACCCGGAGCCCGGGACTCTAGGCGGGCAAGAGGTGGTTGGTTTAGAGAACAGTGGGTGGGACAGCAAGCAGGTCAGGTGATAGATGGAAGAAATAGAGAAGGGGAGGAGGAATGAGTCAGTAAGCCCAGGGTGCCGAGCAGCCAAGACACACACCAGCAGCAGGCTGAGAAGCACAGAGCAGGCTGTAAGAGAGTAGTAGGCCGAGGTAGGCTGAGCAGTACAGACCAGGAGCACACGTCCTGGAGGAGTGGGGTATATGGAGCGCAGAATCTGAACAGCCCGTGCAGCCACAGAGAGAAAGCCCACCCGGAGCCAGCACCCCAGGAGTGTGAGGAAAGAGAGGACCAGTGATATTGGGTCCTAAAAACACAGCCGAGATGACCGATTGCAGGCGGAGTAGCCTTCCTATGGAACCTGAATCACACGGTTAGAAGGGAGCCTGATCGAGCCTAGCACAGCAGGACTATTGGAGGCTAGGCTAACAGCAGAGTATCGGCTCTGATGGGGACCGAAGATTCACCCGGTTTCCCCAGACTACTAACGGGGAGCTCTAACTCCACGTTAGAGTTCCTACCCCAAAGGACAGCTAAGGAGATGGTGTGCCAGGTCAGGTTGCTCAAAAGAACCACAATAATGGGTGATGTTCCAATAGATTTCCTTTATTGCATCCGACGCGTTTCGGTACCCTCCCGGCACCTTCCTCAGGGATAATCCACGTGTAAGTGGCCGGTGGAAATCCAGCAGCAGCCATCTGGGAATTCTTTCCATATGCTATACAACCAGTTGTGGGTCTCACAATTGAAATAGGTGAGTGAATCCTTAACACATCACCTTTATACTCAGTGTCATAGTGATAGGGCACTATTGCGCCTCTTATTCCCCCTCCTTTTCTTTTATTGATACCCCAAAGGACAGGCATCTCAGTGGCAACCACGAGGGCCCATAATGGTCCGAGCCACCGCCATACAGTCCGGAGACGCACACAGAGAGAAAAGAGAGAGTAAAGCCTGGAAAGGACAGAGAAAGAGTGAGAGGAACAACCTGGCTGCAGGGAGTAAAGAGGAACCCAGAGGGGAGAGTTGTAACCCGTGTAAAGACCTGTACCTTGAACTGTAACTGAACTGTTATGCTGAACAAACTGCTAAGTAAACACGGTGAACCCTGCCTCTGACTCCCTTGCATGATTCTCTATTGCCTGCACATGATTCCCTCCAACAAGACTGCAAAGAAATCCAACCTGGAGAGCCACAGCCTGTCAGCTCTGAACACTGAACAAAGGAAGGCTGCAGCAGCAGGACAGTAAGTGTATTGCATCCACTACAAGCCTACACAATACACCAACATCATTCACTGCCCCGGGGAACTAAGTTCTACCCGTGGAGAACTATTCCATCTACAGCTGCTTTAACATCATCCCCGGAGGTTCTGCAGCAGCGGTGGTCCCATTATTGACCACAAGCTGTGGGTGGCGTCACGACAAACATTTAATCCCCTGTAAATAAACCTCTTTTACTTACCAGGGCCTGGGACACGGTCCGGACCAGGACCTCCGTGACATTCTCCAGTAGCAAACCCAGTCCGGTACCGAGTAGCCCCGTCCCAGTGGGCTTGACACATCGTTGTTCGGACACTTGTGTTGACTACCAGTGGAGCTGGCAGCCATCTGCTAGGTGCAACGGATATTTTACCTGGAAAAAATTTTGGTGATTTTTTTTTTATTATGTCCTACTTTGGTGACTTTTTCTGAATGTTTGGTGGTTTACCCACCAAACTAACATATGGTTAGACATATGGTTAGGACACGTAAGCGTGAGGGCCCTTGACGGTGGATTACGAGCTTACGTTATTTTGGCCAAAGTATCCAACGAACACCTCACATTTTTCATTTATAGTGTTTTGTTGCACCTTTTTTATCTCTGCAGTTGAGGCTGAGCCCTCTGGGGGGCGTCTGTCACTGTGATGCATGTGTTTGGTACAGAGCGTCCCGCCTTGTCTGATAGTTGAGCGTGACCAATAGGCTGAGCTCTGACACCATGCTTCACTTAGACCTGTGTAGCAGACGCCCTGTTGGTAGCCTTGTGTCCATGAATGCCACCAGTCTCCTCCTTGTCAGCATGGCCGGACGCAGGTGCTTGGGTTTCAGGGGATTGAGCATCGGTGTTCGGACACTTGTGTTGCCTACCAGTGGCGCTGGCAGTCCTCTGCTAGGTGCAACGGATATTTTACCTGGTAAAATTTTGGTGAGTTTTGTTTTACTGGTCCAGGAGAGGGCTGAATTGTGGGACCCAAGTGATGCTGGCTATGCAGACCGGAGGAAGAAACACTCATCATGGGTTTACATTACCAAACAACTCTTCCCCTGTTATGAGAGCAGTTCCCAGGATGTCCAGATCAATCTTGGTAAATATTGCTTCCATAATTGTGCAATGTTAGGCTAGGGTCACACTTGTGGGGTGGATGCTGGTTTCCATGCATTTTTCACACTTGGTATGTGTGAAAAACGCATGCAAAAATGCATCCATAGACCCCAATATAAAAAATGCATGCCCCAATGGCAAAAACGCATGACTAAAGTGCCATGTATTTTTGGGATGCATTTTTGGCTCAGCATTGTCGCGACCATTATCGTGAAAAAAAAACAGTCACCAAGTAGTTATAAGGCACCCCGGAAAGGGCAATATATCTATTACCATCGCCTCAATTTCCTTGCACCAGTTCTGGACCTGAGACCGTATGTAACATATGTATTAATCAGTGTCCCAAATGTGTGCATCCTTATACTTATTGGTTTTACTGAGCAACCCATGTTTCCCCATAGAACTGACAGTACCCACAGACGTCAGTAAGCATCGGAGAATGAGTTGCACACCGAGCGGTGTGCAGATTCAGGTGACGATAGATGTGTGTCATGTATGTCGCAGGAAGATAATGCATCAGCATCTGCAGCATCACCACCATCTTCCTGTCCACCAGATGTCGCCTCAAATGAGGAAGCCTTAGCCGCTGCAATACCGCATCCTTCAGTGGACCTAGGACCAACTCCTACTCAGAATTTGCAATGGCCTATGTCCCTTTTGTCATCTCCAGTACTGCATATGTCAAGGCGGCGAAGAGAGTTACCCATTAGCAACCATAGGCGCGATGTTGACACAGGTCTACGGCAAGAACTGGCACGTACCGTCAACGATGATGCGGAGGAAGTGTTTGTGCGTAGTCTGAGCAATTATTTGAGAGAAATACCATGGCCCGTGAGACTAAGCGCTAGGGTTGCCATCCAGATATTCTTAGAAGCCTGCCTGACGCCAAACAATCCATGGGTTGTGTTCAATTTCCTTGACTAGTGGCAAAATTCGGCCGACAATCATTTGTGCATGCCAGAGTCAACTAACACGCAGACAGCCTCCACATCATCAGACCAGAACAGCAAACACCTCATGTCCCGTGAATGTTTGAAACACAGGCACCACCTACCTTACCACAACCACCATTGCCACAATATCAGTCCTTTTCTTATGTGCCATCGTGTCAGACCAACAGAAGCCTCAAATGGTCCGGTTTGAAACCAATGTCAAAATCAGGGGAACACAACCAACACCTTTGTGGCTTCCGAACAGGCCACAAACTCATTTGAGGCAAGTCAGCACTCTCACACATCCACCATGTGTAGATATGATGTCACCATGTGTAGTCATGATGCCACCGCTACTGTTGAAGGGGACACACATAGGCAACCAACAACAAATACTGGCCAAAAACCATGGGTCGACTACTAATGCCCCAACATATCGCAATATTTAATTATAGCTGCAATACATTTTTTATTTTATAGGTAACTAGGTGTGTATTTTTATGTCGACATTGTTCTTTTAAAAGATTATTGGCTACATAACACGTCAATGTTTCCAAGACATAGTTGTTTTTATGTTGGAGCAAGCAAAATGAGTAAATTTTGTTTAAAAAAACCTGGTGTCGTTGTGATTTGTACATAATTACCACCACAATATTGCGACAATATTTGCTTAATGAGGACCTGTCACCCCCCTGGTGCATGGCAATCTAAATGCACCACTAAATGCAGCATGCCTGCTGCATTTAGGGATGGGGTCCCCCATGGCTCTAGCCCCCATGTGCGCTGAGAAATAGACTTTATAAATCTTACATATAGGGAGTCCGGAGGGCATTACTTCTTATGGAGTCAGCGCTGGCACGGAGGTTCTCCCCGCCTCAGGCCACTCTGTGCCGCCTCCTGCTGCTCTGTTCCTCCTCCTTATTGTGTCCGCCCCCTCCTCGCCAGCATTAACATCTGAGGTTCTGATCTCACGCAGGCGTATAGCTAGGCCGTGACATCAGCCGCCGGTTCCCATCCTCGCTGTGCACCTGCGTGAGAACAGAAGCTTAGATGCCGGTGCTGGCAAGGTGGGGGGTGGACACAATAAGGAGGAGGAACAGAGCAGCCGGAGGCGGGGAGAACCTCTGTGCCAGAGCTGACTCCATAAGAAGGAAGGCCCTCCGGACTCACTATATGTAAGATTTATAAAGTCTATTTCTCAGCGCAAAGGGGGGCTAGAGCCATGGGGGACCCTTTCTCTCAATGCAGCAGGCATGCAGTATTCAGTGGTGCATTTAGATTGCCATGCACCTAGGAGTGACAGGTCCTCTTCAACACACAACAATAATTTGGGGTTTATCCAAATAAATGGGTGCATGCTGACACTTTGACTTGTTAAAGCACTATAGGTTTATCCTAACTTAAAATGACATATGGATACAGCCCTGCATTGGCTACCTCTACAGACACTACATAATAAGTGAACAGAACATGCAATGACAAGGCACATGGTTAATGGCTAAGGAATACAAGTTCCTCTACGGTAGGGTATGGAGTGTCTTAATATGTGTGAAATAAGCTCATTCGGTTTGGTTTGCCAACTATCCTGCAGCAACTATGTAAGAGGACACATGCCTTAAATACTGCATAAACATGCTATGTAATAATTTGCATGCGTGACATTACGAAACCCCATTTGGCAGAAAGGAACTAAAATGGCCAAAACAACATCAGTGGAGCACAGGAGACTCAAGACCAGGGTCAACCTCTGTTGGTCTTCAGCATAAAGACATTGTGACATTTGTGTATTGTAGTAGGTGATGGCAGCCTGGAGCATCTCCATCCCTAGGTTATATGTGGTGGGGGCATTGTGGTGTATGCATAGCATTGTACAGGAGAACTGCATAATTAGCCAGAGAGCCAAGGCAAACTACCAAGGGACCAGCACAAAAAGGATTATGGGATGAACACCCATTCTACGCCGCCTACTAGGATCAACATTAATTGGTAACGTACTTCAGAATCACCACAATCATTTTCAGAATTTTATTTAAAAACTAGTACTGTTCAAAGAGAGGGGAATACACATTGACAAAGTCAATGACCCGTTGAAGCGCACACAGCGCGAAACGGTGCCGTCGTCATCCCAGCCCCTGCTCCCTCCCTGCACCTTGTGAATTCACGAGTGCTGAATAAAGCACAGAAAAGCCCTGGTGAGTGCCGCCTTTCTTTGTTAAAGTTGACACATTGACAAAGAGACACATTTTTAAGACCCACAAAACAACAACAAATATTATTTTCCAAACTAACATTACACTCAAAACCAAAGCTTTATGGTGACACAGCTAAAAAGGATTATATTTGGGAGTGTGGTAATTTAAATAATGTGGGCAAGTGATTTTAATAAGAAATCACATGAGAAAAACGCATAGTACACGGACAACACACGGATGTCAGACGGACAGCACTCGGATGTTATCTGTGGAAAAATCACACACTCGCATTGCAGTTGCATGCCATACGGACCAAAAAAACAGATTACACTCATCAGACTCTCCTGGATGAGAAACAGTCTAATATTTATCGCGCCAGTGTGGCCTTACCCTAAGGCTACATTCACACACACAGTATTTTTGATGTTTTTACAGATCCATTTTGCATTAAAAACACATCAACATTTGTGTTGAACAACAAAGTGAATGGATTTTTAAGATTTGCTATTCAGGCACAGCGTTTTTTTGCGGATCCACTTTTGCGGTAGAAAACAAATCCGCAAAAAGAATAAGCATGTCACATAATTTGTATGGTGTTTTTTTCAGTTGCGTTTCCTCCATAAGCTCAATTCCAAAGAAACAAAATTCTGCAATAACGGATTGGTATTCAAACAATCCGCTAGTGCAGCACTTTTCTTGCCAAAAACTGAGTACTTACAGGATATGATGTCACACAGGAACAGGAGTTGGAAATTCCACTATTGGGTCATTCCATGTCAAGTGATCCAAAAATGAATATTTTTTTTCCTGACGTCCTCAGATTTTTAAATTTTTTTTCTATATGAATAACAACTTTAGTTAATTACAAAAAAAAAGTTTTGAATTTTTTTCTTCATCAGTTAATTTTTTACAGATTTTTAAAGTTTAAAAAAAGGGTGAATTTTGGCCTGGTATGACTTTATATTTTTTTATCTCAGGCTAGAAATAAGATAATGAAGTGGGAGAGGCATCATTTTACTCAGAACGGTAACAGCTTTCATTTGATATGTTACAAGACTATGTTTCATTATATCAAATTCAAACTATTGACGGGCAATTGTGAAAAAATGACTGATTGTGTTATTGGTTATATTTGTGCAAGAGATTCAACTTGGGACCTGTCAAATTTATATATTTTTTATTTCATGGTTGTATGAGTTATCACAACTTATTGAATAAAACATTTATATGCAACAAAAAAGAAACACAAAAAACAAATCCCATAAGTGCCAGGATAAATAGATCTTAATCATCAGAACACAACGCTCAGCATTTTCAACTTGAATGTATTGAACAAACCAAAAGAAGAAAGATGATCATATCCTCAAGTTTGATTAAACAAGATTAAAAGAACCAAAAATGTTAACCCCTATTTATACATAAAAATTTGTTTTCTATTCTATCACTAAACATGTGATTTATGAAGTGTTTAATAAGAATAGTACAGTAGTTAAATCATCGTTCTACAAATTATGAACTAATCAAACAATTAATAGTATGTTTTTAAAGTGGCATTTTATCAATTTGTCCCTTCTAGTGGGTGAAATGTAATCTTGTCCATAAACGCTTACTAGCAATCGCCATTTCCTTGTGTGTCAAAGTGTATGTCCGGCCTGTCACGGTGTTAGGCTCCGCCTGAGTTAATATCTGATGTTTGTGCACTTTTAAAATGTCTGGCTTTTTTGGATACACAAAGGATGGCGCTGGACCAGAAGGATGCAATAAAGTCAATTCTACTTCTTCATTTTCACAATTTTTGGAGAGTACAGTAGCCAGCCACCAGCGCCAATCATATTCATATTTTTTCAAAAGGATTGCAACAGTGTCTATGATAAAATGCTGTTTCTTGAGAAGTAGCAGCCATTGCTGTGTGGGAAAAATACAGTTAATATTAAGTAAGGAAGATAGGTAATAAAAATAAAGATTTACAGTACACTTGAGATAAAACTGTATTACTATAAAGTGAGTTTTAGGGCTAGCGCGCACAGTTTTTTCTGTATGCAGATACACGCTGCAGTTTTGGCAGCTTGTTTTTCTACCAAGTTTTTACCACATATGCGTTAGTTTTTTTAATCGCTAGTGAAAAAAATGGCAGCTTTTTTTATATAAATGATAAATGCTGCGTTTATTGCAGCGATTAAAAAGTAGTTCAAGCAGTGATTTACTCACTCTTGAGTGTTTCCAAAAACACTGCATGTGGTGAACCCCATAGAAATCAATGGGGCTGTTTTTCTGAATGATGATCCCTAAGAATAGCACTGTGTGTATTGGCCCTTAATAATAAAAGCATTAAACTATTAATATATTTACTCACCCATATTTTAGTACACAGCCTTGATGGCTTTGTACAGACTATTGTTTGTTCAGGAGTGAAGATGTCCAGACATGTCAGGACATGAAAGGTCTGAACGAGCGGTCTTACTTCCTGAATGCAGTGGGTAGACACTTAACATGATTGACAGAGCTGCTGGCCTATCATCTGCTCTGCATTCACTGTCTATCCCTGTGCTTTCTCAGGTTGAGCCCTAACAAAGCTTTTTCCTGTATGTCCTCTCCTGCTTCTAAGCTGTAACATATCAAAATAATACAGTAATGTCTAAAAATAATGGATTTGATAAATATAGACCCCACGCTTTTAGACCACAGGTTGAACAGATCTGAATTCAAGATTTTTGAATTGACACTATAATAGTTAAATATTTTAAAATATGATCCCATCACGATCCCAACTTGAAATTTGGTACAGATGTGGCTAAGAGCATAAAAGACACATGGGCAGTTTTGTAAAATTTTTATTAAAACGTTTTTTCGGAAATGCGTTTCAAAATGTTGCGTTTGCGTTCGCATGGGTAAAAAATTAAAATTAACAAATATACTCTTGTGACATATCTGGTGAAAGCCTGGACAGTTCTGAGTAGAATGGTGTTTATTTTGTTTCTCTATCTTATTTCTAGCCCAAGATAAAAAAATGTAAAGTCATACCAGGCCAAAATTCACACTTTTTTTAAACTTTAAAAATCTGTAAAAAATTAACTGATGAAGAAAAAAATTCTAAACTTTTAATTTGTAATTAACTAAAGTAGTACTTCATAAAGGAAAACAAAAAAAAAAATCTAAAGACGTCAGGTAAAAAAAAATATTCATATTTAGATCACTTGATATGGAATGACCCATTGACGCTATTAATAGTAAAATATTTTGAAATATGATCCCATCGCGATCCCAACTTGAAATTTGGTACAGATGTGGCTAAGAGCAAAGCAGACATATGGGAAGTTTTTGAAATATTTAAAGCGCGCCGATTTTTCGGAAATGCGTTTTAAAGTTTTGCGCTTGCGATCACATGGGTAAAATATTAACAAAGATCCTCTTGTGACATATCTGGTGAAAGCCTGTATAGTTCTGAGTAGAATGGTGTTTATTTTGTCTCTCTATCTTATTCCTAGCCTTAGTTATGAGGAGAAACGTAAAGGCAGGCAACAGCGAAATTCGCACTTTTTCCGAACTTTGAAAATCATTTAAAAAAAAAATAAATTTTTTTTTAAATTTTTCTCTTCACATTTTGCATTGTCTGACATGCTATTATCAAATAACAAAATCTCAAAAGAATTAAAAATATAGAGGTAATAATCATTGGTTCACTTGACATGGAATGACCCTATTTTGGAATTTTCTGTTTCTGTTCCCGTGTGAGATACATGTGTATATGTGTGTATATATGTGTGAAACAACCCCTGGCAAAAATTATGGAATCACCGGGTTCGGAGGATGTTCATTCAGTTGTTTAATGTTGTAGAAAAAAAGCAGATCACAGACATGGCACAAAACTAAAGTCATTTCAAATAGCAACTTTATGGCTTCAAAGCGGCCGTCAGACGCTTCAATATCTTAAACGATATCGTTTAAGTGATCTGCTTTTTGATCGCTTAAGCAATATCGTTTGTACATCGCTACGTGTAATCAGGTGATTTTACAATGTAAAATCGCTTGATCGTGACATCGCAGATATGAGAGCAGGACCTCATATCTAGCGATGAACGATGTAACAATCTGCTTCGTGACATCGTGACACCACGATGAACGATCTCCCAGCGGCAGAGCCTATGCTGGGAGATGGTAACTATGGTAAACGTCGGGTTACTAAGAGCCGCGCGGCGCCTAGTAACCCGATGTGTACCATAGTTACCAGTGATCTCGCTGGCCAACATCGCTGGTGAGTCTGTCTGTGTGACATCTCACCAGCGAGGTGAACGATATTGTTAGCGATCGCGCGTGCACGTGATCGCTTACAATATCGTTCAAGATATTGAAGCGTCTGACGGCCGCTTAAGAAACACTAAAAGAAATCAAGATAAAAAAATGTGGTAGTCAGTAAGGGTACCTTTACACGCTGCAACCGCGGCGAGAAATCTGACTGGCGATCTGTAGCCCCGTCACCATCGCCATGAAATTGCCTCAAAATTGCAGCATGTAAATGGGGAATTTGGCGGTGATCAAAAAGGTTGCGCCTGGTTCCGATTTCACAGCACTGCTACAAAATCAGAGGCAATCATGAAGGCGAAATTCCCTGCTTTTGGCGTGTGAACGCGCGATAGGAATGGAATCTGTGTCACCTACGGATTTCCCGGAGGCGAGCCACAGCATGCTGGACACCGCGCCCCGTCAGCGATGATTGGTGGTGGCTACTGTGTTTCCATTGGCTGTCCCATTCACACTACACAATGGCAATGGCGTCATGTATTAGCCAGCCTTCCTGCGCAGGCTGGCCAATCTAAACGCTATTGCGTTGTCTAATCAGTTTGGGGCGCGGAATACACCAGCCTGTCACGCCTATGTTCTTGTGGCGCTAACCATGTACGCCCACATTCCTTTGGGGATTGCGGCGTATGAAGCGGCGAGGGAACTCCACCGGATTGGTTCCGCTATTGGTGTGGTAACTTCCGGCAACACATCGCCTTAGGTTGAGGGCGAAATTGCGGTGTGTAAAAGCGCCTTCGGCGATCTGAGGCAACTATGAAAAATGTGCATATTAGATTGCCTCCTATCGCCGCCAAAAGTTTCGGTGTGTAAAGGTACCCTAAGGTTACCTTTTTTCAGACCGAGCAGAGGGAAAAACTTATGGAATCACTCAATTCCGAGGAACAAATTATGGAATCACCCTGTAAATTTTAATTCCCAAAACTAACACCTGCATCAAATAAAATCTGCTAGTTAGTCTGCATCTAAAAAGGAGTGATCACACCTTGGAGAGCTGTTGCACCAAGAGGACTGACATGAATCATTGTCCAACACGTGAGATGTCAATTGAAACAAAGGAGAGGATTATCAAACTCTTAAAAGAGGGTAAATAATCACACAATGTTGCAAAAGATGTTGGTTGTGCACAGTCAGCTATGTCTAAAATCTGGACCAAATACAAACAACATGGGAGGGATGTTAAAGGCAAACATACTGGTAGACCAAGGAAGACATCAAAGCGTCAAGACCGAAACTTAAAGCAATATGTCTCCAAAACAGGAAATGCACAACAAAACAAATGAGGAACGAATGGGAGGAAACTGGAGTCAATGTCTGTGACCAAACTGTAAGAAACCGCCTAAAGGAAATGCGATTTACATAAAGAAAAGCTAAGCATAAGCCATCAGTAACACCTAAACAGAAAAAAAAACAAGGTTACAATGTGCTAAGGAAAAGCAATCATGGACTGTGGATGACTGGATGAAAGTCATATTCAATGATGAATTGTGAATATGCATTGGTCAAGGTGATGATACTGGAACTTTTGTTTGGTGCCGTTCCAATGAGATTTATAAAGATGACTGCATGAAGAGAACATGCAAATTTCCACAGTCACTGATGATATGGGGCTGCATGTCATGTAAAGGCACTGGGGAGATGGCTGTCATTAAATCTTCAATAAATGCCCCATATTTACATTGATATTTTGGACAGTTCTCTTATCCCATCAATTGAAAGGATGTTTGGGGATGATGAAATCATTTTTCAAGATGATAATTAATCCTGCCATAGAGCAAAAACTGTGAAAACATTCCTTGAAAGAAGACACAGGAGACGACTCCACCCCGACGCAGGAGACTACTCCACCCCGAAGCAGGAGACGACTCCACCCCGACGCAGGAGACGACTCCATCTCAAACCAATTAAAAATCTTTGGTGGAAGTTGAAAGAAAATGGTCTATGACAAGGCTCCAACCTGCAAAGCTGATCTGGCAACAGCAATCCGAGAAAGTTGGATCCAGATTGATGAAGAGTACTGATTGTCACTCATTAAGAGACTGCAAGCTGTTATTAAAGCCAGAGGTGGTGCAACAAAATACTAGTGATGTATTGGAGAGTTTTTTTGTGTGTTTTGTTTTTCATGATTCCATAATTTTTTTCCTCAGAATTGAGTGATTCCATAATTTTTTCCCTCTGCTTGGTCTGAAAAAATTACCCTTACTGACTACCACATTTTTTTATCTTGATTTCTTTTAGTGTTTCTTAAAGCCATAAAGTTGACATTTAAAATGACTTTAGTTTTGTGCCATGTCTGTGATCTGCTTTTTTTCTACAACATGAAACAACTGAATGAATATCCTCTGAGCCAGGTGATTCCATAATTTTTGCCAGGGGTTGTATATGTGTATGTATATGTGTGTGTGTGTGTTTTGAGTATATCAAACTGTACTTTGGAATAGATAGAACGATTCCCTTTCGGCACTTCCAGATGATGAAGAGGATCTCAAAAGACATTTTTTCTTCCAGAACAAAGGTTTATTATTACATTCTAGTTGAAAAATGGTCAGTTATAAATAATATTCACACATTTCACTGTGCAAACACAATAATCACACCCTACACGTCTTGGTGCTGCCAGCCCACCGCCCCAGGGCCATTGAAGTAAGAGCAGTAGCTGTCTCTGCAGGGGAAGGGAAAGCACCTGGAAGGCAGGCCAGGACATCACACCGCACGCTGGTTACGCCGAGGAGACTTGAGGCTCCACAAATGGGGCGACCGTACAGAGTGCTGAGCCTTTACTGGACGCCATGGCGTCCCTAACAATGAATCCACAGGGTGATGCTCGTGCGTAGGACATGGCATACATACATGATGGAGTCATTATTCAGGGGTCTCATGTAGGTTGTGGTTTCTATATGCTCAACATGTTGTGTTGGACAGTTCAGCCACCATCATCAAGAATTGGACATGAACACATATATTTATGTTTAGCCATCACTGAAGCACTCGACAGGATGCGAGGTGATTAATTTGCACAACACGCGGCAATATACACGCCATATGAATGGTATGGTAACTTCAATTACGCTCCTTGTTTGAATGCCTTTCATGACTCTTGAGAAGAAGCATAAGATGAGTCTGATGATGAATGCACGGATCATCAAATATGGCGCCTTGGCAAAGGGCTGCCAATCAGACGCAGTAGTATCCACCAATCGCCGCAGACAGGGCACGGATAACACAACATAACATCGTTGTCATGGTGTCACATAGCACGATCCTACTACATCGCTTGAGCATCATTGCCAGGTTTTTGAACATGTTCAAAAACCAGGCAACTCCATTCAATCGACTTATCGTAGTTGAATCGTCCAGTTGCATGGCACGACGCACTTGTGACTAGCCCAGGGTATGGGGACTCGAGTAGCTGGGCCCGCTGCTGCGGTAGGGATGTCACTGGTGGCCTGCCCAGACCCGTGGCCCTGGTGGTCAACTAAAAAGGGGTATTTGGAATGGGAATAAAAGTTTTTAAGTTTATCATGACGCCACCCACAGGTTCTGGTGATTAGACCTCCGGTGGGTGATAGTACAGCAGCCGAGATGGTACAGCTCCCTGCAGGTAGAGCTGGCCCTCCGGGGCAGGGATGCACCTGTAGTGATGAGAGTGCAGGTGATGGAGGTGGTAGTTTGCAGCGCAGCAGTAGAATAAGCACACGGAAACTCAGTCACTCTACCCGGGTGCTTTACTGGAACAATGCTGATGATGGTACAGTTCACAGTAGATGACAGTTGTTGGTAAAAAGTAGTCACAGTGGGGCTGCAAAGTCTCTCGGAGCCTTCCTTGTTCTGACCCAGGTCCTGCTGCTGCCTGCCCTGGCACTACCCCTTACTACCAGGCCCGTGGAGGTGCTGCTGAGTTCCCGTGCTTCCTAGCTCATAAGAAGGGGGGCTCGACCTTTGGTGGGTGAGCCTGGTGTGGCAGTGCCAGTTGGACAGGTTGCCGGGGCCGGTAAACAAATCCGCAACAGCCGGTGTAGGCAGCTCAAGGGCTGGACTCCCTGTACCGTATCCTCGGAGCCGGCTCTCCGTTCGGTGGACCAGGGTTCCCTCAGGAGTATGGGCGCTCAACTCTGAGGGTTCCCCCCTTCAGTCTGGGCTGCCTGGTCTCTCTCTCTCCAGGCACCCTCTCTCAGAGTCCCCTTTTCTCGCTCAGGGCTCCTGTTCTCCGTCTTCCCTCAGTGCAAACTAAAGCTCACTGTGTGTCCTCCCTCCTCCCTTAATCCTCCCACTAGGGACTAAATCAACCTAAGCTCGAATGTGGGAGTCCTGGGATGAGAGTCTCCTACAGATCTTGCATTTCCACTGTGACAGGGGTAACTGCACACTCATTTATGGGTGCAGTACCCCAACTGTGATGCCTGACCAGTGGGGCACCACACTTACGATATCAACTGCAACAGCGATGAACACGTGACTTTTAAGCGATATTGCAGGCAATATCGTGTCGTCTAACGGTACCTTTGGATGAATATCTTTTTTTTGTCTTACAGGGACTAAAAATCTAAATGCACTATAGATCTCATAAAGAGGTTGTGGGGCTGTGAATATTACTGCAATACCACAAAATGTGTCAGTAGGGGGCAGCAAAGGATTATTAAAAAACATCTTGTATAGCGAAGGCTGCTTTCACATCAGCGCTTTCTGCCATTCACAGTGTCCTATGGGACTTGTCATATGCGGCAGTTGCGGTTTTGCCGGGTCCGGCAGCATTTTTTTTACTTGCTGCAAGTGCTGGATTCAGCATAACCGCAACTGCTGTACATGACTGTAAGTTCCCTAGGGAATTAATAGGGATTGCCGCAAATGAGCCATTACGCGACAGATGCAGCAAAACTGCTGGATCTGCCACGAATGGCAGAAAACGCTGATGTGAAAGCAGCCTAAAGAGGAAATTTGGAGACAAAAGTAGTCAAATACAAAATGTCACAGAGTTTGTTTGCTATAGACACGTGCCAATGTGCACAAGATTCTGCAACTGAAAATCAGTTTCATACATCCCAATGGAGGCGCTCCTGTGACATGTGCATACATGTTAGGGCCACGTCACACACACAGATAATTGTGCAGATATTGTTCGCAGATCTCTGGTTGCAGTGAAATCATGGACACATTGTACCATTTGTACACAGCCACAAAATGGAACAATGTGTCCATGATTTCACTGCAATCAGAGATCTGTGAACAATATCTGCACAAATATCTGTGTTTGAGACGTGGCCCTTACACACATTATTAAGCTAAATGCAACAGACATATACATTTCTGTAACATCAGCCACAAACAGTGGCATAACGTGAAGATCATGGGCCCCGATGCAAAAGCTCCAACAGGGCCCCCAATTATTGCAAATCTTTAATAGCATTAGTCTTTTTCTATAGACCAAAGGGAGTTTTGGGGCCCCATAGACTCCATGGCCAGGGGGAATTGCAACCCCTGCACCTGTTATAGTTACGCCCCTGGCCACAAGTGACAATACTGAATATTGATGCACCAGTATTAGTAAAGGCAACAAATATATCAATTTTAGGTAATATATTTAAAGGGATTTTCCATTTTTCGAAAACGTTTCCCAAAAAGCTAAGTTTATTATATAAAATCAAGCAAACGAACAAACCACATTTTACTTAATCTTTAGGGGTCCGGCAACAAGTCTTGAGGGCTGCCTTGGCGTCTGTTTTTTTGGTGCAGCTGGACATCACGTTGACAGTAGTGCAGTGAATCACTGAGCTCTGCGACTCGTGCCATATACATTGGTCTAGCAGCAACGTCAGTCGTTTGTGGCTGCCAGACTGGATCATTGTGAGCCTCCTTCTGCCTGCCAGCATCCCCGATACCACTTCTGATTAATAGGTCTGTCATGTTGCAATGATGACATTGTATTGGTCTACTAGTCAGAAGAGTCGCCGGGAGGTGGTAGGAGGTTTGCAAGGCTATGGTCTGGCAGCCATCGATTAGCAACATGGCTGCTGAACCAGGGCCCCGCAAATCTTTTTGCTCAATTCTAAAGGTTATGTTTTACTTACTTCTAAGTTTATCCTACCACTGCCTACCCAAAGAAGCAGAGAAGAGAAGGGAGGATAAATTATATACCTCATATTCAGTTGTGAAGAATGAAGGGACTTTTGTTTTTCCTCCAAAAGCTTCACCACTCTTCTTTATTAGCTCTGTCTGTAACTGCAGCTCAGTCCAATTCCTGTTAATATCTGCTGCAGCCAATGCATAGAAGTGGACCATCAGGAAAACAAGCTAAATTACTGGGATTAGACATAGTTGCAAATATTTTTGGGGTTGTGTAAGCCCTGATCCAAACAGCCCCAATAGGAACATGCCATCTATGTAATGCAAGGGTGATATAATTTCTGTTGTAACACCAACATCCTTGCTGCTACGCTAACATGCCCATTGCTATGGCCTGGCCGCTCGCCTTCTCCCCCCTTCTCAGCAGCCCATGTGTGCTGCTGCTGACTCCAGCTCCTGTGCATGCTGCACACGATTCCTGGGAGTGCGCTGAAGGCGCCTATGACTGAAAAGGCACTTTGTATTTAACCCTGCTGTTCTGTTTGGGTTTACTATACACTTATAATGTTCTGGTAATTTTGACCAGAAATATGAAAGTCTTGATTTTTAGATAATTTAAGTGTTTTATTTGAGTACCTGTTGCATTATTATACTGTATGTGAACATGGTTGTTCATAAACAAATGAAAAATGAAATAAAAAATTTAAGGCATCCACCCACAAGAGGAGTTGCCAGAGCAACGTATAAGGCTAAGTTCACACAGAGCGTTTGTGCTTCATTTTTTCTTGATCCGTTTTGTGCTGCTTTTTAGCTGCATTTTCGGGGGACACAGAGACACACACACTTTCTTACCCTCCCCTTTGATCCCCAGTGACGTCTTCCTCTTGGGCATCAGCAGGACCTGAGGGTAGGCTGTATGGTTCTTCCAGGACCTTTGCCCCATGTGACTGAGTCAAGGAAGACATCACTGGGACTCAACATGGGATCACCGGGTAGGATAAGTAATTGGATGTTAGTGATGCAGAAAGCATAGCAATAAAATGGAACACTAATTGACATGTTCATTATTTTCTGGATGTGCTTTCTGCATCACTAATGCAGCAGTCAAAAATGCTGATGTCTGTACAGCAAATTGAAAACCCCATTCCCTTTGCTGCAGACAATTTGACTGATCCGGTTTTGGCGTAGTTTTAACAAAAAAAAAACGCAGCTCCAAAAATGGATTAGAAACGTCCAGTGGGAAATTAGCCTTAGTTTAATCAGTCTCCTGTCTGCCAAGCTAGATGTCATGTCCTGTTACCCTGTGTCCACTACAATAATAATAAAGCTTGGCTCACCAATTAAACCTGGCTCACCTGTGTCCACTATCTGTCCCTGTATCCAGTCTTCCATACCCGTCTGCACCTGTCGTCCTGTCTGCCACATCCTCCCTGGCTGCACCTATCTACACCAGAAAGTGTGCCTTTTGCAGTCCCTGCATCACCTGCCTGCACCTAAGACTGTACTTGGGTCCACTGTGTCCACTGCCCTCGAGGTCAGCTGCTGCAGTTCCCTCTATGTTCCAGTGGGTCCACTCCCCCACTTTCGCCTTAGTGTGCGTAACATATATAATCATCAATGTGAACTCAACTTTGAGTTTGACCGCTGCCGTCTATCCCTTTGGGATATGCTGCGTGTCAGTCTGTTTTTGGATCACTTATTGTAGGAGTGTGTTGGAAATATATGCAGCTTGCAGTAAGCAACATTTCATAGCGAGAGGGTTATTCTCTTCTCCTTCTCCTAACAAAATCTACTCCCCCCAGGCTTCCCTGCTGACAGCTTAGCTGAGAAGGCAATCAAGAAGCTGTCTCCGGCGCAGGCAAAAATTCACAGCTTTACCGCTGATTTTTGTGCCATTCGATTTCAGATTACCACAGTCTATTTTCAGATGCTTATGAGGTGCCTCTGCCAAGAACAGCAAAATTGAGTTGACGGCTAATCCCGGGTCACCTTTACGATTCGGGACTTACTCCTCGGAAACGTGCGCTAATGTAAAGTCTGATGCAAGCAGAGGAGGTTTGACGAGGGAGAACAACAACCTGCGTACAAAGCTGGTCCAATGCGGAGTTTAACAAGTTTATTTCACCTATCAATGCATTCTAAAATATCAGATTCTCCAGACCTATATCAAAGTTACTGCCACCCCCTGTGTCACCAATATATTCATCATTTCTGGAGAGGGACAAGAAAAAAGTGACTGCATCAAATTCACATTTACCAGTGAGTATATAAAATGGTCTCATAATCAGCCTCACATGATCATATATAATTATTATATCTCTTATCTCATTCTTTTTCTTTCTAATTCTGTGTAACAATATCCATTTGCATGGCAAATTTCCATCAATGTGCCTTATGGCAGAGAATGCTCACAGTCTAAGTCCAGTGGGGAAAATGGGTGAAAACCTCTCTGAGGGTATGTGCACACAAGGTCTTTTTTAGGGTACCGTTACATGGCACGACGTTGGAACGATGTCTGCAACGATCTCATGGGTGCACGGTTGTTTTTGACATCATTTCAACATCTCTGGTGAGATGTCACATGTCTAGATATCGTGGACGACTCACCAATGATGTTGTGAGCAGGTATCGTTCGCCAACCCCGCAAACGATCCCTGCTCATTGCTGTGAATGGGCAAAGTCATCCATGACATCGTTATCGCGGTGTCACACAGTACGATGCTAGCAGATGGCTTGAACGACATCACCAGGTTTTTGAACATGTTCATAAACCCGTCAACTCCAACTTGACTAATTATCGTAGTTGAATCCTTCGGTTACACGCAACTAACGATGTTATTTCAACATCGTTCAACATGTCACTTTTGAGCGATGTCGTGCACGATGTCGTGCCATGTAACGCTACCTTCAGGCAGACATTGGAAAATGCTCAAAATGTTTTAGGTTTTTAAGAATGCCAAGTGGGTAAAAGAAGTAACAAGTCTCTGCACTTTACAATACAAGTCAATTTGAAAGCTCAAATGACGCCCGGACATGTTTTGGAGCGTTCTGCCATTCTTTTTGCTTACAAAAATGCCTGCGGAAATAACGATGTCATGGGAAAACCCAAATAAACTGTCAGCCCAAACTGTCAACAAACAGGAAATGTCTAAAAAAAACTACACACAAGATGCCAAAGTTGCAACGTGAAGCGTCTTTCCCTTGAAAAACTCAGTAGGTATCCTGATTCTAGAAGACATTGTATGCACATACCCTTAAGGTGTGTGTGTTAAAGGCCCAGTCACACATAACGACTGCTCCAGCGATCCCGACAGCGATAACGACCTGCCGAGATCGCTGGAGCGTCGTTACCTGATCGCTGGGGAGCTGTCAAACAGGCAGATCTCCACAGCGATCAGGGCCATGGGAGCCACCTCCAACATCGCTGAAGGCAATGTCAGCGTCCTCCCCTGCTTAGCGCTAGCTTACTGGCAGCCCTAAGCAAGGAGAACGCTGGTAACTATGATAAACAGCGGGTATCCAGGCAGCACGCACTGCCTGGATACCCGCTATTTATCATAGTTACCAGCGTCCTCCCTGCTTACAGGCAGTGCTAAGCAGGGAGGACGCTGGTAGCCATGGTAAACACCGGGTATCTAGGCAGCGCACGCTGCCTAGATACCCGGTGTTTGCCATGGTTACCAGCCAGTGAGGTCACTGATCGCTGGTTTCTCGCGGTCACATGCAGCAATGCGTGCTGACCAGCGGGAAACCAGCGATCAAAAAATGACCCGCAGCACTTTGCAGCGATCAGGACCTCACAGCAGGGCCCTGATCGCTGCAAAGTGTCACACAGAACGACATCGCTGGAGAGATCGTTATAACGTCACAGTTTCAATGATCTCTCTAACGATATCGTTATGTTAGACAGGGCCTTAACACTGTATATTTTTGCTTAGTTTTTCAGCTCCTCCTTAAAAACTCAAAACTCCAGAAAGTCAGCAAAAAGATTCATTATTATGTGCACACAAAAATGCTGTCAAGACTCATGTATTTGCATCTTCCGTGTAGCTTTAGAGCTTTCCCATTGACTCGTATAATAAAGTATAGACAGGAAGATGCCTAAGGGATGATTGCTCGTTTCTTTTATCCATTTGGCATCTTGGAAATCTGAAACAGTTAAAACAAGCTCAAAAGACTGAGCATATGAAAAGCAAGTCCTTTTTACATAGAAATTTTTACATTAATTCTTTTCAGCATTTGCTTAGCGCTTTTTCAAGTGGTTGTCAGAGCAGAATCCACCTGAAAAAGGCATTATGTGCACATACCCTACGCTCTGCAGGGGAAGCTAATTTGTTTATCTCACAGTATTCTCAGAAACAGCTGAAACTAGCAAAGAGATACAAAAAACCCATGTCCTCTAAAAACAGTTTCTCTACTAATTAGCTAGTTGTCATGGGTCTGACGCCTGGAACCCGTGGTGATCAATTCCAATCTCTATAAGGCAAAAATTGTTTTCCAAGTTCTCTGCGTGTAATAAATGAGAGACCATGTAAGGCTGGTTTCAAACTACGATTTTTGCAAATCCGACGCTGTCCGATAGAAATTGGACAGCATCGGATCCGATTTTGGCCCCATGTCTTCCTATGGGGATCGGACCGATTCGGATGTGCACTAATTGCCATCCGAATCGCGTCCGATCCAATTTTGTCCAATTTCATTCCGGTGCAAAAATCGGAGACTGCTCCGATTTTTGCATCTGACTCACCGCAAGCCCTTGAATTCCGGTTTAGACAGGCTGTTGCTCCTTCCTCCTTGTCACGGGTGGGCCGCACCTGCTGGTAGCCGGGCCCGGTAGAGTGCAGATCAAAAGTTGAAGACGTCTTGTAGGAACAGATTAAAGGGGTTAATTTATTTGTGACGCCACCTATGAGTAGTTTCGGTAATCGTTACCGACGCTGCGGAACCTCCGGGGGATGGACAGCAGCAAGATGGAACGCTCCCCACAGCTGAGCGGTGATCCCGAGGTGGAGCTGCCTTAAAATGTTGTGCGGCAGCTGCGGTTACCTTGTAGTGCGGAGGACAGTTCAATAAGGAAGCACGGAAACAGAAAGTCTCTGCAAGGTCTTTACTGCACCAGCAGGCAGTACATGGCATACAGTTTACGGTAGTGGACCGGGTGGACTCAGCAGTGATGGTGTCCCTTAGAGATCCGCAAGTGTTCCTCCATTCGCTAAGTATTTTGCCATTGTCGCCAGGAATACCAGATCGGGTACGGGGAGGCTCTCAATGCCCTATTCAAGATGTACGTTATGGATGTTTTGGAGCCTTGGATCCCTCGGTGGGTACACCGCTGGTTAGAGGACGTGGAAGTTGCTGTGGTGGGTGCTCCTGTGAAGCTGCTCCCCACACTTCTGGTTCGCGTAGCAGAGGTGAACTGCTGCCAGCTTTGGTACAGTGAACCGCTGTGAGTTGGGCACGGGGGTATTTTGGACCCGTGGTTGATGATGCCCGATCCCGGTTGTTGAGGCCTCAGGTGCTGACACCCGACCGGTGACAGCCGGGCTGCACGAGGTGCAGAGCCCCGCTCCTACTCCAAGTTCAAGTTCTCTCTTCTCTAGACTCTGCAGACTACTACTAACTAAGTGTCTGACTTCCTACACACTTCTCTAGCACTCCGCCCACCAAAGACCCTGGTTGGCCCTCTGTTCTAGGTGATGACATGCAGGGTTGGATCTCTCAGTTAACCGGATCACTGCTGTGTCAGAGAATATTGCGGCTGCATTTATGGCTGCAATACCTCCTGTGACGCACTCGTTGCGGGGCGCCCACTCCGAATCAAAATACGGATTGAATCGGATCTGACAGATCGGATGGCAATTATGCCAAATCCGATCCAATCCGATTCCTGTAACATGGGGCCCTATGGAGCAGGGTCCGAGGAAACATCTGATGTCTCCTTGGACCCGATTTTAGTGTACTGAGCATGCTCAGTACACTAAAATTGCTCCTAACCATCTAATTACACTTCTGCAATGTATAATATACATTGCAGAAGTGTAATTAAGTAAAAGAACGAGTTAAAAATAAAAAAATCATTATGCCAGAGAGCATCATCGGGTCATGTGACCTGATGACGCTTTGTGACATCATCACAGGTCCTGTAAGCACAACGGACCTTGCTGGGAGGCAGCGCTGGATAGAGAATAGGTGAGCATAATGATTTTTTTTATTTTTAACTCTTTATATTTCACTTCTGTAATGTATATTATACATTGCAGAAGTGAAAACTGTATGTAAATCCCATTTCCTTTAGGCGGTGTCTTACAGTTCGGTCACAGACATTGACTACAGTTTCCTCCCATTCGTTCCTCATTTGTTTTGTTGTGCATTTCCTGTTTTGGAGACATTGTTTAAGTTTCCGGCAGGGGCGTAACTACAATAGGTGCAGGGGTTGCGATCGCACCTGGGCCCTGCAGCCTAGGGGGGCCCCAAAAGTCCCTTTGACCTATAGAAAAAGACTACTACTATTAATAATTTACAATAATTGGGGGCCCCGTTGGAACTTTTGCATCGGGGCCCCTGGGCCTGAAGTTACGCCACTGGTTTCCGGTCTTGACGTTTTGATGTCTTCCTTGGTCTACCAGTATGTTTCCGTTTAACAACTTTCCCATGTTTGTATTTGAACCAGATTTTAGACACAGCTGACTGTGAACAACCAAAATCTTTTGTAACATTGCGTGATGACTTACCCTCTTTTAACTAAAGTCCGAACACAGCGAACTCGAATATCCACTGGTCCGCTCAACCCTAACTATAACGATAGTGAAATGTAACATTTAAAAAAAATTTCATTTAAATACATTTAACGTATAGGAAACTGTTTTTTTCTAATAGCATTTTAACAACTTGAAAGAAGATAAATGGGTTACTGTGACAAGCACAATAATATAACAATAATCCTTATAGAGAGTTGCATATGTAAACCAATGAATACTCGGTGTCTGATAAAGACATTCATTCATCTGAAAAGCTTAGCCCTAACTTTTTTACTTTGCTGGTGATGGGAAAAGAAAATATAACTTAATTCAATTCAATGCTAGATAAATAAAGCAAATATTTACAAAATAAGCCTTTTATGCAGATAGAATGTTAAATTGTTATAAAAAATGATTTTACTTAATAAATCATATGCAGGAATGCCCTTTTAAAGCAGTTGACTAGAGCATCTTTTCATAAAATCTTCTACTACCCTGATATGATCCTAGCATATGTATCAACAACTACTCATACCAACCATGACTTTATACCAGATTTTAGTTGCTCATCCTTTGCAAAAGTCAAGTTATATTTTACCCTACTGCTGGTCCTGTTCAACTATCATCTTCTCATCTGCCTACAGAGCCTCCTGCCAACCCAAGTAAAGTGGTTTGATTCCCCAGACCTTACTTTTCTAAAGAGGTTTTACATTTCTCAAACCAAAGCCTTACCTAAGGGCTTCAGATCCCTACAGAGATACCCCTTCTTGTAGGCTTTGGGGGACTTTGAGTGCGATTCTGTATGTAGGGGAGACAGGTTAGAAACTCAGAACAAACTCATGTCAGAAATTCTCATCGCCACACAATGAAAGAAAACAGAATGGATATACCTGTGGCCAATCATTTTTGTAGCCCTGAGCAAACCATAATGGATATGAACATTCTAGTTTTGAAGGGTAATTTAAAATCTCAAAGAATCAGAAGAGCCTGGGAATGTAAACTTATGTTGACTTTGACCCATTCAGAGCAGAATGAATGTCTCGCAAGGATATATGTCTTTTTCGATGAATTGAGGAATCATCAAATCTTGGACCAACAATTAATCAAAGGACATATACCTATCTGCTTCTTATCTCTGGATGCTGATGTTTACTGCCCCAGATGCTCTCTCCCCCTTCAAATTCTGACTGTTTTGTGTTATGCTACACCTCACCAGGTTTATTTACTGCCTTATCCAACCCCCAATTTGTGTGTATGTTCAGAATTTGTGTCATTATTAGCCTGATGAAGAGACCTTGGAATCTCGAAAGCCTGCGATTATTTACCATCTTTTCAGTTAACCAATAAAAGTTATCAAAAACTGAGGACTCTCATATTCTAATATTTCTCTAGTCACCTTCCAATACAGCAGACAATAAGTTGTCTCCCCACTCTTTGTGGATATCTGATGAAGTGGTCTGGAGCACCACGAAACGCGTAAGAAATAGATATTAAAGGTATTGCTTTTAACATCTTGTGATTGCTTGGATTTCTTAGGCGGAGTGCTGCAAGCCGGCTTATGCTTCAATAGTTGTTGTGACTCTCACAACAACAGAAGGTTAGTGCAACAACACACAATACAACACCCCGGTTACACTCGGATAAGACCCTATGTGCGCTTTTCTGCCTTTCTTCTAGTTTTTACCCTAAATAGGGGACAGGGAGCACAAAGAGGTTAAATACCCCTTCCTGCAACGGCCATGACTGTTCCTTCAGGTGCTGCCCATGGCAGGTGAATAGGGCACCTTGTCTACTCACAAGCCGCGCAGCTGAGGTCAGGGGCTTCAGATCTCTTCCTCCTGATGCTGCTCCCGTCTCCATGCTGGCCATGTGATTCGGGACCGTCCTGCTCCTCCCGAGCTCTCCTGAGGGAGTATCGTGGAGCAGTGATGTGGCCGGGGAACCTCTGTGAGCTCACCGGCGTCCTCCTCCTCCCATGCTGCGTCCGACTGTAGCTGTGCGCACTGGAAGTGACATTCCCGGGACGCGTGGCCGGCATGTCAGCACTCCCTGTGACCATTCCGGATCCTCACAGTTGCCTAGAAGCGGGGATCCCCTGCCTATGGACTTGGAGGAGAAGCCACAATGTGTATTAAGCCCAGCAGTTAAAAGCCCGGTCTGGCTTTCACCTCCAGGTAGGATCACATCTGTGCATGTCTGTGTGACTGGACTGACATGGATGGTGACAAAGCCCCTACGCCTGCATCTGCAGAGCCCAGCGTTCATTCCCTACCATGAGTAGCAGGCTAAAGGTCTCCCCCTTTTCACATAGTCTTATATTGGGATTCCTGGTGGCTTAGGGTGATTTCTCTCTATTGCAAGGAGACAAAGTTTCTGCCCTCAAGAAGGAGAAGACTTCGCCACGCAAATGTGGTGTCTGCTCCACCAAATTGCCTGTTTCTCACAAGAAAAAGCTATGCCAGCTCTCCACAGATGACATCTTACATGCCGAGCAACCATCCCTTATAGACAGTATTAAAACCCTTATTAAGCAGGATGTCCAATCCTCCATGTCTGCAATATCCCACCCTCCACCCCTGGTTAAAACTCCTCCACCTAAAAAGAGAAAGGTATCCCTTGAGGACCCTATTTCAGACTCAGGCGAAGTTTTGTCCTCAGACCCTAAGACTTTAGGAGACGTAGTGTATTCCACTACTACTCCAACTATTTCAGAAAAAGTACTTTCTTTCCTCGGATGACATGGAAGAGTTGCTTGACATGGTGTGAACCACCATGGGGGTGGAAGATGTGGACGTCAGTCAATCGATTCAATACGAGATGTTTGGGGGTCTTAAAACTAAAACACGTAAAAGGTTCCCTGTACATGAAAACATCCAGAGTCTTATCATGCATGAAGGAGATTCCCCGAAAAATGACTAAACATTTAATCTGAGCTGAAGCATGGATTCCTGGTTGGTGGTGAATGCTCCAAGTGAGAACTCCCTAAAGTAAACATCCAAGTTTTTAGAGCTGCGAAGAAGACAGCCTTCCATTTAAGGACTCTTCACAGCTAAAAAATCCCATGGATCGCAAAATTGAGAGTCTGCTTAGGAAGTCCTGGGACACCTCCTCGAACCTTTTGCAGACTAATATCGCTACTACCTGTGTAGCTAGGTTCGTCTCTCACTGGATTATCCAGCCAGAGGACTATATTTCCCAGGGTATCTTCAGGGAAGAGATTTTCGATTCCCTCTCACTTCTGCAACAGGCGACGAGGTTCCTGGCGGACGCTTCTGAACAATTGGTTAGGGTCGCCGCAAAATCTGCAATTCTCTCCAACTCGGCCAGAAGAGCCCTCTGGCTTAAACTTTAGAATGGTGACATCACACCCAAAGTCAAATTTTGTTTCATCCCATTCAAAGGGGAACATGTCTTTGGCCCTGCCCTAGATGATATCCTCAAGAAGGCCACGGACAAAAAGAAATCCCTACCGGAACAAAGGTGTGCTAGGAAGCAGTTTTTTCATCCTTCCTGTGACCAGGCATCTTCATACAGAGGCAAAGGGAAGTCAGGATGTTGGTATGAGGTAGCGCCCCGGGGAACTGACATTATCAACACGATTTTTAATGTATAACATAGCACAGTAGTTTATTATTCACGCCATAAACCACTGGTAACACACACCATACGCTTTACATTTCACATAACATAACATTACACCATATGTATATGTGACATTACGTCTTATATACATTATGCATTTTACACTTTAGACTTCCATATTCATCAGAACCTCAAGGCGTCACCCACCGAACCACCCACTTGAGCCGTCCTCGGTCCTCATCACTCATATGACCGCCAGGCCCTTGAGCCGTCCTCGGTCTCTCATATCACACATGGCAGTCAGTCCACCATTGCATACGTGGACTGCTAGTTTACCGGGCACCGAACTGGGTCTAGCAACCTGAGTTACCGGGGTATACCAGGCATTCCCTAAGGGCTCCTCCCGGACGTGTTTCGCCCCACGTCCGGACCAGCATCCTCCTGGGTCAGCCACGGTTGCCCGACTCTAAGAGCCATGACAACCCATTCCCGGCCACCGGTATGGAGCTGGCAGGCTCCCCTCAGTTCCCCCACTGGGGACGGATCACTTCCAGCACGTCCTCACATGGCAGTGGTCTGGACTGCTCTGATTACCATCATCCTCTCTCACTCAGACACCTAGCAGGCTCTTATCGTAGCTGCTACACCCATTGACACACCCACTCCTGGGTTGTTAGCAATCAGCACACATTGCTCTCAGCCGCTCATTGGGCTCATCTACTCCTTCTAGATGTTAACCCACTGTGTACTGGGCAGGTTTACAGCACTCACACACAGGAAAACTGGCTAATATGTACAGAGACCTGTGCTGATAACCCGTGTGATACATCACCACATTGGAGTTACCCCAAAGGGGGCAAAGGAAAGAACTTCCTTGTCCCCCATCAGCAACAGCAGCCAGAGAAGCAGTGACTGCGAACTTGTGGAGGGTCGTTTCTTGAACTTCCTCGCCATGTGGCGTTTCATCATCTCAAACCAATGGGTGCTTCGCACCCTTCAAGAAGGTTTGAGGATAGAATTCGAGGCCTACCCCCTGCAGTGTCCAAGGATCACCTCTCTGCCCTCAAAATATCTTCAGGATTCCTAGAATCAGGGCCTTCAGACTCTCCTGAAGTTGGGGAACTCTCTCGTGTTCCCCACCAGGAAGAAGGCAGAGGTCATTATTCACACTCTTCCTTTTGAAGGAGCCATCAGGTTCTTATCGAATAATTATAAATCTGAAATCGTTGAACCAAACAGTGACCTATCACCGACTCAAATGGAATCCATGAAAACTGCCATTCCTTTAATCGGGCAAGATTGGGACATTTGGGGCTAGCAGATTCATGCATTTTTATATAGCATGAAAGTGCATTTGGAGACATCTTGCAACACACTGAAATTATAGGACTATGAACTCTTGACACTTCTGTGAACTGTCTCATTTAGAACTCTGCTCTCCACAACTTAACTATTTTCAGGTCTCCATGGGTTGCTAACCATTTACCTAATACAATTGGTTCCGCTTATCTTAGAAATCTAGCTTCTCTGTCCCTCCTCCTCCACCCCTCAGTAACCCCACTATGCTTTGCGTCACCTGTCGTATCCACCAGAGCATATAACACTGTTTTGCCTTTTTTTTTTTCCTTCTTTCCTTTTATTTTTTTTCCTTACATTTGCTTATGTATATATGTATGTGTCTTCAGAATTTGTGTCATTACCAGCCTCCCGAAAGTTTGTAAGGTTTACCATCTCTTCAGCTAGCCATTAAAAGGTATGAACCACTGAGGACTCTCAGATTGCAATATATTCTGAACTTGGAGTTCTTTTTCCCAAGTTATTATGTTTTTAGTCTTCAGTAATTCAATGTCGTCGTTGTAAGTCCTATACAGACGGTTTGTCACCCCCTTGGGGCTGTCAAGGGGTTTAGATAAAAGGTCAATAATAAATTGGAGGAGAGTCTGGTGGATTTTTAAACTAATCACAGGCACGTGGTGCTGCAGATCTATAAGCTGTACATCAGAGGTCACAGGCGCACAACTAAAGCAATATAATTTCTAACCCCATAGATGTGGCAGTCAAATAAAGCTGCAGCATCTAGGTGGTTAGACAAAAGGAGCAGTCACTCTGTTCCAACAATGCTCCAACATAATTGTGTAGTGTCAATGGGCTATGAGAGACATTGATCTGCTATGCTATCCTTGTAAAGGTAAGTTCACGATTATATAAAAAAAATCAGCCAAATGTCATTCACAAAAAAAAATATTTTTTATCTGTATATTCATCCCCATGCAATCTATATATCCATAATTTGCCATTCATTTTTATATCAGCAAATTAATAAAATGTTCCACACCAAATTCAGTCTCCCATGTTAATAATTGCAATGTGTCTGGAAGGAGCAAATCTTGTGCTAAATACAGAAGAGATAAGTGCACACTGTGGTGTTTTCTATGAAAAAAAAAGTTATCTGAATGTCCCAAATGAACAACATTGTTCCAAGTGTTGTCCATGTTAGATTGGGTTTTTACATGGACAACAGTCAGACCTAAAATAAGGTTATGTGAATGTAACCTTAGGCTTGTACCAAAGAAACAGTTTGTTATAGGCCGCATTTACACATCCATGTGTGCAGAGGGGTTCAGCTCAGGGGAAGCGAAACATCTGAGTGGGACCCTAACTATGTAACCATGTGTACAACTGTGGTGGCACAGCCTAATCATAGGTATAGGGGAACCTCAGCAAATGACCGCGCTATTACAGAAAATTTCTATACATAAACATCGATATTACCTTCTTATGATTAACATATAGTGCAGGAGCCTACATAGAAATCATGATGCTTCAAAGCAGAAATTCTAATTGACATCTTCCCCCCCCAAAAAGAAAATAAATACACCCTTAAAAGTAATTCTCCTAGATTACCCTTTCATTGCACCCATACAATATGATACCAACAAAAGTCCCACAAACACAGAATTATCCTCCCCCACAGTACCCCCCCCACACGCACAGTATGATGACCCTACTGTACCCACCTCCAACTACCCAAACAAAGTATGATGATCCCAACAGAGTATGATCCCCAACTGTGACCCCCACCAGAGCCCTCCATGCAGTGTAATGGGTATATGGTTAACATATATAACCCCATGGCAAACAATTATGGAATCACCTGGCTCGGAGTATGTTCATTCAGTTATTTAATGTTGTAGAAAAAAAGCAGATCACAGACATGGCACAAAAATAAAGTCATTTCAAATGGCAACTTTATGGCTTTAAGAAACACTAAAAGAAATCAAGATAAAAAGGTGGTAGTCAGTAAGGGTACCTTTTTTCAGACCAAGCAGAGGGAAAAAATTATGGAATCATTCAATTCTGAGGAAAAAATTATGGAATCACCCTGCAAATTTTCATTTCCAAAACTAACACCAAATCAAATTAGATCTGCTAGTTAGTCTGCTTCTAAAAAGAAGTGATCACACCTTGAGAGCTGTTGCACCAAGTGGACTGACATGAATCATGGCTCCAACACGAGAGATGTCAAGTGACACAAAGGAGAGGATTATCAGACTCTTAAAATAGGGTAAATCAACACGCAATGTTGCAAAAGATGTTGGTTGTTCACAGTCAGCTGTGTCTATGTGTAAAATCTGGACCAAATACAAACATGGGAAATTTAACTGTAGGGAAGGAATCTGGGCACTAGAGGGCTTTTGGTGTTTTTCCTAGGCTTGTATGTGCTGCCAGCAATATGGTGTTGCACAGGTCTGCACAAGGTCCAGTCACAAAAATGTCCAAAAATTTAGAAGAAACAGACGGCACTCACCATTAGATGAACGTTCTTTTAATCCAAGTGCTCCGTTACGAGGTGCAGGTTACAAACATTATGTGGCGGGGAGGGAGGTGCGGGGAGGATGACGGGCGCACGTTTCGCCTGGTTAGGCTTCCACGGGTCCCCCACATACCCTTTCATATAGTCTAATTAAACTCATAGGAGCCTATATATTACAATGAAGCCCCCATAGTCCTGCATATTTTATAATGCACCACCATAGATTATAATGCACTTCATAAACCTCCATATATTAAATGCAACTCCATAGTACTCCATATATTATGATACAGCCTCCAGAGATTATAATGCACCTCCATCTCTATATATAATTTCCTTATGTTGTCCGTCATCCACTTCCGTCTGAATGTCTATGAATTCCATAATTCCAAGCGTCGACTGGAAGTACGCCAGACGCCATATTGGAACACCCAAACCATTGGTCTCCCAGTGTGGTGATCACCGCTGCTATTGCCGCACTCCTGCTGCCCAATCTCCCCCTCCGCTGCCCACCGCCAGACCCCTCCACCCCTACTGACCGCAGTCTGGTGTATGCTCTCCCCGCTCGCTCCAGCAGTCCACTCTGTCTCCCCCCAGTCTCACTCAGTTCCCCCCTCCCTCGGCGCTTGATTTCTCCCCTCACCTGCCGCTTGGTGTTACCACCGTACATTGAAGGACATGTGTTACCGCTGCAGGCTGCAGGACCTATGTGATGCGGGGGAGTCACGTGACCCTGCCCCATCACGTGACCCCGCCGCGTCACACAGGTCCTTCAGCCTGCAGCAGTAACACCGGCGCCGGGGGGAGACCGATGTGTATGTGTGTGTATGTACAGTGCCTACAAGTAGTATTCAACCCCTGCAGATTTAGGTGGTTTGATAAGATGCAAAAAAGTTAGAGCCTTCAAACTGCAAACGAGAGTAGGATTTATTAACAGAAGCATAAATCTTACAAACCAAAAAGTTATGTTGCTCAGTTGAATTTTAATAAATTTTAAACATAAAAGTGTGGATCAATTATTATTCAACCCCTAGGTTTAATATTTTGTGTAATAACCCTTGTTTGCAATTACAGCTAATAATCGTCTTTTATAAGACCTGATCAGGCCGGCACAGGTCTCTGGAGTTATCTTGGCCCACTCCTCCATGCAGATCTTCTCCAAGTTATCTAGGTTCTTTGGGTGTCTCATGTGGACTTTAATCTTGAGCTCCTTCCACAAGTTTTCAATTGGGTTAAGGTCAGGAGACTGACTAGGCCACTCCAACACCTTGATTTTTTCCCTCTTGAACCAGGCCTTGGTTTTCTTGGCTGTGTGCTTTGGGTCGTTGTCTTGTTGGAAGATGAAATTACGACCCATCTTAAGATCCTTGATGGAGGAGCGGAGGTTCTTGGCCAAAATCTCCAGGTAGGCCGTGCTATCCATCTTCCCATGGATGCGGACCAGATGGCCAGGCCCCTTGGCTGAGAAACAGCCCCACAGCATGATGCTGCCACCACCATGCTTGACTGTAGGGATGGTATTCTTGGGGTCGTATGCAGTGCCATCCAGTCTCCAAACGTCACGTGTGTGGTTGGCACCAAAGATCTCGATCTTGGTCTCATCAGACCATAAACCTTGAACCAGTCTGTCTCAGAGTCCTCCAAGTGATCATGAGCAAACTGTAGATGAGCCTTGAGATGACGCTTTGAAAGTAAAGGTACCTTACGGGCTCGTCTGGAACGGAAACCATTGCGGTGGAGTACGTTACTTATGGTATTGACTGAAACCAATGTCCCCACTGCCATGAGATCTTCCCGGAGCTCCTTCCTTGTTGTCCTTGGGTTAGCCTTGAATCCTCGGACAAGCCTGGCCTCGGCACGGGAGGAAACTTTCAAAGGCTGTCCAGGCCGTGGAAGGCTAACAGTAGTTCCATAAGCCTTCCACTTCCGGATGATGCTCCCAACAGTGGAGACAGGTAGGCCCAACTCCTTGGAAAGGGTTTTGTACCTCTTGCCAGCCTTGTGACCCTCCACGATCTTGTCTCTGATGGCCTTGGAATGCTCCTTTGTCTTTCCCATGTTGACCATGTATGAGTGCTGTTCACAAGTTTGGGGAGGGTCTTAAATAGTCAGAAAAGAGATAATTAATCCACACATGTGAAGCTCATTGTTCTTTGTGCCTAAACTACTTCTTAATACTTTAGGGGTACCAAACAGAATGCTGGTGGTTTGAGGGGTTGAATAATAATTGACCCACACTTTTATGTTTAAAATTTATAAAAATTCAACTGAGCAACATAACTTTTTGGTGTGTAAGATTTATGCTTCTGTTAATAAATCCTACTCTCGTTTGCAATTTGAAGGCTCTAACTTATTTGCATCTTATCAAACCACCTAAATCTGCAGGGGGTTGAATACTACTTGTAGGCACTGTATGTGTGAGTATGTATGTGTGAGTATGTATGTATGTGAGTGTGTATGTGTGGCACCCCAGAGTCCGGTTGCCACAGTGGCATTTTCTCCCTCAGGGGTGATGTCATGCTTGGAAACAAGAAGGGGTATCCACACCAGGTAAGCCCACAGTATGCAACACTTTTCCTGACTCCAGACCAGAAGCGGGAGCTCTAAAACCCGAGTTCAGGGGATCTCCCCAATAAATTCTGGCCTGGGGGTGGGGTTAGGTAGTTCAGTTTCTAAGAGGACTGTGAGGACATCCTACAGACTGGAGGAATGCCAGGATTGTCTGAGGATAGAGACTGTCAAGCAAGAGGGACCCACAGGAGAGGGTCTGAGAAAGGAGAGAAGCAGGCTTAGGGAGTGGAGACAGTTGACCGTCTCACCCCAGCGCAGAGTGCCAGAAACGGAAACAGGAGTCCGAGGTTGTGAGGGTACTACAGGCCCAGCAACCAAAACTGGAGGACGGGAGCACCTGGAGGCACAGCAGCGTTGTAGAGTTCAGGGCCAGTTGCCAGAGGAATGGTGCCCGTGAAGGGCTCAAGCTGCCTGCCATATGGGTAAGAGACTTACCAGCAGGAAGAGAGTCTTGAAGCTTAGCTACAGGCAGCCAGGACCAGCAAAGAGAAGCGCAACAGGGAGGCCTCTGAACTCACCGGGTGAAGAGATCCAGAACTTGCTTCCAGGCCACCCGGATTCCCAACATCTCCTGTGGACAGGTCCCATGGTCTGAACCTGCTACTACCAGCAAAGGTAAGAGAGACTATGAACTGTGTGTCTGTCGGTTATTCCGCGCCCTCAGTCCTGCACCCCAACGGCCTACCACCGCCATAGACTTTACCAGTCGCCCTGAGGAACCGCTTCACCTGTGAGGAGCGATGCCACCTTAGCAGCAATCTTATCATCTTCAGAGGTCCCGTACCGCAGCGTCGGCCCCATTAGCTATACATCACGGGTGACGTTACGACAACCATCACCAAACATTTATCTGACACCCATGGTCATGGAGCCGGGTCTCGACCCCTGTGACTCCCCATAAGTATTAAAGCCCAGTTCTGAGTTCCCTACTGCCCTGGGGACGCATCAAAAACTTGGCGTCACGAACAGGATTTCGTGCCCAGTACTGACTACAGCCCCAGTCGTGACCCAAGCCAAATCCCAGGCCACAGCCATAGCCACTACATGGCTACTGCAGTATTTAGGGGAATCGAACACCCTGAACGACTTCAGGGAGAGACTGAAAAGTTTGTTTGAAGTGTATTCCCTGACTGAGAGCCAGAAAGTTACCATTTTAAAAGGACAATTAACTGGTGCAGCCCAAAGAGAGGTAAAGTCCTGCCTGGACACTGACAAAAGTACCCGTTGAAGCGTGAACTACGCGAAGCGGTGCACTCGTTGTCCCCCATCCCGCCCTGGACACCTGTAACTTTGTTCTTCACATGGAATAAATAGATTCGCACTTGGAAGAACTTCTTGGGGTGAGTGCCGTCATTTCTCTTCATGATTATTGATTACACAGTTGCTTTATGACTCCAGCAACACCCCAGCGTTCATACGCTGGTTAGAGTCTCTTCAACAATAAACCACTAGTGCCTGGGATCTCTATATTCACTGTTAAACAAATCTAAGCCAGGTTGCCATGGAGATTAAAATGAGGTTTTATGGGTGCAAACAAAGGGTGCAGGACAGTATACAGGACTATGCATTAAATCTCCAAGAGGCACTGAGAGCTATGAAGCAGGTAGACCCCAACAGTGCATTAGATGAAAGCAAGCTGTTGACTGAGCAGTTTATTGAGGGGCTCCGGTCTCATGCCCACCGGACACAGCTACGTATATTGGCCCTCCATTGGCCATACGAGTGCTGCGAGAACCAACCCTCCCAGTGACTGTGTCATATATGATACAGTCTATATAGAGTCTAATGCATGGGTATAATGAGACACATGAGACATACGCTTCTTAAGCAGCTCTTGTATTGCTTCATACAAGTTAGTGCATCAGCAGGATAAAGTAAATGCAAGTTGCAGAAGGCAAACAACCAAGGACATCAGAGCATTAAAGCATAGTACAAGTCATTCAGTCTATTACTTTCCTGTCAGATGTTGCTGGCAAATAGGAAGCTTCTGTGTCCATAAATGATTCCAGGCAGAGTGAATCCAGGCTTCAGAGAGCAAGACACAAACTGGTTTCAGACCTGATTCAGGAGCACAGGTAAATCATCTGAAACTGATTAAAAGGGCAATTGGCAAGGAACAGGGCAGGGACATCAAAGCTCAGGACTCCATCTTGTTTGAGGGCAAAAGTCAATGCACAGGACAGGAAACAAGATGGCCGACGACAAGCCGAGAACTCCATATTGGTTGAGGGCAAAAGTCAATGCACATGACAGGAAACAAGATGGCCGACAAAATACACTAAATGCAAACATAACAACAGATCTAGCAAAAAAGACTGAAAACCTTACATTACTCCCCCCTTAGGGACAGCCTCTGGATGGCCCCAGTCCAGGCTTTCCCGGGTACCTCCGATGGAACTGGCGGAGTAACCGAGGAGCATGGAGATTGGAGGCCGGCTCCCACGAGTTGTCCTCTGAAGAATAGCCCTGCCACTTTACCAGGTATTGCACCCCGTTTCTACACAACCTGGAGTCCAGGATCCTTTCCACGACAAACTCCTCCTGGCCATCGATGAGTACCGGAGCAGGAGGGGAAGAAGAACGACCAGGGAATGAATTGGGAGTCACAGCCTTTAGTAGAGAAACATGAAACACAGGGTGAATCCTCATAGATCTTGGAAGTTGAAGGCGACAGGCAACGTTACTGACGAGCTTATTAATCTTATAGGGCCCAACGTACTTATGACCCAATTTGGATGATGGTACTCTCAATTTGAGGTTCTTAGTAGACAGCCAGACCAAATCTCCTACCTTGAAGGTTGGTGCAGGTTTACGAAACCTATCTGCCGCTTTTTAATACCTGTCCTGAGCGGATTCCAGATTCTCTTTAAGCAGATCAAGATTCTGTTGTAGAGAGGTGATTCTGTCGGCCACAGCTGGGAGAGGTGTATCTATGGGAAGTCGAGGAAGGATGTTAGGATGATAACCCAAATTGGCATAAAAGGGTGACTGCTTGGTGGAAGCGCTCTGTGAGTTGTTATAAGAGAATTCAGCCAGTGGGAGCAAATCCACCCAGTCATCTTGTAGGTGGCAGATAAAACAGTGGAGATACTGTTCTAGGGTCTGATTAGTCCGCTCGGTTTGTCCATTCGTCTGTGGATGAAAGGCAGAAGACAGGTTAACTTTGATGTCCAACGCAGCACAGAAATGCTGCCAAAACTTTGAAGTAAATTGCACCCCTCGATCAGATACAACCTCATCCGGTACGCCATGCAGGCGAAACACGTTTTGAATGATTAAGTCCGATGTGTGTTTCGCAGTGGGTAGACCCACACACGGAATAAAATGGGCTGCCTTTGTTAACCGATCCACCACCACCAGAACTGTGTTCTTCCCTTGAGAGGTTGGCAACTCCACAATGAAGTCCATAGATATGGATCCCCATGGACGGGATGGAACGGGTAGGGGTTGTAATAGACCCGTAGGCGAAGATCGTGGAGTCTTGCATCTGGCACAGACTTCGCAAGAAGTGACGTAACCTAGAACGTCTCTTCTGTATGTGGGCCACCAAAAGAAGCGAGACAGGAATTCTTGAGTCTTCAGAACTCCTCTATGCCCCGCTATCTTAGAATCGTGGACGAGTTGCAGTACTCTCACCCTGACTGCTTCAGGAATATACAGGCGTTGCCCCTGAATCCACACACACGTTCTTATATACAAGACTTACTTCACAAGACGGTTGTGCCAGCCAGGGATCAGTATGGTATGCTTCCTTGATGTCGTTAAGCAAGTCTTGATTATGAATCACTCCCAGGAACCTGGAATCAGAGATAACAGTCTTACGAGACGTGAGTGGAATGGTCTCAGTTGAGTGGAGTCTAGACAACGCATCGGCCTTTCCATTACGCGATCCTGGCCTATATGAGATAACAAAACTGAATTGGTTTAAGAAAAGACTCCAACGAGCCTGGCGAGGAGTCAAGCACTTAGCCGATCTGATAAACTCAAGATTGCGGTGGTCAGTCAACACGATTATCTGCTGTGCAGCTCCCTGAAGGTGGTGTCTCCATTCCTTGAAGGCTGCGATGATGGCCAACAATTCTCTATTACCCACGTCATAGTTCCGTTCTGCAGGAGACAACCGCCGGGAAAAGAAAGCACAGGGATGTAAGACTTCTTTCTCACCTGTCCTCTGGGAGAGGATAGCTCCGATGGCACTGTCTGAGGCATCCACCTCTATTATGAAGGCAAGTTCAGGGTTAGGATGCACCAGAATAGGTGCCGTGGTGAATTTCTCTTTCAAACGGGAAAATGCTTCTTGAGCCTGGGGGTCCAGGTAAAAGCAGAATTCTTGCGGGTAAGCCGCGTAATGGGACACACTACCTCAGAAAAGTTCCTGATAAAACGCCTGTAGAAATGAGCAAACCCTATAAAGCGCTGGACCTCCTTCAGATTCTTGGGGACTGGCCAGTCTTTAATGGCTTGGATCTTACTCTCATCCATACTAATTCCTCGTGATGACATTACATACCCCAGAAATTGGATCTCCGTCCGATGGAATTCGCACTTTTCCAGTTTGATATACAGATGGTTTTGTCGTAGGCGTTCTAAGACCGTCTTCACATGTCTGTGATGCTCCTCTGTGGAATTAGAAAAAATCAAAATATCATCCAAATAAATGACAATGAATGTATCCAGGAGGTCCCTAAAAACGTCATTCACCAAATGTTGGAAAGTTGCTGGAGCATTACATAAACCGAACGGCATTACTAGGTATTCAAAGTGTCCGTAGCGTGACCTGAAAGCTGTCTTCCATTCATCCCCAGGTCTAATGCGGACCAAGTTATAGGCCCCACGGAGATCCAACTTTGTAAAGAGTTTTGCATGCCGTACTCTCTCCAATAATTCAGGGATCAACGGTAGTGGGTAACGGTTTCTGATCGTGATTTTATTGAGCTCCCGATAGTCTATACAGGGCCTAAGAGATCCATCTTTCTTCTTCACAAAGAAGATTGGTGCACCAGCAGGAGATGAAGAGGGTCGTATGAAGCCCTTGGCTAGATGTTCGTCTATATAGTCTTTTAGAGCCTTTAGCTCAGGCCCTGCCATAGAGTAAATCTTGCCAAAAGGTATTCCTGCACCTGGTAACAGGTCTATCGGACAGTCATATGGACGGTGAGGGGGTAGCAGGTCTGCGTTCGTTTTGTCACACACGTCAGCATACTCATGGTATATTGCTGGTAGCTCAGAGACTGATGTTGGTCCTTTAGGAATGGAGCAGACTGAAGCTTCTGGACTTATCTGTTTCTCCGGAAAGTGCAGTTCTTTAGTTTCCCAGTTAATCGTAGGATTCTGAGCCTGCAGCCACAGCAGTCCTAGAATAATAGGGAAATGAGGAGAAGAGATGAGCATAAATGACAGACTCTCTTGATGGTCATTACCCATGAGGACCTTTAAGGGCTCCGTCTCCTGATCCACTGGTCCAGAGTTTAACAGTGAGCCATCCACGGTCTCCATCTGTACAGGAGTAGCCTTCTTTACTGAACGTACACCAAGTTTCTCGGCGAAGGAGATGTCCATAAAATTGCCGCCTGCCCCTGAATCAATCATAGCAGAGGTAGATACCCAGACAGAGTGAACCCTGAGCTTGAGGGGAACAAAGCAATGAGAATTGTGCTTACAACTCAGCTGGGAAACCGCTGAAAAAACCTGAAAGACTGCTGCAGTGATGCGTGCATCGGGCTCAGAGATAACAGAGTTCAAGTCTGAGTAATCAATGTCTGTATCCTCTACTCTCTCTGGGGTCTGTGGTTCGGACCTGACAGAACCCCTCTCACAGCACTCGCAGTGTATGATGGCTGCAGTTGTCTTACGAGAACGACTGGGGCAGTTTATGGTGAAATGTCCTGACTTACCGCAATAGAAACACAGATTTTCCTTTACTCGATGTTCCTTACGTGCATCACTGACCCGTCTCTGTAAAGAGTCCACCTGCATAGGCTCAGGTTCTCGTATAATCCTGCTCAAGGACTCCTTAGCTGGAGAGGGAGGAAATAATTGATTAGTGCGCTTTATCTCCGACCATCTCTCCTGTCTGCGTTCAGTAAGCCGAGCATCGATCCGAATACAGTAGTTGATAAAATCTCCTAATGCTGTAGGTGGGTCGGCACGAGCGAGTTCGTCCTTAATCACAGAGGATAATCCTTTCCGGAAAACCGACTTTTTAGCGGAGCTATCCCAAGTGGTGTCGAGGGCCCATCTCCGGAACTCCAAAGCATACTCCGCTACCGAACGCTTACCTTGGCTTAAAGTTAACATGGCTGATTCCGCTGTAGCACCGCGATTTGGATCATCGAATACCTGCCCCATAGCTGAAATGAAAGCATCAAGATTATTTAGACAGTCATCGTCAGTCTCAATTAGGGGGTTTGCCCATGTGAGAGCTTTGTTGGAGAGCAGCATAATTATTGTCAATACTTTAGATCGCTCAGTAAGGAATTGTGACGCATGAGCCGCAAAGAACAGTTTGCATTGATTAATGAATCCCCTGAATTTTTCCCGGAGGAATGCCAGGATTGTCCTGAGGATAGAGGATGTTGTCAAGCAAGAGGGACCCACAGGAGAGGAGTCTGAGAGATAGGAGAGAAGCAAGGCCTTAGGTGAGTGGAGCCCAGTGACCGGCTCACCCCTGCGCAGTGTGCAGAACGGAAAACTGGATAGTCGAGTTTGTGAGGGTAATACAGGCCCAGCAACCAAAACTGGAGGCGGGTAGCACCTGGAGGCACAGCAGCGTTGTAGAGTTCCAGGGACAGTTGCAGAGAATGGTCGCCCCGTGAGGGATCAGCTGCCTGTCCATATGGGTAATGGACTTCAGAGGAAGAGAGTTTGAAGCTTAGCTACAGGCAGCCCAGGACCAGCAAGAGAAGCGCTAAAAGGCGAGGCCTCTCTGACACACAGGGTGAAGTGATCCAGAACTTGCTTCCAGCCACCAGATTCCCAAACATCTCTGTGGACAGGTACAATGGTCTGAAAACTGTAACTACCAGCAAAGGTAAGAGAGACTATGAAACTGTAGTGTCTAGTCGGTTATTCCGCGCACCTCATGTCCTGCACCCTGTCATATATGATACAGTCTATATAGAGTCTAATGCCATGGGTATAATGAGACACATGAGACATACGCTTCTTAAGCAGCTCTTGTATTGCTTCATACAAGTTAGTGCATCAGCAGGATAAAGTAAATGCAAGTTGCAGAAGGCAAACAACCAAGGACATCAGAGCATTAAAGCATAGTACAAGTCATTCAGTCTATTACTTTCCTGTCAGATGTTGCTGGCAAATAGGAAGCTTCTGTGTCCATAAATGATTCCAGGCAGAGTGAATCCAGGCTTCAGAGAGCAAGACACAAACTGGTTTCAGACCTGATTCAGGAGCACAGGTAAATCATCTGAAACTGATTAAAAGGGCAATTGGCAAGGAACAGGGCAGGGACATCAAAGCTCAGGACTCCATCTTGTTTGAGGGCAAAAGTCAATGCACAGGACAGGAAACAAGATGGCCGACGACAAGCCGAGAACTCCATATTGGTTGAGGGCAAAAGTCAATGCACATGACAGGAAACAAGATGGCCGACAAAATACACTAAATGCAAACATAACAACAGATATAAGTCAAAACAAGATATGAACACCTTACATTATCCCCTTAGGGACAGCCTCTGTATGGCCACAGTTAGGCTTTCGCGGTAACCTCGATGGAATGGCGAGGAAACACCAGGACATGGAGATTGATAGACGTCTCCAGTTATATTCCTCGAAGCAATGAGCCTGTCCAAATTATCCAGGTAATGCAATCCCTTCAAGAGCGACACAACTGGATTCAGGACCTGTTCAGAGCAAAATCATCTGAATCTGATTATAAGGGCAATGGAGGAAAGAGGAATAACGAGGACCATGGATTGAGGGAGTCAATGCCAGAGAGGAAACATGATACACAAGTGGAACTCCATAGATTGGTTGAGGCACAGAAGTTAATGCACTACGAAACAATGGCCGACAACCCAAATGCAAAGATAACACAATTGAGGTCAATAAAAGCAACCTAATTACTCCTCCTTAGGGCAGTTGAGGACCCATCTCAGCTTTTCATATCCATGGACTGGCGGATTCCAGATTCTCTTTAAGCAGATCAAGATTCTGTTGTAGAGAGGTGATTCTGTCGGCCACAGCTGGGAGAGGTGTATCTATGGGAAGTCGAGGAAGGATGTTAGGATGATAACCCAAATTGGCATAAAAGGGTGACTGCTTGGTGGAAGCGCTCTGTGAGTTGTTATAAGAGAATTCAGCCAGTGGGAGCAAATCCACCCAGTCACTTGTAGGTGGCAGATAAAACAGTCGGAGATACTGTTCTAGGGTCTGATTAGTCCGCTCGGTTTGTCCATTCGTCTGGGATGAAAGGCAGAAGACAGGTTAACTTTGATGTCCAACGCAGCACAGAAATGCTGCCAAAACTTTGAAGTAATTGCACCCCTCGATCAGATACAACCTCATCCGGTACGCCATGCAGGCGAAACACTTTTGAATGATTAAGTCCGATGTGTGTTTCGCAGTGGGTAGACCCACACACGGAATAAATGGGCTGCCTTTGTTACAGATCCACCACCACCAGAACTGTGTTCTTCCCTTGAGAGGTTGGCAACTCCACAATGAAGTCCATAGATATGGATCCCCATGGACGGGATGGAACGGGTAGGGGTTGTAATAGACCCGTAGGCGAAGATCGTGGAGTCTTGCATCTGGCACAGACTTCGCAAGAAGTGACGTAACCTAGAACGTCTCTTCTGTATGTGGGCCACCAAAAGAAGCGAGACAGGAATTCTTGAGTCTTCAGAACTCCTCTATGCCCCGCTATCTTAGAATCGTGGACGAGTTGCAGTACTCTCACCCTGACTGCTTCAGGAATATACAGGCGTTGCCCCTGAATCCACACACCGTTCTTATATACAAGACTTACTTCACAAGACGGTTGTGCCAGCCAGGATCAGTATGGTATGCTTCCTTGATGTCGTTAAGCAAGTCTTGATTATGAATCACTCCCAGGAACCTGGAATCAGAGATAACAGTCTTACGAGACGTGAGTGGAATGGTCTCAGTTGAGTGGAGTCTAGACAACGCATCGGCCTTTCCATTACGCGATCCTGGCCTATATGAGATAACAAAACTGAATTGGTTTAAGAAAAGACTCCAACGAGCCTGGCGAGGAGTCAAGCACTTAGCCGATCTGATAAACTCAAGATTGCGGTGGTCAGTCAACACGATTATCTGCTGTGCAGCTCCCTGAAGGTGGTGTCTCCATTCCTTGAAGGCTGCGATGATGGCCAACAATTCTCTATTACCCACGTCATAGTTCCGTTCTGCAGGAGACAACCGCCGGGAAAAGAAAGCACAGGGATGTAAGACTTCTTTCTCACCTGTCCTCTGGGAGAGGATAGCTCCGATGGCACTGTCTGAGGCATCCACCTCTATTATGAAGGCAAGTTCAGGGTTAGGATGCACCAGAATAGGTGCCGTGGTGAATTTCTCTTTCAAACGGGAAAATGCTTCTTGAGCCTGGGGGGTCCAGGTAAAAGCAGAATTCTGCGGGTAAGCCGCGTAATGGGACACACTACCTCAGAAAAGTTCCTGATAAAACGCCTGTAGAAATGAGCAAACCCTATAAAGCGCTGGACCTCCTTCAATTCTTGGGGACTGGCCAGTCTTTAATGGCTTGGATCTTACTCTCATCCATACTAATTCCTCGTGATGACATTACATACCCCAGAAATTGGATCTCCGTCCGATGGAATTCGCACTTTTCCAGTTTGATATACAGATGGTTTTGTCGTAGGCGTTCTAAGACCAGTCTTCACATGTCTGTGATGCTCCTCTGTGGAATTAGAAAAAATCAAAATATCATCCAAATAAATGACAATGAATGTATCCAGGAGGTCCCTAAAAACGTCATTCACCAAATGTTGGAAAGTTGCTGGAGCATTACATAAACCGAACGGCATTACTAGGTATTCAAAGTGTCCGTAGCGTGACCTGAAAGCTGTCTTCCATTCATCCCCAGGTCTAATGCGGACCAAGTTATAGGCCCCACGGAGATCCAACTTAGTAAAGAGTTTTGCATGCCGTACTCTCTCCAATAATTCAAGGGATCAACGGTAGTGGGTAACGGTTTCTGATCGTGATTTTATTGAGCTCCCGATAGTCTATACAGGGCCTAAGAGATCCATCTTTCTTCTTCACAAAGAAGATTGGTGCACCAGCAGGAGATGAAGAGGGTCGTATGAAGCCCTTGGCTAGATGTTCGTCTATATAGTCTTTTAGAGCCTTTAGCTCAGGCCCTGCCATAGAGTAAATCTTGCCAAAAGGTATTCCTGCACCTGGTAACAGGTCTATCGGACAGTCATATGGACGGTGAGGGGGTAGCAGGTCTGCGTTCGTTTTGTCACACACGTCAGCATACTCAGGTATATTGCTGGTAGCTCAGAGACTGATGTTGGTCCTTTAGGAATGGAGCAGACTGAAGCTTCTGGACTTATCTGTTTCTCCGGAAAGTGCAGTTCTTTAGTTTCCCAGTTAATCGTAGGATTCTGAGCCTGCAGCCACAGCAGTCCTAGAATAATAGGGAAATGAGGAGAAGAGATGAGCATAAATGACAGACTCTCTTGATGGTCATTACCCATGAGGACCTTTAAGGGCTCCGTCTCCTGATCCACTGGTCCAGAGTTTAACAGTGAGCCATCCACGGTCTCCATCTGTACAGGAGTAGCCTTCTTTACTGAACGTACACCAAGTTTCTCGGCGAAGGAGATGTCCATAAAATTGCCGCCTGCCCCTGAATCAATCATAGCAGAGGTAGATACCCAGACAGAGTGAACCTGAGCTTGAGGGGAACAAAGCAATGAGAATTGTGCTTACAACTCAGCTGGGAAACCGCTGAAAAAACCTGAAAGACTGCTGCAGTGATGCGTGCATCGGGCTCAGAGATAACAGAGTTCAAGTCTGAGTAATCAATGTCTGTATCCTCTACTCTCTCTGGGGTCTGTGGTTCGGACCTGACAGAACCCCTCTCACAGCACTCGCAGTGTATGATGGCTGCAGTTGTCTTACGAGAACGACTGGGGCAGTTTATGGTGAAATGTCCTGACTTACCGCAATAGAAACACAGATTTTCCTTTACTCGATGTTCCTTACGTGCATCACTGACCCGTCTCTGTAAAGAGTCCACCTGCATAGGCTCAGGTTCTCGTATAATCCTGCTCAAGGACTCCTTAGCTGGAGAGGGAGGAAATAATTGATTAGTGCGCTTTATCTCCGACCATCTCTCCTGTCTGCGTTCAGTAAGCCGAGCATCGATCCGAATACAGTAGTTGATAAAATCTCCTAATGCTGTAGGTGGGTCGGCACGAGCGAGTTCGTCCTTAATCACAGAGGATAATCCTTTCCGGAAAACCGACTTTTTAGCGGAGCTATCCCAAGTGGTGTCGAGGGCCCATCTCCGGAACTCCAAAGCATACTCCGCTACCGAACGCTTACCTTGGCTTAAAGTTAACATGGCTGATTCCGCTGTAGCACCGCGATTTGGATCATCGAATACCTGCCCCATAGCTGAAATGAAAGCATCAAGATTATTTAGACAGTCATCGTCAGTCTCAATTAGGGGGTTTGCCCATGTGAGAGCTTTGTTGGAGAGCAGCATAATTATTGTCAATACTTTAGATCGCTCAGTAAGGAATTGTGACGCATGAGCCGCAAAGAACAGTTTGCATTGATTAATGAATCCCCTGAATTTTTCCCGTTCACCGCCAAAGCGGAATGGTGGTAGCTTGGGGATTCCAATAACCGGGGTTGAAGTTGGGGTGTGGACTCGTCCCTCCAGAACCTCAATCCGGGTTCGTAAGTCCTGTGTGGTTTGTCCGAACACCTGCAGATTATGATCACCGCGATCCCGCAGGCTTGCAAAGCTGGCCTTCAATGCCTGTAGGTCAGCAAGGATTGAATCCGTCACTTTGCACAGATGTTTAACGGGGTCCTCCATATTCCCAGAAGCTGTACGGCAGAGAGGCTGGAAAGGAAGAAAAGGAGCACAATAGTGTTTACCTGTGGTAACACTCCTGACTTAAAAGAAGGGAATGTGCTCACCTGTAAAGGTTGTGAGAAGCCACAACCACTATCATCACATATATCGATATCTCGGATCCACGGTCTGCAGAGGCTCCCCAATGACAAAGATCCAGAAATCTCTATGCAGGTGGCAGCAGATGCAGCACTGTCCCAGACCCAGCAGACTCTATTATGGCTCCTGAATCTGTCATATATGATACAGTCTATATAGAGTCTAATGCATGGGTATAATGAGACACATGAGACATACGCTTCTTAAGCAGCTCTTGTATTGCTTCATACAAGTTAGTGCATCAGCAGGATAAAGTAAATGCAAGTTGCAGAAGGCAAACAACCAAGGACATCAGAGCATTAAAGCATAGTACAAGTCATTCAGTCTATTACTTTCCTGTCAGATGTTGCTGGCAAATAGGAAGCTTCTGTGTCCATAAATGATTCCAGGCAGAGTGAATCCAGGCTTCAGAGAGCAAGACACAAACTGGTTTCAGACCTGATTCAGGAGCACAGGTAAATCATCTGAAACTGATTAAAAGGGCAATTGGCAAGGAACAGGGCAGGGACATCAAAGCTGAGGACTCCATCTTGTTTGAGGGCAAAAGTCAATGCACAGGACAGGAAACAAGATGGCCGACGACAAGCTGAGAACTCCATATTGGTTGAGGGCAAAAGTCAATGCACATAACAGGAAACAAGATGGCCGACAAAATACACTAAATGCAAACATAACAACAGATATAGCAAAAAAGACTGAAAACCTTACAGACTGGCTGTAATATACCACTTGGAGATGGCTCCCTCTTCCCTGGCCACAGTGGGGGCCAGTGCACAGACTCTAGAAACTGTTACCCCTGATGCCTTACAATTGCAGGTGAAGCAGCTAACCAAAAGTATGGCTGAACTAACCAAGGCTGTACAGTCCAGGTGGGGGCACAAACTATCGGAGAAGATACAGTTGGCCTCCAGCCTAGATGATATCGCGTGGCTACACCTGAGGAGGTATCAATTGACCATAGGACAAGCCAGCGATCACTATGATGCAACAGGACAACCCATTTGCTGCCACTGCAACGAGGCGGGCCACATAGCAAGATTTTGTACTTTAAACGAGCAACCCCTAGGGCAGTGGGCCACCCCCAGGAATGAGACAACCTGGTCCACAAAACTGGTATGTGGCAGGACAGTCGGTCCTGCCTGTCTTGCTGGATGGCATCCCCATGAATGCTTTACTGGACATCGGTTTCCAGGTGACAACGATGCCTTATATCCTTTATAAGCGGTATTGGGCTGACTCTGACATCACCCGTCACCAAGATGATAGCTTTACGATATGTGCTGGCAATGGCCAACCTCTGCCACAGGTGGGATTCAAAGAGGTGACCATTAAGTTGGGGCGTGCATAACTAACCGTACAGGGCATGATAATTGTTGATGTAGACCGACGAGAATGTAAGTCAATGATTACACTAACTTGAAGTTTTGGGAAGGAAGGTGTGTCACAGTCCGCGCTGCCAAGAAATCCGCTTGTAAAAAACGCTAGTAGTCAGTATCCAAATTTACCCTCTTTATTCATCCGACGCGTTTCAACGCCCTCCTGGCGTCTTCCTCAGTCACATCCCTGAGGAAGACGCCAGGAGGGCGTTGAAACGCGTCGGATGAATAAAGAGGGTAAATTTGGATACTGACTACTAGCGTTTTTTACAAGCGGATTTCTTGGCAGCGCGGACTGTGACACACCTTCCTTCCCAAAACTTCAAGTTCGTCTACCCTGAGTGGAGACCGGTGGAAGTCCAGCAGCAGCCATCAGGACACTTATCATATCAGGCTTCTTAACCAGTTGTGGGTGGCACAACTGGACTAGGTGAGTGAACCATTTTTCTCACCTGCATTGTTTAGTGTCTAGTGATAAGGGCACTATTGCGCCTCTTGTCCCCCCCCCCTCTCTTTTCTAATGATTACACTAGGCACTAATGTCATTGAGAATTATTTTGGAGAAATTATTGCTTTATTACAACAGGTTACCGAAACTGCCAACACCAGGCAGCAGAGAGTGCTGCAGAAAGAGATAAAGGCCCTGATGCAGAGGCAGCAGGTGGAGCTGTCTGGTGGAGCAGTCGGCAGTGTGAGAGTAAGTGACTCAGTCCCCACTGCAATACCCCCGAAAAGTGAAATGTTGATCTGGAGTAGGGCAGCGATAGGCCTTAGGGGTCAATATTACCAAGCCCTGGTGGAGCCTGTGTAATCAGATAGTAAGCCCACTGGCCTAACAGCCAGGTAGTAGTCGATGTCCGCATGGGGAGGGTACCAATAAGTATCTTAAGCTGTGGAGAATAAGTGGTCAAATTGCCACGGTATGCTACCATTGCTAAGCTGTTCAATTGCAGTAACAACGCAATCACGGCAGTGGAACCTTTGAATCTATCCGATCAGGTGGGGGACAACGGCTCTGAGGGGTAGCTGGAGGACTGATGTCAGAATCTACATGTAAGCACTGACTCCACCCCTTCGCACCAGAAGCATAGAGTTTACCAGCTAGTTCAAGAATATGAATGGGTCTTTAGTAAATATCTTTTAGACTTTGGGCAGGTAAAAGGGGTAAAAACATCACATTCTCACTGGAGACCTGCGCCCATTAAAGAGAGGTACCGGCCTGTTCCACCCGCTCACTATCAATGAGTCAAAGAGACGTTATGGGAAATGAAGGAGGCTGGGGTGATCAGAGATAATTGTAGCCACTGGGCAGCTCCACTAGTCCTGGTAAATAAAAAAGATGGTACAATGAGAATGTGTGTTGACTACAGGCAGATTAATCGCACTACACATAAGGATGCTTACTCGTTACCCAAAATTGAACATTCATTAGCTACACTGAGAACTGTTAACTATTTTTCCACCTTAGATAGTGGGTATTAGCAGGTTCCCGTGGCAGAAGCAGACAGAGAAAAGACAGCATTCACGACACCGATGGGCCTCTGTGAGTTTAACCGCATGCCGTTTGGACTCTGCAATGCACCAGGAACGTTCCAGAGCTTGATGGAGTGTTGCCTGGGGCATAGAAACTTTGAAACCGCGTCACTGTACCTGGATGATGTCATTGTCTTCTCGAAGATGTACGAATACCACCTGAAGCACCTGGATGAGGTATTCGAGGCATTTTCCAATTTTGGCATGAAAGTGAAGCCGTCCAAGTGCCACTTACTGAAGCTCAGGGTACAATACCTTGGACACGTGGTCAGCGTTGAAGGTGTGGCACCAGACCCTGATAAAGTCACTGTAATCAGGGACTGACAGAGGCACACTACTATCAAAGAATTACAACAGTTACTGGGACTGGTAGGCTACCACTGGAGGTATATCAAGGCCTTCACCAAGATAGCAGCGCCTTTGCAAGACCTCCTGGCAGACCAGTACAAGAAGATCAAGAACTCAAGTCCCCCATTTGAAAGGGACAGCAGAGTAGAAGACTCCTTCAGCCAATTGACGTGGGCCCTTAAGAGGGACAAGATCCTGGCCTACCCTGACTATGACCATCCGTTTCTGCTTTACACAGATGCGAGCAACGTGGGACTGGGAGCCGTGTTATGCCAGGTGCAGAGAGGCAAGGAGAGAGTGATTGCCTATGCCAGCAGGAAGCTCCGTCCTACAGAAAAGAACCGCGACAACTATAGCTCTTTCAAGCTAGAGTTTATAGTCATAGTCTGGGCTGTAACTGAATGCTTTAAACAATACCTGGCTTTAGCAAAGTTTACCATCTATACAGACAATAATCCGCTGATCCACTTAAAAACCGCAATGCAAGGTGCACTGGAACAGTGATGGATGGCCAGGTTGTCCAATTACAACTTTACCATCAAGTACCAGGCAGGGAATAAGAACACCAACGCTGATGCTCTGTCAAGGATACAGGAGAAGATCCAGAGGAGCTGGAAAACATAAAGCTACGAGCTTTTCACTGCACCAGTGCACCCAGTGTTCCCATGGTGTGAAAGACAAGCGGCCTGTCATGCAAGAAGCCACGTTCAACCCGTTACCCCACCACGGTTTGGCATAGATGCAAGACAGTGACTCAGCCATCTGTTTATTCAAGGAGTTGTTGAAGCAAGCCGACTCATGCCCTTGTCCAGATGCTCCACAAGGAGCACAACAGTTGTGGAAAGAGAAGACCAAGTTATTCATTTATGCGGGTAAGCTGTGTAGGTGGCACATCAATTCATGAACCATGAACTGGTCTGGCAGATAGTGGTCCTGAAGAGAGATGTCCAGATGATCCTGGAAGTGTACCACAATGGAGCAGGGCACTTTGGGTGGAAGAAGCTAGAGGTTCTGTTACGTGAAAGATTCTACTGGGTTGGTATGAGGAAGGCGATCGAGAAATGGTGCACAGACTGAGCCCGTGCAACCTGCGAAGGAAGGATCGTAACAGCCAGAGAGCTCCTCTACAGCCTATTGTCACCAGGCAACTACTTGAACTCGTAGCTTTGGACCATGTGAAGCTGACCCCAAACCGGTTGGGCTACGTCTACGCCCACACCATTGTAGATCACGATTCTCATTTCTTGGTAGTAGTGCAAGTGAAGGACCTAACAGCGAACACAGTAGCTAGAGCCTTCCAAGCCCATTTCTGCAGACCCCATGGCTACCCTGAACAGATTCTTACAGACCAAGGTCCAGCATTCGAGGCAGAGGTGTTCCAGGAGTTTTGCAACTTGTACGTCAGCAAGAAAATCAGAACAACGCCGTACCACCCATAGACCAATGGCATGTGCAAGAAGATGAATCAGGTATGGTACCTTTACACGCCGCGACGGCAGGCTGGATACATCCCGCTACAGGCTACAAATGTAGCTTGTAGCGTCAATGTAGCCCGTCATAGCGGCGTCTGAAGACGTGACGCTACAGCCGGCAACAGATACATCTGTTTCCTAGGTCTGCTCGAAAACTGATGGCTACAACGCCGATGGTAGCGAGCTGTATCGGCGTGTAAAGAGGCAACGGAAGGGAACTCGGGACAGCCTGCGATGTAGCTGCAATGTAGCTAAGGCGTGACCCTGGCTCCGTGTTACCGCGCCCCATGTGCGATCATTGGTGGAACCTGCTGCATGACGATTGGTAGTCGCTGCATAGGGAGGCATATTTAAAGGAGCTGACGAGTCACACTACACAATTGCTCGAGCGTGCTGTATTACTCAGCCTCCTGCGTTGCCTGCCCAATCAGGATGTTATTGCTTCGTCCTATCAGCGTACGGACGGCTCGTAATCCACAATTGTAGCACGCCTATGTGCTGGCCCTGCTGCACCAGGTCCGCCCATAGTAGCTGGTTATAGCGGTGTGTAAATGAGCTACAGCTGGCTACTTGAGACACCCGGCGATGTAGCTAGCTATAGATGTAGCGTGGCGTAGCGCATCTTGTGGCGGCGTGTAAAGGTGATGCGTTGACCGTTTGTAACCGTTTGAGCGTGCTCGTGCACGTGAAGTAGCGGGATGTATCCAGCCTGCCGTCGCGGCGTGTAAAGGTACCTGTAGTGATAGACCTATTGAAGACACTGCCACTGGAAGAAAGAAGCATATGGCCAGAGAAGTTGCCAGATTTAGTGGACTTATACAATCAAATTCCTGTGAACTCCACCAACTGTACTCCTGCCTACCTGAAGAGGGCAAGACCTGGTAAGCTGCCCATAGATCTAGACATGGGAGTCCTGACACCTGAGACAAATCCACCAGATGCAGATTGGGATATAGAACGTCAGCAGCGGTACCATCAAGTGCAAGAGTGCATAGAAAGAAACCTGTCTCAAGAAAGAGAAAGGCAAAAGAGAGCCTATAACAAACACGCACCTGCAGTTCACGTAACACCTGGAGAACAAGTCCTCAAGAGGAAAGGACGAACAAACAAACTGGATGACCAGTGGGAGGCAGAGGCATACACCGTATTGCCTTCAAATTTTTAACAATGCCAAAGTCTACTTAATCAGTAAATTCGGAGAAGGGACTTCAGTGGCAGTTTCAAGAGACCATTTTAAAGAAATGCCCTGACCAATTGAGAAGCAGAGTGGAAATTGCTACATGATTCAGATATCAAGTGGCATTGACGCTTCCATTGATGAAGAATGGTCCCACTATCTTTGTACCCCATATACCACACCATATCATCAATTTTTGTGTTCCAACAGTCTTGGAGGGATCTATTCATTGTGGGTTAGTGTCAGACCAATAGCAGTGGTTTTGTTTGTTAACTTCACCTTTCACAAAAAAGTTTGCCTCATCAATCATCTGAAGGCAATTGTCTGTGCTGTGAACATACGAGATGTGCAGCATCTGAAACAACGGATACTGGAAGCCTGTGCTAGCATTTCTTCTGCGGTGTTGCTATCATTGTGTCAAGAGTTAGAGAAGAGGGTTGCATTGACAATCCAACACAATGGGCAGCACTTTAAACACATTTTATAAGTGGTCATAAACTTGTAAATAAGTCATGAAAGAATAACGTTATGTTAAAATCAAGCACACCATTGTTTTTCTTATGAAATTCCTAATAAGTTTGATGTGTCACTTGACCCTCTTCCCATTGAAAAAAATAAAGTTGGATCCAAAATGGCCAACTTCAAAATGGCCAGCATGGTCACCACCTATCTGGAAAAGTTTTCCCCCTCCCATATACTAATGTGCCACAAACAGGAAGTTGCTATCACCAACCGTTCCCATTTTATTTAGATCCATCCATATAAATGGCCCACCCTGTATTATAATGCACCTTCATAGATTATTATAATGCAGCCTCCTTAGATTATAATGCAGTCTTCGTATATTATGAGGCAGCGCCCAAAAAGCTTCATATACTGTAATGCACCTACATAGACTATAATACAGCCTCCATATATTGTAATGCTGCTTCCATATATAATAATGCACATCCATATATTACAATGCACCTCCATAAATTATAATGCAGCCTCCATAGATTATAATACAGCCTCCATATACAATAATGCAGGTCCATAGCCCTTCAGGTATTATAATGCAGCCACCACATGCTATAATGCACCCCCATAGTCACCGAGTATTTTCCCCATGAGCAAAAAAAAAACAAAAACACTTCTTGTACTCATCTACCCGTGGATTCTGAGGCATCCGCCAGCAGAGAATGCCAATGCAGTGATTTTAAGGTTCATTAATGGTTTGCACCTTGTGGTAAACCATCTGTATTTGTTCTCGTGAAGTCTTCTCTTTATGCTAAACTTAGATACTAAAATACCTCCTGGAAAGTGTTCTTCACTTTGGTGGATGATGGGAAGAGATTTTTCTTCACCATGGAAAGGTCTTCCATGGACATCCAAGCTTTTTTTTTGCAAAGTGTTTCAAACTGTTGATTTGGCCACTCCTAACATTTATGCTATCTCTCTGATAGATTTCTATATTTCAGTCTAATGATCATCTGTTTCTCTTCCATTGAGAGTTCTTTTGACTGCAAGTTGTGGGTTCTCAGCAACAGCTACTAAATGTCACACCTGGAATCAGCTCCAGACCTTTTACCTGCTTAATTGAAGATGAAGTTATGAGGGAATAGCCCATGCAGCCTATTACAGATTGTTTGAGATAACTGTCCAATTTCTTTTGGTCCCTTGAAAAAGAGACAGCTACATATTGAATAGCTGTAATTCCTAAACCCTTACTCCACTTATGATGTGACTACTCTCAAATTTACAGTAAGCTTACACTGGCCTATAACTCAGGCAATTGCTGATGTTTTATTGGATAGCACTTGCTCCAGTGTTATATAGGGTCGTGCTGACCAGCTCTTTTTTTTTTGCATACCGACTTGGCATTAGAAAGAAATCGCTGCATGCTGCGATTGGCAGCATATATCAGTCAGTACAATCCTATTCAAGTCAAGGGGTATGGGCAAAACATCAGATTGCACTCGAATGTCATCTGAGTGCAGTCTGATCTATGCCGACACAGACAAAGTAGAAGTGAAGCTCTCCATCTCCTTTTCACCTGTGTCCTGATTCTTGCATGTGAGAGAATCGGATCAACCTATCCATTTCTCTTGCATGAAAATATACACTTGTGTGAGTGAGCCCTTAAGATGCGAGTCTGTATTTTAAGCCTTTATTGAATATATAATTGTATCTTGAATATGTTTTGGTAAACAGCTAAAATGACAACCGTTGTGTCAATGTCCAATTATTTCTGGACCCAATTGTAAGTATGTATAGCATGGTATAGACAGTATACAGTATATAACTGTTTATACCACACTGATATCCAGCAGTGGCGTAACTTGAAACTCATGGGCAATAGTCTTTTTCTATAGACCACAGGGGCTTTTGGGGCCCGGGTGCGATTGCAACCCCTGCACCTGTTGTAGTTACGCCCCTGATATCCAGAGAAGTATATATGCGTTCACATTTATGTACAGGAATACATTCAGTCAATAAGAGCAGATCACTATAGCTGGGGGCTTTATCCAGTGAATACTGTATATGATTGGGCAGAGCTAATGAGGGACTGGCTTTCCTCCTAGCCTTAGTTTATCCCGAAAACAGAACAAATCCCTCCATGCAATTGGCATTAGTCTCATTTAGATGTTATTCATGGAAAGAAGATTTGTTAACCCTTAGTGTGACATTGTAGAAAACTGTAGACAATATCAAGAAACTGTATGTGATCGAAGGGGTGACCTCATAAACAACATTTATCTTACGTGGATCAAGTTTTGCACAACTTACATTGAAGTTTATGGGAGCCAAATTTCAGCTTGTAAACTACAACCAAAATGTCAATAGTATTAGATTTTTTATGCGATGGTTACGGTAAATGACTCTATTGACACATAGATGTTATGTCGCAATGTCCTAGCCTAAGACCTTATCTAGCAGAACTAAAGTGTGACGGCCATTGTAGCCTCTATTTATACAAATCTAATACAGTCCTGCTCATCGTTATTGGCGCTCAGGTAGTTTAACTACGGTACATAATGGTGAATATCTCCTAAAAAAAATGTATCCAATGAAACAGTTTTTTTTGTATAGAGACTGGTGTTAAATACAAAACAGCAAATGATGAACAAAAAAATGTAACACAAAAAAAATGGGAGGGAAAAATAGAAGAACCTACTCAAAAACATGATGTAAGGTGAGGAAATAAACACGTGACACTCTCCTACTTTAGGCTGCTTTCACACTGGCAAATTTTCAAATCTGTGTCCATCATTTTGAAACAGATGTTCACTGATCCATTACGGCCTCCCATGTTATCCTATGGGCACAGATTGGTCCTAAGTAGCCATCCGTGTTTCTCCGATTTTTCACTGATCTGTTGGTGTCCACATTTTTCATGCACCCAGAAACGAAAACTGCTCAGTTTCTGAGCTTCCTCAAAAATCACGGACACCAACGGACAGACACGGATTCGTTGGTGTCCGTATGAAATTATAATGAAGCTCTATGGAGCACTGATCCGTACGGATCCATGAAAACGCATCTGTGAAACATCTGTTTTGCTGTATGAGCATGCTCAGAAGCAAAGTACAGCTCCTCCCACTCCTATCTCTGGCAACTGATGACAAATCCGTTAAAAAAATAAAAGTTTGTACAAGCAAAACTCCTTCGGTTCTTCTTCACACAGCACAGATCCTAATTTTGGCTAGGGTCACATCTGCATTTATTTTTTAAAATCCTGATCCGGTTTTGAGCTTTCAAAAAGCTCAAAACCGGTGCGGGAAACCCTCCCCATAGGAGCCCATTATGGTAACCGGATTGCTTTACAAGCAATCCGGTTACCGGCTCCGGATCTGCAGCCTGCATGACAAATCATGCAGGCTGCAGTTTTCACAGCAGTTCTGTAACCGCATTGCTCAGGATGTGTAATCCGGAGCAATTCGGTTACCGTACAGTTTGCTCATCCCTGCTGCTTCAGGCATGAACAAACTGTTAACACTGTAAAAAAAGATTAAATATTAATAATAATTGTGGGCAACATGTCTCTAGGGGTGCCCCCCCCCAGAGACATGTTGCCCACAATTATTATTCATATTTAATCTTTTTTTACAGTGTTAACAGTTTGCTCATCCCTGCAGCAGCAGGGATGAGCAAACTGTACGGTAACCGAATTGCTCCGGATTACACATCCGGAGCAATCCGGTTACCGGATAGCGGCTTCATCCACACATTTTTCATTAAAAATGTGTGTGAAGGCAATTGAGTTCAACGCATCCGGATCTGCCCTAACAAATGTAACCCCAGCCTTTTTTGAGTTTTGATTAGGCTAAAACTGGGTGTTTAAAGGATGCATACACTTGTATACTTTGTACTTTTTCTTCTTTAGGCTGGGTTCACATGCTGCTTTAGCTGCGTTTTCGCAGCATTTTTTTGAGGGTCCGTAAAACGCATCACCATTCACACAGTAGGGTTTTCAGGATGCGCCTTTTATGGAGCCCATTCTACAATGGGGGCAATGGAAAAGCGCATCCTCAAAAGCGCCAAAGAATTGACATGTTCCATTCTTTTTGAGGATCCACTTTTCAGTGAAAATAAATCCTCAAAAAGATCAAGCGTCTGAACGCTAAATCAAGAAATGCATTGCCTTGACTGGGAAGCCAAACGTCACAGCATTTCACTGGAATTATGGATCCTCAAAAAGAAACGCTGCGTGTGAATGTAGCCTTAGGGACCACTGCCAGCAGTTCTGATAAATGTGGAGGACAATGCCAGACCTTTACAAGATCATAGAAATACAGCATTGTCTCTGGTGGGCCTTGTATCCTGAGCATTACACTACTTGCTATGGATTACTGCCTGCCCTTCATTAACTAAGCTCAGCTGAAACATATTCTTTTCAGACACCTTTGTGGTCTTATCTTAAAATAGTGAGTCCACTTCCCACAGATGAAAACTGTAAAATATATATTAATTATTTATGACCACTGTAAAGCTTTACAACCTGCTCATAATGGTGAAGATGCATCTTCACTTAATAGGGAAAGGGTTGTAAAAGTGACATGTAAGAGGATGGGAAAGCAATCAGCTAGACAACTGTAGGTTGAGATGATGTAAAGGAAATGGCCCAAGTGCTTGGTCTTACCTGAGGGAAACACATCCGGGTGCTCCTAACTGTGATTGTCGAGCCCCAGGCCGTGAGGTACTCGGGTATCAGGCGGCAGAGGGTTAACTTTGTCACGGGGAATGGCGGCCGCGCCTGATCCCGTGTCCTGGGTGACACTCCAAAAGGGGAATTTATGTACAGGGGACTATTTACAGTTTGTTGTCGTGACGCCACCTGCAGTGTCTGGTGATGTGCACCAGCGCCGCCACAGTCCGCCGGAGGCCGATGGGATTGCGGCTGAGATGGTGTGGTCCTCCGCAGGCAGGACTGAGACCTCCGGGGCAGCGTTCTTGTGAAGGAATAAGTTCATGGAAAGAAGATCTAGCAGAGTCAAAGTCACTTCACTCCCGGTACTTTAGTGGAACTTTAGCAGCGTTATTACAGTCCTCAGTGCAGTAAGATGTTATCAGACAAGTGGCTACGGGTGGCTGCAAGCGGATCTCAGGTAGCAGGATGGAACCCCCAGCGTGTGCCTTTCCTGTTCCAATTCTTCCCTGCTTCCCAGTAGTCGGTGTGAAATCTAACCCCATAAAGTAGATCTGACCTCCTGCTGTCTCTTTCTCTCCTCGCTCCCGTCAGGTTGCCTTCTCTGGACACTGCGGTTCTGCCCTGCTGTGTCTGGTACCCTCTTCTGGTCGCTTGAGAGTCGGGGCCGTAAATAGATATACACAACATAAACAACTGTCCCTGTGCGGCAGAGTTCTAATGGAAGTGGGGGCTGGGCTCTGGCTTCATCGCGGGGTCTCCTTGTCGCCTGCTCGCGCTGGTACTACTCCTCTCTCTTTCTCTACCTGGCCACTTGGTCCCTTTCTTCCAAGGTGGATTGGGAACGTTGCAACGACTGGTACTGTGGGGGCGGTGAGTTGTCGAGTGGGACTCGTGAGAGTACTCGTGCCTTCTCTGGACACTGCAGCTCTGCCCTGCTCTGTCTGGTACCCTCTTCTGGTCGCTTGAGAGTCGGGGCTGTATATAGATATACCCCCGTACATCGGATTTTCTGCGGGCCTTAAAGGTTCCCACAGGTGCGGGCTCCGGTACCAGGTTTCTCTCCTGGAGCAAACTCTCTCAAGTTCCTCTATCCCCCACTTGCTCTCTGTATCTGGGATCTGTCCTTGTCATTCCTGGGTCCCTCAGCCATGAGACCCTCCTCGCTCCCTCAGGCCATCTGCCTGACTCTCTTCTCTCTCCAACTCCAACTCTAACTCCTCCCCTAGAGGTGGTTTTGTATTCCCTCCCACTGTGTGATCTAGTGTGGGGTGTGGGTTTAGGGTTCCACCTATCATCCTGAAATCCACTTGCAGCTGGGGTGACTACACCTCTTTTATGGGTGCAGTACCCCTCTGTGGCACCTACATAGTGGGGCGCCACATGATCATTATGAATGTGATGTGTCGGTCTGAAGGGCCAGGCTACTCAACAGCTGGGCCAAAGTTTAGTCCACGCCATGCCCTGCCCAGCAGCTGTGGTCCTAACTGCACATGTAAAGGGGGTAGTGATAGGGATAAAGTTTGTTTGTGACGCCAGTTAAGATAATCAAAGAAGAAGGAAAGTCTAGCAAGCAAAATAGGTAATCAGTCAGGGATTTCCATAAATAAAGCTTTATTATATTATTATTATTATTATTATTGATGCATGTATTATCTGCATAGAAAAATCGTACAATTGCAGTAAGTACAAAAATGACTCCAGACTACAATACCCCCCTCCCACAAAACTTAAACCCTACGCATTTCGGCATCACATTTATCATGGTATTAAGTTGGGATAATAACCCACATGTAGATGGCTCTGCACGAAGTCCCTGGGAGATAGATGGTAATGGCAGCGCAGATGTTTAACCTTTCCCAACCAGGGCAGGCTCCAAGGGTATGATGAGAGTGATAGTGATGGGTGTGATTAAGAAACTAAACAGCAGGGGTCAGTCTTTGCTTACGTTTTTACTGCAGATTCTGTAGCAGGTCTAGGGTAATACAAGCACCAACAGGTGATTGATCTGGCCAGTCTGATGAAGGCCCAATTCACACACTGCTTTTTTTGCTGCGTATTTTTAAGCACAAACCAGGAGTGGGTTATTAAACATATAAGTGGAGCACTTGTTTCTATTAGACCTTTCCTCCGAGTGTGCCACTCCTGGTTTTGATTGTTCCAATCCTGGCTTTTTTTTAACTTGTGCGTAAAAATACGCAACAAAAAAAGCATTGTGTGAATGGGGCCGAAGACTGTAATCCTGAACTGTAGCTCTGCTTGGTGATTAATATGGCCTTCCTGTTGACTTCCCTTGGTTGTAGGTTTCCTGACGCCTTTAACCCTTTAGTACTCCTGTGGGTAACCTCCTGCCAGGCTGGTAGTGCAGATCCTGTGTGTATCTGTGCTCCCAGAGCAGTTGCCTGATCCTCTGTATGACTGCCGCCCCGGAAAGCTTCACTTGAGTGGCTAGTGGGCATAAAACCCACCAGCCTCCATTCTCTGTACGAAAATGGGTCCATATGTAGCAGTAAAGGCCCATAAATAGCAGGATGGAGACCATATATACCAGGTATACCAGGATTGACCCATATATAGCAGGATGGGTCAATATATAAAGGATGGTGGACATAGATAGCAGGATAGAGACCATATATAGCAAAATAGGGACATACAGTATATACTAGGATGGGGGAGATTTATAAATAATGAAGATGGAGAGGGGGCAATTCGTAACATCGGACTCTAGCTACGCAACTGACAGTCAGATACTTGCCTGTCACGCAATACCATCAGGGAGGGGTCTGAGTAGCTACAAATATAATCTGCAGTAGGATAAGGACCCCAAATTTGCACTAATTTAATTAAGAATAATCCTCAGAATAAAGAAGAACAAGAAGTCCTAGAAGTGATGATATGTCCGCCACAAATCAACATCCATCAAGTCTGTCTGGGATTACATGAAGAGACAGAAGTATTGGAACAAGCCAATGTCCACACATGTGCGGCTTGGTCTCCAAGATGTTTAAAACAGCCACACTGTCAGGTTCCTTCAAAGATTTTATACAAGTGTATCTAGAAAATTGATGTGTTTGAAGGCAAAAGATGATCGCACCAAATATTGATTTTATTTAGATGTCTCTTTTGTTCAGTCACTTGGTATTTTGTAAAATTATAAAAATGAACTATTAACACTTCTGGTTTTTTTTAAAACATTCTTACTTTGCAGAATTCTTTCCATACTTACCTCAAGCTTCTGCAGTGCTGTATGTTACTGTCACAATATCTGTGTTGTGTACGATTCTTTTGATATACTGACACTCTGTACTTTACACTTTATCTCCAGATTAGGTACAGACTGACTCCTTGTAGACACTGTATCATCTTCTTGATTTGCAATCATAATCTATTCACACTGCTGTAATAAGACTCTCCAGTCTGAATGAATAACAAATTAAAGTGTTCCTGATAAGTATCTGTCATTTACAGGCACATGTTAGCTCTGTGTCGATGAAGTATTAGACAATTGATGGCGTCTGCTCAGAATATCGGCCAGTGCCCTGTACACTTCCTATTATTCACCAAATTTGTCTTTCTGCACTCTGTGGACAAAAGTATTGGGGCATTTGGGACATCTATACATTATACCTATAGGAGGAATTCATAGGCATTAGATGAGAAGGCCTGGCTCACAATTTCTGTTTGTTAGGCTAGGGTCACATTTGCGGTTGTTTTTTCGAATCCGATGCAGATTTGACCATTAAAAATGGTCAAAACCGGATCCGCAGCCACAGGCTGCAATAGAAAATCCAGATTGCACTTCATGCAATCCGGTTACCGCATCAGGTTTTGCAGCCTGCGGTAAAAATCATGCAGGCTGCATTTTTTGGAGCAGTTAAAAAATCGGATCCGTTTTTTTTATAATGGCCGCCTATGGCAAACGGATCCGATACCGCAAGGTACATGCCACAATGTTTTCTCGTTGCAAATCTGGATCCATTACTGGATCCAGATCTGCAATGTGATGCCAAATGTGACGGCACACAGTAATAACGGATCCGGTAATGGATGCAGTTACCAGATTGTGCCTTCCAAATGTGACCCCAGCCTTATAGAATTGAGGTCAGGGCTCTGTACAGGTCAGTCAAGTTCTACCTCACCAAACTCAGCCAACCATATCTGATCTTTTTTTGTAAATTAAAAAAGCATTTGTCTGGGATTAGAAAAGGTTCTGGTTTTTGGGCAGAAAGGCTAACTTGTCTATTGAGCAAATAGTACATGCATTGCAATACCGGACACAGCCTATGGACATGTGTGTGACTGTTTCTGGAAAGCAATGCAGATCCTTTTTCTAATTTGAGAAAACCCCTTTAAAGTGAACCTGTCACCAGATTTTTGTGTATTAAACTAAAAGCGCCACCTATGCTGCATTTTAGGAAGGTGGCTATTATGCCTTGACTCCCCCTGTACACCTAATAAATAATAACTTGTAATATTCTCCCACCCCTGTATTATAATTACCTATTACCAGTCCAATAGACTTTCTTGCAGATCAGCACATCCGGCCTCTCCTCACCATCCATCTCGCCTCTCCTGCCGTCCATCCCGCCTCTTCTTCTGAATGATGTGGATAACGCTGCCTGTGTTTTCCACGTCCCATCTCATGCCTGGGCAGATGCCTCTCCAGCTTACACAGGTGCACTATGCTCTGCTTTACTGCAGGCAGAGCCTTAAATGCATCTACCCATGCACTAATTTGCAGGAAAGCCCCTGTCTGACCGCACGAGTTTGAACTCTAGTAACCTTTGTGATGTCACCGCCAGTCACTGCAGTGAGTCGGGCAGTTCATGCTCTCCCTGCCTATGGAGGATGCGATCACTCCTTGTGCCCTCCATATGCTGGCAGATTTTTGACTTCGAAGGAACATCCATTGACTGCAATGGACATTTTTTTTTGGGTGGAATGATAATATTCTAAAAATGTATTTTAATGTAAAAAAAATTATGGAAAGATGAATGTTTTGGGGAGTTTATTTCACAAATAAAATATTTATTGGTGTGGTTATTTGTGTCCTTGCCGACTTGGTTAGTAATGTTGGGTATCTGATTGACGCCTTGACATTACTAACCTCTGGGCTTGATGCTAGTGGACATTACTCAGCTGGCATTAACCCCTGAAAACAATTACCCCATTTGCCAACACACCAGTGCAGCGGGAAGAGTCGGGTACAGCACCAGAAAATGGCGCTTCTATGAATGCACCATTTTCTGGGGCATCTGTAGGCTGCAATTTGCAACTGGGACGGGGGACCAGAACACTTGGCCATCCCCAAGCTCAGGATTCAAGCCACCAGTTGCCTCGTTGTACCCAGCTGGAAACCAAAAATACAGCGAAATTCCAAATACTTTTTGTTAATTATTTCAAGAAACAATTAAGGAAAAAATTATGTGGGGCTTATTTTTGGTTGCCAGCCAGGTACAACTAGGCAGCTATGGGCTGCCAAACACCCCCAGCTGCTTAGTTGTACCTGGCTAGCAACCAAAAATACAACGAAGCTCCACAACCAAAAAAATTATGTGGGGTTTAGCTGTATTTTTGGTTGCCAGCAAGGTATAACTAGGTAGCTACGCGCTGCCAAACACCCCAGCTGTCTAGTTGTATCTGGCTAGCAACCAAAAATACGGCAAAGCCTAACATTGTATTTTTTGGAATTATTTTAAGAAATAATTATAAAAAAATAGAGGTTTTGTCATATTTTTGGTTGCGAGCCAGGTACAACTAGACAGCTGAGGGCTGGAATCCTCAGCATGGGGAAGCCCAAGTGTTCTGCCCCCCACCTTCCCCCCACTGCAAATTGCAGCATGCAACTGCCCCAGAAAATGGCGCATTCATTAGAACCACCATTTTCTGGCGCTATACCCAGCTCTTCCAGGTACCCTGGTGCCAGTGACTAACCCCTTTAGTTAGCACATGGGTAGATGAGTTTTAGGTTCTGCGTGCAGCAGAGCAGAGCACAGTGCACCTGTCCAAGCTGGAGAAGCATCTGCACATGTGTGAGATGGAATGTTGATAACGCAGGTGGCGTTATCCACATCAGAAGAAGAGGTGGGACAGACGGCAGGAGAGGAGGTATGGACAGCGAGGAGAGGCAGGATGGACCAATCTGCAAGCAAGCCCATCGGACTGGTAACAGGGTGGGAGATTGTCATAAGATATTTATTAGGTGTACAGGGGAAGTCAGGGCACAATTGCCAACTTTTCAAAATGCTGCATAGGTGGTGCTGAAGATGGCGCTTTTAGTTTAATACTCAAAAATAGATACCCTTTAACTTCAACAGTCCCATTTCTTTTCATTACATGATCCTCCTGGCATGGGTGTATACTCCCATCAGTCATACTGTATATCAAGCTTTACCTATGGTCAGTAGTTTATTTTCCTAGACCCATAATTTGTTTTCACATATTCTCATGTAATAGGGGTTCAGGTTCTTGAAGAAGCTGGGAGCTTAGTACTGGGCTGAGAGATCAGAATGTTATTATGTCTCAGAGCCACTGAAATGAAAAAGAGATTTGATTGCAAGAAGTAATTTAAAAGTGTTTCAAATCAATCTTAATCGGCAGGCATGTAGATTCTATTGCCGCTTCTTCCACAACCATTCTGGAGATAATACAGTGACAGTGCCCATCTCAGCATCGCCATTAATCAGCACAAGATATACACTGTAAGAGATGGAAACTAGGGGATGTCTGGATTACAGAACCTTTATCAAATAGGCTAGGAAAGGAAATTTTGATTTACTAGAGATAGATCCCAATGATTCTGAGTGTCATGCAGCTACAAACATGGTATGTTGTTTTGGAGGACATGGTACACGTATGTATTACACAGATGACACTTGAAGTAAAGGGAAGTAAAGGGAATCTGTTAGTAAGGCCAACACCAATACTGTCTATATCGGCATCCAGAGAAATACACATGTTTCTAACATATAAATGAGTTATTAAGATCTATGGGTGGGACATAAAGCTCTATGAAAATCTGTTTTAACCTCTTCACTTTGGGGCCATTTTCCATTTTTTACACTTTAATAATTCTTCCCCTTATTCTAAAAGCCATAACTTTTTTATTTTTCTGTCAATACAGATATATGAGGTCTTGTTTTATGTGAGACGCAGGGGCGGAACTACACTGGTGCAGCTGGTGCAGCTGCACCAGGGCCCCGACCGGCTGGGGGCCCCTTCAAGCCTGGAGGGGGGCCCCCAGCCGACCCCCGCAAGCCGCCGTCAAAGGAGAGGAGGGTCAGGCAAGGGAAGCAGAGAGCTTCCTGCTTCCCCTGCCTGATCCCGCTCCTCCTCTCCTCTGCTCCTCCGGCCCCTAGCATACATCCGGCGCGGCTCCCAGGTAGGAGAGCATCGCGCCTGCGGCTCCCTGCGGCTCCCAGCGGCACCCCCCCCCTTTCCGGGCCGCGCCGACGGCCAGCGGCACCCCTCCCCCCCGGGCCGCACCGACGGCCAGTAGCCCCGCCCCCCCCGGTCCTCTCCTGCACCAGGGCCCCCGGGGGTGACGGTCCGCCCCTGGTGAGACGAGTTGTGCTTTTGAATGAAACCATGCATTTTACCATACAGTGTACTGGAAACTAGGATAACAATTCCAAATGTGGTGAAATTGCATAAAAAGTACAATTCTACAATAGTTTTTTTTGTTTTTTTATGTAGCACGTTCACTATATAATACAAATGACCTGGCAGTATGATGACCCCAGGTCATTATGAGTACATAGATACCAGACATGTATAGCTTTCTTTCACTTACAGTAGTGAGAAAAATGGAGGGGTTTGTAAAAAAAAAAGATCATTAAACTTTTTGCACCATTTTATGAAAATTGTAACGTTTTTATTTGGGGCTAAGTGACGGCTTAATTTTTGCACACTAAGCTGATGTTTTTTACTGATACCATTTATGGGTAGATGCAATGTTTTGATCGCTTCTTATTTTTTTTATTGCAATATTGCGGAGACCAAAAAAAACACAATTCTGACATTTTCCGGTCAGGTTAATTTATTTTATATTTTAATAGATCAGATATTTATGAAGGCAGTGATACCAAATATGTGTACTTTTTTATTGTTTTATTTTCAATAGGGCAAAAGGGGGTGATTAGATTTTTATGCTTTAATTATTTTTTTCACATTTTTAAAAACCTTTTTTTTTTTCACTTTTTATTGTTTTTCTAGCCCCTTAGAGGACTTGAAGCTGCGATTATCTGATCGCATGTGCTGTCCTCAGCAGTGTATGAGGACTGCTCTGTACAGCAGAAATTATGACTTTTTGTTAATGCTGGCTCACAGCTGGTGATCACAGGAAAGTCATCATGACGCAGGGGTCATTGACCGTCCTCTGGCTGTCATGACAAACCAATGCCCTGTGATCATGTAATGGGGCTGCTAGTGGGAGTGGGAAATAATGTGCTCCCTGACGATTCTTGTTAAAATCCCACTTTTTAATTGTTAACAGATGCAGGCAAATCTCTGATTCACCAGTGACTTATAGAGGCACATGTCAGATGATCAGATCAGCTGACATATGCAGGGAAAGATGCGGGCTCAGAGTGTGAACCTGCATCAAAGGCAGTGACACGACTTAGGACGGTGATAACTCACCTATGACACGCGTGTCAGCAGTGGCATGCCGAGGTGTTTCTGCTGACACGCATGTCATGGCTCAATTTCCCTCTCCACCCGCTACCAATAACATAATTAGCTCTGTTGCATTACTGTGTGGTCTTGACCCGCCTTCAGATGCTGAGCTGACACTGTGATTACATGCAGTCAATGTTAATCACTGCATCAGCATCCGGAGGCGGGACAAGGGCGGCACGTAATGAAGATGACTATCAAAGTGTCAGCATCCCTCCTCCGGATGCTGACGCTGTGATTGACACTGACTGCATGCAATCACTGTGTCAACTGAGCATCCGAAGGTGGGTCAAGGGCAGCACAGTAATGCAGCAGAGCTAATTATGTTATCAGCAGCAGGCTGCTGACACTATGACCATGAAGGGATAGGTGAGTTATATTGTTTATTATTTTTGTGTGTGTGCTAGGATGGGGGCCATATTCAGGATGGGGCAAATGTACTAGGATGGGGGGCGCTATATCCCAGTATGGGGGGGGGCAATATCCAGGATAAGGGGCTATATACCATAATGGGGGCCATATCCAGAATGGAGGGTGCTATATCCCAGCATGGGAGCTATATACCAGGATGGGGGCGATATCCAGGATGGGGACTATATCCAGCATGGAGGCTATACACCAGGATGGGGGCCATATCCAGGATGTAGGGGTAATATACCAGGATGGGAGCTATATCCAGCATAAGGGGCTACATACAAGAATGGAGGCCATATCCAGGATGGGGAGTAATGTACCAGGATGGGTGGGGGTTGCTATATCCCAGTGTGTAGGCTATATCCAGGATAAGGGGCTATATATCAGTCGGGCCATATCCATGATGGGAGGTTATGTACCAGGATGAAGGGGTGCTATATCCCAGTGTGGGGGCTATATCCTGGGTAAGGGGCTATATACCAAAATGGGGGCCATATGCAGAATGGAGGGTAATGTACCAGGATGGGGTGGGGTGCTATATCCACGTATATATAAGTATGGGGGCTATATCCAGCATAAGGGGCTATACACCAGAATGGGGACCATATTCAAGACAGGGGGTAATGTACTAGGATGGGGGGTCCTATATCTGAGTATGGGGGACTATATCCAGGATAATGGGCTATATACCAGGATGGGGGAAATATCCAGGATGGGGGGTAATGTACCAGGATGGGGGCTAAATCCAGCACAAGGGGCTATATACCAGAATGGGTGTCATACCCAGGATGGGAGGTAATGTACTAGGATGTGTGGGGGTTTCTATATCCCAGTTTGGAGCTATATATCAGTGGGGTCATATCTAGGATGGGGGGTAATGTACCAGGATGGACGGTGCTATATCCCAGTGTGGAGGCTATATCCAGTATAATGGCTATGGCATGGGGTCCTTCTCCGGTATCCCACAATCAACACAGCGAGAGATGCATGAACAGCCCAAGAACCTTTATCCAGCAGAATACTTTCTCCAGGTAATCAGGGTGTCTCTCCAAATCCCTTTGTGGAGCTGGTCTCAACTCAGTGTCCCACACAGACTGAAATCACACTGCCTCTCCACAGAAAGTCAGAAAGTCTCAAATATTACTTCCTCTCCTCCCCCAACCACCTCCCAATAATCAAAACAGGTCTGTTGACACACTCTGGGGGAAGTGAATACACCCATTTACAGACAGAGGACTAGAATGACCAAGTAAGAACATGTCCACAATAATTCAATTATCAGACCCTCTGGAATGTAATGAGTAAACAGGAAGTGGGGAACTGCTGAATACACAGTGTAGGAACAACACTTGTAAAATGCAGTAAAATATGAACCACCATATCCCACCATCACAGCCTATATACCAGAATGGGGGCCATATCCAGAATGGGGGGTAATGTACCAAGATGGGAGGGGGGTTGTTATAACCCAGTGTGGGGGCTATATCTATCATAAGGGGCTATATACCAGAATGGGGGCTATCAGGACAGGCTACAGGTTTTTGTGGGCCCCGGGTGAAAGTCTCAGTGGGGCCCATTTTACACATACATGCTGTGTATATATATATATATATATAATATATATATATATATATACAGTGCTGTGTAAATTAATTGGGACAAAGCATTTTTTTAGGTAAAATCGCAAGTTGGTACCAGTCAGTGATTCAAACCAGTTTTAACTGCTTTGAACAGGTGTGAGTGCACAACCTTGAGTAACAAAAGGTGGTTTGTCTGGTTTTAGTGAGAAAATAACACCTAGCTGCCCCCTCAGCTTCAGTTGAGAGCTTGTTTCTGTGAGGAGTGGTTTAGTGTACTTTTTCTCTCAGTGGGATTCATGACTGTAAAAATGGATGTTATTCCAGGGAAGAGGTCTAGTATTATTACTCTTAATGAACATACAAGTCTGACTGTAAGAGAAATCACTTCCACCGTTGGTATTGGAAAATCTACTGTTTCAAGAATAATTTGCACACACAATGATACTGGATCGTTTTCTCCAAAACGAAAAGGGAAATGTGGAAGAAAAAGGAAAACGACACCAAGAACTGATAAAACACTTATCAGAAATAGTAAAATGAATGCAAGAAAAACTTGCTTTGTCCCACTTAATTTGCACAGCACTGTGTATATATATATATATATATAGATAGATAGATAGATAGATAGATAGATAGATAGATATAGATATATTTTAGGCTGTGAACCATATATAAATACACATATATATATATATATATATATATATAAAATTCCCACAAATATAATCCCTCTGTGTGCCTGTCTCTCCCTGTGTACTGTGTCTCCCCTCTCTGTGCCTGTCTCCTCCTGTGCACTGTGTCTCCCCGCTCTGTGCCTGTCTTCCCCTGTGTGCTGTGTCTCTCCCCTGCATCTGTCTCTCCCCTGTATGATGTCTCTCCCCCGTGCCCTGTTTTCCTTCTCTGTGACTGTCTTCCCCTTGTACACTGTCTCTCTCTCCCCGTCTCCTTCATTCCTGTGCACTTGCTTGCTCTCTCTATTTTTCTCTCCCCCTCTCCCAGAAACATCAATTTGGTAGAATCTGGAACAGAATTTAAAACAAAAAGCTTACCTTATCCGCAACAAAAAAAAAAAATGCATCGTTGGCGCAGCTATTTTTCTGCTGCAGTGACAGCAAAGCACACTGGTTGGCAGAGCACAGACAGCAGAGCCCACTGACAGCAGAACAAAGTGACAGCAAAGAACACCGGACAGCAGAGTACAGACAGCAGAGCCCACTGGCGACAGCAGAGTTCTTCAGTCTACACTTGTGCTCAGCACAATGCAGCAGCCAGTGCACAGAGCAGGGCTGGTGGGATGGGATGCAATGCACTGCAGCCCCTGCTCATCAAATGCACTCAACGGCAGCAGAATAGCCAAGCACTGGACACAATACATGATCTACAGAGCAGTGGGCACACAATCTGCTGAGCAGTGGGCACTAGACATGATTTGCAGAGCACTGGACATACAGCAGAGCACTGGACACACTCTGCAGAGCACTGGACACACTCTGCAGAGCACTGGACACACAGCAGAGCACTGGACACACTGCAGAGCACTGGACACACAGCAGAGCACTGGACACACAGCAGAGTACTGGACACATAGTGGAGCACTTGACACAACAAAGCACCCGACACACAACAGAGCACTGGACACTCTGCAGAGCACTGGACACTCTGCAGAGCATTGGGCACACTCTGCAGAGCACTGGACACACTGCAGAGCATTGGGCACACTCTGCAGAGCACTGGACACACTGCAGAGCAATGGACATATAGCAGAGAACTGGACAATCTGCAAAGCACTGGACACACTGCAGAGCACTGGACACAGTGGAGCACTGGACACACTCTGCAGAGCACTGGACACACTGCAGAGCACTGAACACACTGCAAAGCACTGTACACACAGCAGAGCACTAGACACACAGCGGAGCACTAGACACACAGCGGAGCTCTGGACACACAGCGGAGCATTGGACACTCTGCAGAGCACTGGACACACTGCAGAGTACTGGACACCCAGAGGAACACTGAACACTGTGCAGAGCACTGGACACACTCTGCAGAGCACTGGACACACAACAGAGCACTGGACACACTACATAGCACTGGACACACTGCAGGGCACTGGACACATAGCAGAGCACTGGACACTCTGCAGAGCACTGAACACAGAGCAAAGCCCTGGACACACATCAGAGAGGACTTGACACACAGGGGAGCACTGGAACACAGGGGAGCACTGGACACACTCTGCAGTGCACTGGACACAAAGCAGAGCACTGGACACACTGCAGAGCACTGGAGACACAGCAGAGCACTGAACATACTCTGATGGCTGTGGGTCCCTGGATGCTGTATATTTGCCCCTGACAGGGCCCCCCTGTGGGGTAGTGGGGTGGCATCTGCGATCACTGTGATTGGTTCTTCAATTCTGCACAGCCAGTCACAGTGGTTGTAATGTTAAGCCACTGAAAATGGCTGAAGCATTACAATCAAACCATGATCAGTACTACAGAAGTACAGGTCATTGGCTGACCTCTCTATCACCACCCCCAGCCCTGATTGGATCCATCATACATGTGCAAAATCTGTCCAATGAGAGTACATAGGGGTGGTATGACCAGGTTCTAACTGTTCCCCTCTCTCATCCCATCCATGGAGACAGAAGAGCGAGGTTCCTGTACTTTTGGTTGTGGCACCGCTGCTGCCTGGTCACCTGTCACCCCCCTGCTCCTGCCCCACTTCTGCCCAGTCACCCGTCTCCCCTCCCCCTCTGCTGTCCTATCACCTCTGTGCCCCCTCCCCTACTGCTGTCCCATCACCTCTGTACCCCATCACCTATGTGCTCCCTCCTCGCTGCTGTCCCATCACCTCTGTACCTAATCACCTCTGTAGCCCCTTACCTCTGCTGTCCAATTAACCTCTTTGCCCCATCACCTCTGTGCCCCATCACCCCTGTGCCCCCTCCCACACTGCTGTCCCATCACATCTATGTCCCATCAGCTTGTGCACCCTCCTTCGCTGCTGTCCCATCACCTCTGTCCCACTGCTGCCCCTTTCCTGAGCCCCTCTCCCCCACAGCTGTCCCATGACCACTGTCCCGCTACTGTCAATCTCCTGAGTCCCCCCTTCCCCCCGCTGTTGCCCAATCACCTCTTTCCCCCTCCTCCTCTGTTACCTGATCACCTTTGTCCCCCCTCTGCTGCCTGAATACCTGAGACCAGAAACTGTGATCGGGGTGATGTGGGAAAGTTCACCTGAGTTTAGCACTTTAGCTGAACTCAAGTGACCCAGGCACTGACGTCACAGCGGGAGTCAGAAATCAGTTTCCAGTCCTGCTGTGAGAGGGATCTCTTGGACTTGGGGTCTGCAGAACTGACAGCTCCACTGTATGGAAATCAGATTATTGCCATACATTGCAGCTGCAATCAGTGTGACCCCAGAGACTGCAGCAAGAGGATCACTTGCTGCAGTCTCTGGATGTAGCAGAGGAGATTGAGCGTCATGGAACCATCGTTGTGGATTACCATCATAGGGTATGTGGGAGTAATAAAGATATAAAGATGAAGTCAAGATATGTGTTTGTGTTTTTTGTACTAATAAAATAATTTTTCTCTGTGTGTTGTGTCTTCAATGAATGTGGCATTTTCAGGGGCGGCTGCGAGCTGCAATTCGAGCCCTATTGTCTGCCCAAACTGTGGTTTTCCGCCCCATATGAGGTATCGGCGTACTCAGTACAAATTGCACAAAAATTTTAGGATCCATTTTATTCTCTTGCACCACTTAAACTTAAAAAATTGAGGCTAAAAGAAAGAACATTTTTTTGTGGAAAAACAAGTACTTTTTAATTTTTATGGAAAGAATGAATAGGTTTAGCAGCGGTGTCTGGAACACTAGAACAAACGGGCACAATGCATTAAAGGTTTAATAAACCTCTTTATTAATAACCTCTGAACGCCACAACGCATTTCGACAACTGTGGTGCTGTCTTCCCCAGGTGATATAGAGACCCAGTTAAAACATGACATATTTAAAGGAATTGCACCAATAGAATTCCACCAATTAATTCTCTTGTGCACCCTTAAAGTGCCAGTATGTCAATAGAAACAGGTTAAAATGTATAAAAGCAATGCATAGATACCTACATTATCACTATTAATAAAAACACATCTATACAGACAAAAAAGAGGCTATATAATATAAATATGGTCAAAGTCAATATAAAATAAAAAACAATAAAAATATTATATTATATAAAGACTCACTATATAAAAACTCTAAAGATGCACGATATTAATTACAATAATTTACAATAATTAAAATAATTACAGGCACAGATACAGATGAATGATACCTGACAGAAAGAGAGAATAACAAATTATTATTAACGGCTCATAACATTTTCAATCATCTGATTCATCCCTTCTGGGGTTAGGGTGCCCAATTTAAATATCCAATAGCACTCCTTATTAATGAGATTTCAATGCCAATCTGGGGCTTTTTCTGTTACATGATCTGTAATTCTAGTCTTCATCAGACTAGGATTTTTTTTGGTGAACTACACTGAAATGTATGGAGACGCTATGAAGTTGATAACCATTGCAAATGTTGGTTCTGTGTTTATTAAGGCCAGAATGCATACATTGAATAGTACTGGAGTCCGCAAGCGCATTCAAGCATATAAACAACATAGCTAGACTGTCAATCAACACGGTGATTGATCACAAATTTTTCTCTAGTTGCGGTAGGTGTAAATGTTTTTGCTCCACTAGTGATCAAATGGAGCCCGGATCTCCTCTAATCGTCCCTCCACAGGAACGCTGACACGGAAGTTGTGCAGTGGTGCACAACCACCATAGGTGAGCGGGCTCTACACCCCATATATCATATTCCTCAGGCCATCAGTTTCCACTCATGTGCACTTTCTTTTTCTTTATTCTTAATTTTTATGTCTCAATGCATGAAGCACTTGAGGGGTCAAAATCCTCCCCATGCATCTATATAAATTCTATGAGGGGTCTAGTTTCCAAAATGCGGTTACTTGTGGGGGGGTTCCCCTATTTAGGCACACAGGGGCTCTCCAAACATGACATGGTGACAGGTAACGATTACAGCTAATTTTCCATTCAAAAAGTCAAATGTCGCTCCTTCCCTTCTGAGCCATACCATGCGCCCAAAAAGTGGTTTTCCGCCACATAATGGGTATCAGCGTACTCAGAAGAAATTAAACAACAAATTTTAGGGTCTATTTTCTGCTGTTACCCTTGTGAAGATGCAATATTTGAGGCTAAAGACATTTTTTGTTGGAAAAAGTAAAATGTTAAGTTTTTCCTTCCACACTCACTGCTTTAGTTCCTGTGAAACACCTGAAGGGTTAATATTCTCTTGAATGTGGTTTTGAGTAGCTTGAAGGCTGCAGTTTTTGGAATGGTGTCACTTTTGGGTGTTTCCTGTCACATAGACCCCTCAAAGTCACTTCAAAAGTAAAGTGGTCACTAAATAAAGTGGTTTTGTAAATTTTGTTGGAAAAATGAGAAATTGCTGATGAACTTTAAACTCTTCTAACTTCTTAAAAAATAAAATTGTTTACAAAATTGTGTGAAAATGTTGTCTGACATTACTCTCTAGTTTAACAGAATAAAAATTAAAATTTTAAAAATTACAAACTTTTTAAAATTTTTGCCAAATTTCCATTTTTTTTACCAAATAAACACAAAAATTATCATCCTAAATTTACCACTATTATGAGACCCAATATGTCACAAAAAACAGTCTGAGAAACACTGGGATCAGTTGAAGTATTCCAGAGTTATTAACTTATAAAATGACACTGGTCAGAATTGTAAAAAATGGCCTGGTCATTAGGGTCAAAAAAGGTTTGGGGGTGAAGGGGTTAAAACATAATTGTCATTTTAATTTTAATTTTTTAAATCAATAGTACACTAGAGATGAGCGCACACCTCAGTGTTTGAATTCGGTTTGGTTCACCGAATGCGGGGTGCTTGTTGAATTGTTCGCTGAACCTTCCAAATCACATTGAAATTAATGGCAGTCAACATGAAACACATAGAAACTAGTGATGGGCGAATCTACTCGCTAGGACTCGTTACTCGGCGAGTAGTAAGGGACTCGCAGGACTCGCTACTCGGCGAGTTTCCCAGCGAGGACTCGCAAAGTAACGAGTCCAATGCAAGTCAATGGCAATCCTAGTTTTACTAGCGAGACTCGCTATATCACATCGCTATGTAGCTTGAATCTCCCCAAAATCGTTTAAAGAATCGCACCGCTTCACGGATACCCGCTGTCAGCAGCGAGTCTGAGCGAGTCTTAGCGATTCCGAGCGAGTCTACGAATCCGAGTCCTGTATTCTGTATTCGGGACTCGCGAATACAGAATCTGTTATGTTCCGACAAAGCTTCCGAGACAGCCTAGCGAGTTAGGTCAGACAAACTTGTGAAGATGGACAAGCATGTTAGCCAATCATATTCAGTAATGCCACAGCCATGTTGGTTGTGGCATTACTATGATTGGCTGCTGTCCATCGTGATGCCTATGTCATGGATGACAGGCAAGGCTGTATATAAGCCTTGCCACCGCCATTTTGGGCACATTTCTCTGAAGATCTGAGCTAGAGCAGGGTGAGGTAGATTCTGGAGCAGATCATAGGGATTGTAAGTGAGTGTAGGGAACTTCAAGATTCCTTATATAAACCCCAAACAGCTCTTGTGAGAGCTAGCAGGAGGACAGAGAAGTACTGTGTACTGTGAGACTGTAGGCAGGCAGGGAAGCAGGGAGCTGCAGCCTTATGTTCGCAGGAGCGACCTCATAGCTTCGCTTACTCACTCAGCTGTTCTAATAGCTGAAGTCAGAGGCTTAGCTGAGGTACTATTTACAATTTTTTTGCAGCTGATAGATTTTGGGTCCTAAAAACCCTTCAGCGTTATTTTGTCTGTGGCAGAACAGTGCGTTGCTGCTCTCCTAGCTGCAAATAGCACGTACGCCACCTACTTGTGCGACTACTTGTGCGCACTTAATAATTTTTTCAGGGAATAGTGTGCTGCTTCACTGCCAAGTGTTAGCACACACTAAACCCGCCAGTAAGTGACGCCTACAGCAACACCAAACTCCATCTCGGTGGCTGTGCGCACTTTCTAATTTTTTCAGGGACTAGTGTGCTGCTTCACTGTCAAGTGTTAGCACACACTTAACCCGCCAGTAAGTGACGCCGGCAGCAACACCAAACTCCATCTCAGTGGCTGTGCGCACATTCAAATTTTTTCAGGGACTAGTGTGCTGCTTCACTGTCAAGTGTTAGCACACACTTAACCCGCCAGTAAGTGACGCCTGCAGCCACACCAAACTCCATCTTGGTGGCTGTGCGCACTTTCTAATTTTTTCAGGGACTAGTGTGCTGCTTCACTGCCAAGTGTTAGCACACACTTAACCCGCCAGTAAGTGACGCCTACAGCAACACCAAACTCCATCTCGGTGGCTGTGCGCACTTTCTAATTTTTTCAGGGACTAGTGTGCTGCTTCACTGTCAAGTGTTAGCACACACTTAACCCGCCAGTAAGTGACGCCTGCAGCAACACCAAACTCCATCTCGGTGGCTGTGCGCACTTTCTAATTTTTTCAGGGACTAGTGTGCTGCTTCACTGTCAAGTGTTAGCACACACTTAACTCGCCAGTAAGTGACGCCTGCAGCAACACCAAACTCCATCTCGGTGGCTGTGCGTTTATCAACAATGTCACAAAAACCACAATTTCCGAAAAAAAATGTGGCAAAGGGACGGGAATGAGGTCGTGGCCGTAGCAGTCGTGCCCAAGAAGGCACTGGTACAGGTAGACAGACGAGGATTGATAGATCTCTCTTTCTCCCGTCTAAAATTACCAGTACTCAACAAAAACGTGTCTTGAGGCCGGAAGAGCATGACCAGATAACAACTTGGATGGCTGATAACACCTCCACCACTGGTTCTTTGAGTACACAATCGTCCGTGCCAACACAGTCTAGTGTCGCTACAGACAACGCAGGGCCATCCAATCCTCAAAGGCTTCCTATTTCCTCAAGCCATCGGCAGCCAGAGGAAAACTTGGAGTGCGACCTTGGTCACTCCGATGATTTATTTGGTTCGTATCAGCATCGATTCCATCTGGCCTTTCTTTTGCAGTGCCTGACGAGATACTTGAAGAAGACGTAATGTCTATTCATGGCCAAAGTTTGGAAGCACCTCGTACTCAAGAAAGCCACTTTCACCAAAGCCATACAGCATCTCAGGAGGTGGATGATGATGACGATGATGAGACACACATCTCATCTGGCCAGCCTGCTCAGTCACGTTATCCCGAAGACTTTGAGGAGGAAGGCGTGGATGATGAGACCACAGATCCTACCTGGACTCTTGGCATGCATAGCCAACAGAGCAGCCAGGAGGAGGAAAGTGGCTATGTACCACCGCCAAAAGCACCAAGGCTTACTCCTTTCTCCAGAACACAAACTGTGAGAATAGTTGGCCAAATTGTGTCAACTGTTGCACAAAGTGTACCAACTGTTGCACAAACTGTAAACACAGTTGCCCAAACTGTGTCAACAGTTGGTGTGGTACAGAGTCATCCTCCTTTGCCTCCAATTCAACATAAAGGCCGAAAAGCCATTGTGTGGCAATTTTTTAAGGATGCCCCATCTGTACCAAATGTGGTTATCTGCAACATCTGCCATGCAAGGCTAAGCAGAGGCCTGGGAAAAAAAAACCTGAGCACCAGCAGTATGCGTAAGCATATGTCTGTTAAGCACCCAATTCAGTGGTCGGCCCATCAGGGTTCAGAATCAGTGACTTCTGATCCCAACACTTCCAGGCCACCTCAGATCCATCCTTCACCAGCTAGTGTTCAGGCATCAGCTCCTGCTGAAACGTACTCCTCCGAAGCTGCGCTACAAGAGAGACTTCACAGTAGTGAAGCCACTGGTGTGTGTGCGGCAAACGTCCAGTTGTCTGTGCCACAGCTGTATGAAAGGCAAAAGAAGTACCTATCGACACACCCATTTTCCCAAAAAATGACTGCTAAAATTGCAAAGTTGTTAGCTGTGGAAATGCTGCCGTTTAGGCTTGTAGGTACAGAGTCTTTTCGGGAGCTGTTGGCTGTGGCGGCATCACGATACACTGTACCCAGCCGCCACTTTTTCTCACGTAGTGCGGTCCCCGCGTTACACCAGCACATTGTCAACAACTTAAAGCGTGCACTAACAAATGCGGTAACCGCCAAAGTCCACCTAACAACGGACACGTGGACAAGTACTTGTGTACAGGGCAGATACATCTCAGTAACGGCTCACTGGATCAACCTGGTGGACAGTGTCCCAACTTCGCAAAGTCGAGCATCTGAAATACTGCCAACTCCTCAAATAGCAGGCACAACATCATTCAGGGTGGCTGCCTCATCATATATGTCCAGTGCGCAATCTACTTCTGCAACTTCCTTGTCCACTGCTCAGCTGCCCGCACCATCACGTCCAAGTTGGGAGCTTTGCAGTAGTGCTTCAGCAAGGCGACAACAGGCTCTTCTGAAGCTTATCTGTCTAGGTGACACACCTCACACTGCAACTGAGCTGTGGAAGGGTCTTAAGCAACAGACTGATGAGTGGCTGGCCCCACTGCAACTACAACCAGGTCTTGTTGTGAGCGATAATGGACGAAACCTTGTGGCGGCACTGAGGCACGGTAACCTTGTTCACGTCCGTTGCCTGGCTCACGTGCTGAACCTAATAGTTCAGAAATTCCTGAAAATATACCCCGAGTTATCTGACCTACTCGAGAAGGTGAGGCGAATTTGCGCCCATTTTAGACATTCGTCCACAGCAGTTGGCAGTCTTTCAGCCCTTCAAAACAAATTTAATTTGCCTAAACACCGGCTAATTTGCGACATGCCCACGAGATGGAACTCAACATTCCATATGTTGGCAAGGTTTAATGAGCAGCAGAGGGCAATAGCTGAATATCAGCTGCAACATGCCCCTCACCACGGAAGTCAGACCAGACACATTACTACTTTAGAGTGGGTCTGGATCGCTGATCTTTGCGAGTTGCTGGACAACTTTGAATACTGCACCAAACTTGTCAGCGATGATCAGTCCATTATCAGTCTCACCATCCCCCTGCTCTGTTTGCTTAAGGAGTCGCTCCTGAATCTGAAAACAGAAGCTTTGAGGGCCCAGCGGATGGCTATGGAGCCAGAATTTAACATCGCTGATCCTAGCCAGCCAAGCCAACACCAGCAGGCTACATTGGGTCTGGAAGAAGAAGAAGGTGATGAGGGTGATGATGAAGAAGATTCATTTTTCTGTGGTGTACTGATGTGAACCCAGATGGTACTCCAAACCCTACGTTTATGTCGGTACAGCATGGGTGGGCTGAAGAGGAGGAGGCGGAGACCGATGTAGAGGCCATGATGCGTAGTGATCCCCATTCTGTTGCAACCGAGAAGATGAGTCTTTGCAGCTTAGCACATATGGCTGACGTAATGTCTCAATGTCTCTCCCAAGATCCACGCGTCATTCACATATATGGCAGCAACCCCTATTGGTTGTCAACCTTTTTGGACCCCAGATACAAAGACAAATTTCCGTCGCTGCTGTTGCAGTCAACCAGGGGCTTAACGATGGATTTTTTCAAGACTGTTGTTGTTGACAATTTGATGTCCATATCACCGTCTGACTCCGCTGTACCCCGAAGAATGAGCTCTTTGCAACAGCAGCCTTTGGTTGGGACACAAACGTCATCAATGTCAAGAAGAGGTGGGGGTAAGATGTCCACCAACTGGGCGATGTTTAACAGACCTTTCAATCAACAACGGATCATGCCTGCGGTCACCTTGACTAGGAGACAACAATTTTCCAACATGGTGAATGAGTATGTCAGTGACAGTACCAGCTTCCTAACCGACCCTTCAGTACCCTTTAATTACTGGGTTTCCAAGCTTCACACTTGGACAGAGCTCGCTCTGTATGCCTTGGAGGTGCTGGCCTGCCCAGCTGCTAGTGTGACATCAGAGCGTGTTTTCAGTGCCGCTGGGGGTATAGTCACTGATAGAAGGTCACGGCTTACTACTTAAAATGCCGACAGGCTGACTCTCATAAAGTTCAACAAGGACTGGATATCATTGGAGTTCGTAAGCCCCCCAGACGACAGTACCCAATTGTAGTGTAACCTAATCTTAATTAATAGGATTGGAATATTGCGCTTTTAACTTTATGCCCTTTTAAGACAGGAAGTATCGGCATCTCCCTCAGCTGAGACGATCTGATAAGTCATGTTCCTGAAACATTTGCGGCATGATAAAAAAAATACGCAATCAGTAAACATCTTTTTACTTTACAAGTGCATCCGCTTGTGAGCATTTCTAATTTTTATTTTTTTTTTAAAATACAATGCAGCCCCTTGGGCTAATTTTTTGAGGCAACAAGCCTATACCTGCATCGAAGACGTTGCTTCTCCTATGCTCTCAGGACAAGCAAGAATATAGTTTGGGCCACGCACCCTCCTCTACTTCTAAAAAGAGTTGATCCCGCCCCTTGGGCTACTTTTTTGGGGCAACAAGCCTATACCTGCATCGAAGACGTTGCTTCTCCTATGCTCTCAGGATAAGCAAGAATATAGTATGGGCCACGCGCCCTCCTCTTATTCTAAAAAGAGTTGATCCGCCCCTTGGGCTAATTTTTTGAGGCAACAAGCCTATGCCTGCATCGAAGACGTTGCTTCTCCTATGCTCTCAGGACAAGCAAGAATATAGTATGGGCCACGCGCCCTCCTCTTATTCTAAAAAGAGTTGATCTCGCCCCTTGGGCTAATTTTTTGAGGCAACAAGCCTATGCCTGCATCGAAGACGTTGCTTATCCTATGCTCTCAGGACAAGTAAGAATATAGTTTGGGCCACGCGCCCTCCTCTTATTCTAAAAAGAGTTGATCCCGCCCCTTGGGCTAATTTTTGGAGGCAACAGGCCTATGCCTGCATCGAAGACGTGGCTTGTACTAAGATCCTGCTGGAGCCTGGCGAAGGGTCCCACTGTACGCTACGGAGATAACGCGTAGACGCGTTCTGTTGCAAGTAGAGGTCCCAGCCTATCGCATCTGTGTTCCTAGTGTTGTTGCCATACCGAGTCATTAAGTAACCCCCCCACAAACACAGGCACTATTTATTTGTCAGCAACATTTGTATGTGCAGTCATGATTATGACATAATAACCAAGGTGCCTTCATGCGCCATGCGGGCCGTAAAGTACTTGCTAATGATGATGACTTTAAGCCCACCCACAAAAAAAACCTACACATCCATTCCCTGAAAAAAGACAGACACAAAGCAGTTTTTGTAAACTGGGTATTATTCCGCCATAATGGCAAAGATGTCAGAATTTTTTTTTTTTTTTTTTATAACTTTGTAACAAGTTGTAGATCATAACACATAATAAAATAACAAAGAAATTGTGCAATGCACAAGAAAAACAAATAAACGCAAAAAAATAAGGGGCCTACAGCTGGTGGTAGGTTTCCGCATTCTCCGGGGTTGCCTCTAACGTGACACCATCACCCTGGTCGTTGAGGAGGTCCAGGGCCCCATGGAGTACCTCACCCAGTGGTTGTAAGCCTGTAGGGTGGGGCATCTGGGCCGGTTGGCCTTGGCTTGGTAGGCCCCTGATTGGTGGACACCACCTCTGGGTCGCCACGTACCTGTCCCGGGGTGTGGCCCTGTCCAGTATGTTGGATCTGCTGAGCTGCCACTCCTCCAAAAAAGCAAATACCTGCCCAGGGTGGTTTGGGGGCCTACAGGCATCAAGGACAATGTGTATTGCTGACCTTGCCCGCAGTTGTCTCTCCCATGGAATCTAACCCAAGAATGGTATAAGACTGCGGGCAAAGTTAGCATCACATTGTCCGATGTTGTAATTTTGTGCCCCCGGGATCTGAGCGGTGCTGCTGGGGTTATATTGACTACCCACACTGCTGGCAGTCGGCAGGGGAGCAAGGTGGATGGGCAGAGGTTGGTTTTGGTGGGGAGCCGGTTGTGGTGGCCCTTCAACCTCCTCATCTTGCTGTGGCCGGGCATGCCCCAAAGATGGTGGCGGAGGTGGTGGTGGTGGTGGGAATCCCTCGCCTCCTCAGGCAGCTGTGGTGGGGGATTGCGACGCCGCCTCTGGTAGTGAGCAGCTCTGTGGGTTAAATATAAAAAAAATTTTGTGAATGGGTTGCGTTTGGAAACAAAACCATAGGCCAAACATAAAATGTGCACGCTTTTTTGACTCAGTGTATGTGTGTATTCTGTGTATTTTCATTGTTGGCCTTAAGATGGAATTGCAGCAAATACATTAAAGGGATCCTGTCACCCCCAAAACACCTCAAAACCTATTACAAGCTGTCCCTACAGCATAGTAACGCTTACCCTACACTCCTTTTACCTCCTAAAAGCACCAAGTGAAATAGGAGAAAAATGTTATTATAGTACCTCATTATGGATGATAATGAGTGACTATGCTATTCATAGTCACTCATCCAGGCTCTCCCACTGCATGATATCACGCCTCCATAGGCGTGATCTTGGAATCTGATTAAAATGCGCGCCTCCCCGCCGCTCTCCTGTGTCTCGGCGGCCTGTAGTGGGGCTTGGTGACGCGATACGCGTCATTTCCGGCGCCGGGTGACGTATTTACACCTGCGCCGCTGTTGGCTTCAAGACCCGCACTGCGCATGCGCAGTGCGCGTTTTGAAGCTAACAGAGCGGCGCGGGTGTAAATACGTCACCCGGCGCCGGAAATGACGCGTATCGCGTCACCAAGCCCCACTACAGGCCGGCCGAGACACAGGAGAGCGGCGGGGAGGCGCGCATTTTAATCAGATTCCAAGATCACGCCTATGGAGGCGTGATATCATGCAGTGGGAGAGCCTGGATGAGTGACTATGAATAGCATAGTCACTCATTATCATCCATAATGAGGTACTATAATAACATTTTTCTCCTATTTCACTTGGTGCTTTTAGGAGGTAAAAGGAGTGTAGGATAAGCGTTACTATGCTGTAGGGACAGCTTTTTTTAGGTTTTGAGGTGTTTTGGGGGTGACAGGATCCCTTTAAGGACATTTTTGGCTCATGCCTCAAACAATATTCTATTTGTGGGTAGTGTTTGTCCACGATTTTTTGGCATTACATTACAAATTTAAAAATTTGTCTGCACTATTACACTGTACCCTGCCTTAGGAAGGACAGCTATTTAGGCATTTGAAGACATATTAGTGGCCACAACTATTTCTTTGACTTTTTTTTGAAACTTTATGTGGACAAAGCTATGGCCATATATTTTATATTGCAGTTATTAGGCTAAGTCTTTGCCATCAACAAGAAAGTCCACATAGGTATGCTAGAGTAAGGGGATCTCCCCCAATAAGTTAATTTATGAGGGGCCCCTATATAGCACGGACATACTCCAAGAGAGCATCAAAAACCAGAGGAACTTGAGTATCTTGCAAAAAATTCACAAAAAATGTATTTAACAGTAGGACAAGTGGTAAAAAGTGTAAAAGACGGTATCAAAAATTACAAGAAAAGCAATGTTGGCCACAGGCTCATCGGTAATAATACATTGACTATAAAGACACAGGTAAATTTGCTTTTAGGATTAGACACAGCATGAAGTGAATTATTTCTGTGTTACATTCTGTAGGTATCTATGCCAAATAGGTGTAACATAAAAGTGAAAGTGCATTGAAATAGTTACCACTCATCAGAATGGCATATTCAACAAGTACATCATTACATGCATAATCGAGGTGAAAAATATACCATACCCATGTTAGTCAAGTTTGGGAGTAAGCCAGTTAGAAGGTCTTGTGGTCACCCAAAAAGATAAGGCCTGATGCCGCGTTTTGCCGGTATCGCTTGGTAGCACTGGCTTCTCAAAGGGGTGCTACCAGGCGATACCGGCGAAACACAGCGTCGGGGCCTTATCTTTCTGGGTAACGTTTGATTCTGGGTTTCAGGCTATGGAGCAAGAGAAACAAAGCTATTCAATTTTATATATTTAATCTGAAAGAGTAGACATTGTTTACAAAAATATTAGATTGGGGTCCGATGTTATTGCATCGGGAGGGTGGTGATGTCACGATGGGGGTGGGCTCTGTGGCACTGGACACAGCAGCTGTCTCTCCCCTCTGTTCGTGCTCTCTCTCCCCCATGTCCTGTCTTCTCCCCTCTGTTCTCTCTCCTTTGACCCATCTATCCCTGTGCACTTTCTCTCCCCCCTGTGCACTTGCCCCTCCCCCTATGCACTGTTTGGACCGCCCAGTGCACTCTCTGTGCGGGCAGCTGTTTCGGGTGGCAGTGGTTGTGGTTTTCTGCAGTGGTGCAGCCAGGGGTGCACCAAGCCCCTCTGCCGCCTGAGCCGCGGCACCGATTACGGGGGGGGGGGGCGGGGGGGTAGGTGCTACTGGAGCCCAGCACTGCCGCCCCCTCTGCCGCCTGAGCCGCCTGAGCCGCAGCACCGGCAGTCATTGCCGCCCGCGGCCGTGAGTACCGGGGGGGGGGGGAGTGCTGTTGACTCGCGGGCAGCGCTGCCGCCCCTTCTGTGCCTCTCTCCCCGGGTCGCCGCTTACCTCCGGTGCGCGGCCGGCGCCATGACAGGGGGAGGCTGTGTGCATGAGCGCCGCCCCCTTCTGCACTGCCGCTCCCCCTGCCGGCTGCCGCCTGAATGACAGGGCTCACCTTGTCCAATGGACGGTGCGGCCCTGGGTGCAGCTGTACTGAGCAGTGTGCCATTATCGCTTGTGGGCGCCATACTTTCACACTTGTCACTCTGCCCCCCTATGCACTCTCTCTACACCCCTGTGCACTTGCCTCTTCCCTGTGCACTCTCTGTGCCCCCGAGTGCTCTCTGTGCCCCTCAATGTGCTCTCTGTGCCCGAAGTGCATTCTCTCTGCCCACTGTGCATTCTCTCTACCCCAAGTATGTTCTCTCTGCCCCCTGTGTGCTCTCTTTGCCCCCCAGAATGCTCTCTCTGCCCCGTGTGCTCTCTCTGTCCTCCTGTGCATGCTTTCTGCCCCCTGCGCACTCTCTCTGTCCTCTTTGCCTTGCCTCTGGTCCCCTGTACACTCTGTGTACCCCCTGTGCACTCTCTATGCCCCCGTGCGCTGTCTATGGCCCCCAGTGCACTCTCTGTGCCCCCTTGTGCACTGTATCTGGTGCCCTGAGCGCTCTCTGTGCCCCCCGTGAGCTCTCTGTGCCACCCCTGTGTGCTCTCTGGGCCACCTCTGTGTGCTCTCTGCCCATTGTGTGCTCTCTGTGCCCCCATTTGGTCTCTGTGCCCCCTGTGCACTCTCTGTACCCCCTGTGTGCTCTCTGTGCCCTCCATACATTCTTTGTGCCCCGTGTGCTTACTGTGACCCCCCATATGCTCACTGTGCCCCCCCCCCCCGTGTACGCACTGTGCCCACCGTGTGCTTACTCAACTCCCTGTGTGATCTCTGTGCAGTCTCTCTGCCCCTTCCCCCCCTGAGCATCACGCCACAGCCATATTTGGAAAACCTGAGTATCCAAAGATGGCAGCATAAGTGAGAGTGCATGTGTGTATCCAGCCAGCGCATGCCTAGTTACGCAGGCCGCCGCCATTTTTGTATGGACATGCATGGACTTTTTTGGACATGGCAATAATAAATTAACATGCTGCGGAGATGCAGAAGTGCAGCAACCCACACCACAGATTACATAACACTAAGGTGGGGAGAAGCATAGTGAGCCTGGGATTTCTAGAAATCCCATCCACTGTGCTGGTAATGCACGACGTAGCGTTATGGACGTAGCGCAAACACACTGCTTCTATGCTTCTACAATGCTGCACACCCTGATCGTGTGCACATACTCTAACTGTTTGTAAACTTGGGACATTCCAATGGAACAAAAAATCTGTTATTCTAGATCTTGCTGCACTCACTCTTATCATGAATGTTTATGTGCATGTGTCCAATTCAATTATAGGACTTGTAGACATTTTTTTGAGCAGATGGCAGAATATTCAACCATTTGTGTTGCCCTAAAAAGCCAATGTTCTCTTCTTTATACCCCCCTGTACTTTAATATCTGGGAAATGGGGCTTCCTGTCAGCAATACGGATGGAGATTAGCATCTGAAAGGGTCAATCATAGCGCAGAGACTGTACTGATTGCAATCACTGCCTAATGAGACTGGCAATGGGACGACGCCAACATCTTGCAGGTGCTCGGAAGCCACTTGACGAAGAGCAGAGTGACCTAATTAGTAACCCTCTTGTACATAAACACTTAGAGTTCTTGCAGAAATATGTTGATCAGTTTACATGTGGTCCTCTCCATCGTTATTTAAATAATTTTGCAGGCAGCGGATAAATGAGACTCCCCAGACATTGATAGACTATAATATAAATATAAACTACAAGTTTAAGACATTTGTAAATCCTTGAATCTACACTCTTCAATACTGCCAGGTACGAACTGTTCTGAGCCCCCAGACTGGAATTAGTGATGGCACAATGGCACAGTAATATTAGTTCATGTGAGACAGACAGACAAATGAGCAAGCATCATTAGCAGCAATTGTCAAGAATGTGTCGCGTCCAGGTGAGACCTTTTTTATTTGGTGTTGAAAGGGTTAAGTAATCCTCTTTTGAGCCTGCTGAGACTCTATTTAGCTCTAATCTCAGCTGCACCTTGCTGCAACTCCCTTTCATTATTTAAACTCACTCCTTACTTTCCCATGTGCCAGTTATAGTTCTATTATACTGACCTCAAAGGAGAAGTTGTCTTTGTGGAAACGTTGGAGGTCCGTTGATTGTTTTATTTCCACTTGTCTGTCTCTCTCCCTGTGTTGTCTTATTCCAGTAGTAAGGCTAGAGTCTTGCTGCCCTACATAGTAGCTAGGGCTAGACCCAGGCAGGGCAGCCACCAGGAATTTCTGGGCCCCATACTGACTACATTTTCGGGCCCCCTTGAGACTCCACCTAGTTTTTATTCCAGCTCTGCCTCCAACTCTCAAACATTCCACAGTCCCAATATTTAACTGGGTCAAATAAGAACATATCTCATCATTTTACAGGCCTTACAAAGTAATTCTTGCCCTATTGAAGTCCCCAGATTCCCCTTTCATTGCAGCCATATATGATGCCAACAAAAGTGTCCCATAAACACTGTTTGATTCCCCCACAGTGAATTCCTCCACATGCACAGTATAATGACCCTACTGTACCCCCCTCAACTACATTGGCAACGTGCGGTGACTCCAATACTGTGTCATCCCCAATTGTGACTCCCATACAGCCATCCATACAGTATAATGGGGCTACACTCAGTATAATGGCCCCTACTAACCCTCCAACAGTATAATATCCCCCAAACAGCTCTACATGCAATATGATGACCCCCACACAATGCTCCACACTGTATAATTACTTCCATGTAGAATACTGGCCCTCAAATAGCCCTCCATAAAGTAAAAAGGCTCCCTCATAGCCCTCTACATATTATAATACATTCCTCATAGCACTGCATATCCTCCAATTATTATAATGCAGCCCCTATAGTCCTCCAATTATTATAATGCAGCCCCCATACTCCTCCAATTGTTGTGATGCACCCCCATAGTCCAACAATTATTATAATGCACACCATAGTGCTCCAATTATTATAATGCAGCCCCTATAGTCCTCTAATTATTATAATGTAGCTCTCATAGTCCTCCAAATATTATAAAGCACCCCAATAGTCCTACATGTATCATAATGCAGACGCTATAATCTTCCTTATATTATAGTGCACCCCCATAGCCTTCCAATTATTATAGTGTACCCATATAGACCTCTAATTATTATATTGCACTCTATATTCCTGCAATTGTTATAA